>JAGFPH010000134.1:899272-927585 GCA_018207615.1 Philaenus spumarius
CAAAAGTCATGATTGGATAAAAGGTCATAAAAGTCCCCAAAAGTCATAATTGGATAAAAGGTCATAAAAGTACCCAAAAAGTCATGATTGGATAAAAGGTCATAAAAGTCCCAAAAGTCATGATTGGATAAAAGGTATAAAAGTCCCCAAAAGTCATGATTGGATAAAAAGTCATAAAAGTCCCCAAAAGTCATGATTTAATAAAAGATCATAAAAGTTCCCAAAAAGTCACGATTGGATAAAAGGTCATAAAAGTCCCCAAAAAGTCGCGATTGGATAAAGGGCCATAAAAGTCCAAAAAAGCCATGGTTTGTTCTCTAAGGTCGCGGTTTTTTCCTGACTGAAATTAAATTCCCAGCGCCTCACAGTTTGTTCTGTATCGTACAAATCATCGCATAAAATGGCCACTCTTGATTCATAGTTCAAATCAATTTAAAGATTCAGTTCAATTCATCTAGTTCACTTAATAGAGCCATTCATTTTATCGATACATAAAGGGCCTACTAAATAGTGGAAGATCTGCGAATCGTAATAAACAGTTCTTAAACTATTTCAATGAGCCACTACCACTTCGAGGGGACGGCCCACAAGGAGTCAGAAGAAAATCTTAAATGAGAGCGTGGGTTGAGTTGTACATCAAATTAAAGGTCTAATTTAGTAGAATACAATGCCGCAAGTCCGAATTCAAAAGGTTCACCCTAAACAAAATGGCGGCCCTAAACGTGTTTTAATAAATCGACATAAAGTTGCTAATATCTCGAAAAGGAAGAGTTTTTAGATAAAATTTCAGGTGACAAAAAATGTTTATTTCAAAGTGCTTGACCTAAAACATTGCTCCAAATCGATTTCAAATCAAATTCAAATTTCACTTAGCAGTGAACGTGTTAATAATTTAAATATGTTTGTGAGAAAGTATTTGCCAGTTCCTGGTATCGTTTATTATATGTTTTATTTTGTTTTTCTGTACAATTTATCAATTGTTTCCATCGACATCGTGCATGATATAATTAAATAAGGCAGGATTTAATTACTAACTGGGCGCGTCTTGGAACTAATATAAAATTCGCCTCCAACGTATTCCTAGAACCGAGTGAATTTTAAAACCAGTTCCAAGAAACCGGGTCAACAAAGTGTTCTTCGTCTTACGTTCTGACGCAACAGATGTCAAAGCGGATGCTGCTGAACAAAAGAACTCTCGTGAGCTCGCAATCGACTAGTTATTTATATGACAATAGATCGGTAACGTATATGATTTGTGATGAAGTTTCAATGAGCACACCTACTAGGCAATGGACGTATGATGTTTAGGCCATATAGTTCAAATGATCTTCTTAATATGGACGACAATAAAGTTCAAGCCTTTTAGTGTTTAGTGTTCGAACAACTATAGGTTTGAACTTGCATCACCAAAGATAAACACGTTCGAGCTTATACTTGCTGGCAAACTGTTTCGGCACTAGTACAGCTGGTATATTATTATAAGGGTTTCATTGGAATGAATGCACCCAGGTGAGTTATTTTGCCCTCAGGTTCTTTTTATCATAAACATTGTATGTGAATGTTTTGGTATGTTAGTTGATATGTAAAATTGTGCATTCACATTATACTCAGTGATGCAAAAGTTCCCCTGCGTAATTTTAAACCTGTTACACGTATTAATTCCAAACTTTCAGGAAGTTATATTGAGCAAATTCTGCAACTTTTAGAGGTATGAATGAATTTTACCCTTATTTGTTTAAGGGGGAGAGGGGGGTTGCAAGTCAAAAATTGTCAAAACCTTATTTGTGGGATACCTAATTTTAAAGTCCTCGTTATTGCGACGAGAAATTTGGTGTTAAGTAAAACCCTCTCCGATACCACAATCCAAAATGGCGGAGCCAAGCAGTTCAGATTGTTCAAATTTTCTACGTATTGTATTCTACATACAATTATTAGATGTGTATTAATTTTAAGATACAAAAGCATTGCACATTTTTTTAAATCTAGTACATTAATAATTTTATTATGATTTAGAAAAAAAATAACTCCCAAGAATTTTTGTCATATTTATGAAAGATATATTGAGCCAACAACAACAAAAACATATAATCTTAAAACATCTTGAGCTAATAGTATTTGCCTCATCTTGTAAATGATTTTATTTTCGCTTGAGGAACAGGTGTTTACTCAATACCTAAATCCTAATTAAACCTGTTTAGATGGGTGTGTTTAATGGACTTGGAGTTAATAAATAAAAATAGATTAATCATTGTCTAAATGGTTTTTAAATCTAATCTAATTATTTTTTATAGTTTTTGATGGTTTAAATCATAATTCGTTTTAATTAGGATTTAGGTAATGAGCAGAACCGATTTTCATAAATTTGACAAATATTCTTGGGAGTTAATTACTCACGTAGGAGGAAGTGTATGGTCTCAAATTAAAGGCATTGATATAAGCAACAAGTTTTACATTTTACATGTCTATTAGAAATGTTGCCCAGTCTCCCGATATCAATTTTGCATTTATGAAATTTTTTTATATTTGTTTGTTTTTGTTTAAAAACCACTATATTCCATTAATCCCACCTTCAGGGGGAGGGGGTGCTGGAAGAGTGTGATTTTTGTTTTGTACTAAATTCTTATGATGAAAAGACCCTATTTTAAGTTTCAAGCATGACTGAATTTTTTGCGTTTTTTCTTATTTTTTCCAAAACACGAAATTGAAAGCCCTTAAAAGACTTAAGGGTCTTAAGTAAAAGGTGTATTCTTAAGCTACAACTTTCCTATTTAATGTTTGTCTAAAAAGCCCACCATTTACCCGATAAAGCACAAAACCCATTTCTTGTACCATTTCGACCCCTCCCCAAAATCATCTTCCTGAGGAGGGAAATTGGTAGAACTTTTTCTATGTTTATGATAAAAAAATAGCCTGTAGACTAAAGATCTCACCTGGGTATAGTAATTATAACAAAAGCCTTATTTTCGATCATATTACCCGTACTATAGGCTAACTGGTTAAAAATAAAAGTTGATTCATAAACTTTATTATTTCAAAATATAAAACCTCCAAATAGACGACTTGGCTCAACATACAATTTAAATTATATGTAACTCGAAATCTACAACCGAGTAATCTCTACCTGTGCATTGATTTCATAGCCGCTCAATATTCGTGGGCCGTATCCAACTACCGTGTTTGACTCGTTTTGTACGATGTGTTAATTTTTTAGTAATTGTGCAGGAAGACGTGACAAAAAAAGATAAAGTATGACGTTATAAAGTAAAATTTGTTTAGATCTGATTAGATCTGAAAGTGCTATTCTTATAATTACTTGCATTATTAGATTCGTATATTTTACTTAGTCTTGTAAAAAATACCTTATATCTTTCATTATTAATTTACAAAGCAATTAAAATAATCACCTTTGCAAAACGTTCAACTTGAGTATATGCCTGAATAAAAGCTATACAGGTATTTATTAAACTGTAACAATTAAATCGCTTGTTTTCCCCTTTATAAAAAAAACAAAGAAGTCATTTCTCTTATAATTACAAAGAGATATAACACTAATCTTTACATTATAATTCTGAGCAGATGGCATTACTTTTAGGAAAAACATGGCGGCCACTTTCATATGGCCACACTGTCTCTATCTAGTCACCTAGTCACTGTAAGAGGATTATGCTTACAGCGCTACCTTTTAGTCCAATTGTCAACTACCTCCTGCGGAGAATCATGCTCAAAGTACAGTACGTTGTAAATTAGTTTTAATTAAATAATACAGTATAAATAAATAGTGACCTGGCAATGCTTCGCTATTGCATGATTTAATTTTTAGGGTGGTTATCCCATTCCATCCCTTTGACTTAAGTAATCGAATTGCAAATGTTTTTTTTATATCAATTAAGAATAATATTAAATATGTTTATAGTTTGTAGAAATTTAGTGCAATTTATTTTTATGGTATGGGTATATTTATTGTATAAATGAATGTCCCATTTAAATCTTTTTGTTTGAGTGACAACATTCTCTAAAAAAAATTCTGATACTAATATGTGTAAATTGTGAAATTTTTGTAAAATTAGTTGAGTAGTTTTGAGAATATAGAAAAGGATGATTATTTAATTTTAGGGGACGTAGTTATTTCATTTCACCTCTTTGACTTAAGTAGTCTAATCAAATTGCAAATAGTTTTGTACATCCCTTAAAAATAATATTACATATTACATAATTTAGCTTTACAGCTTGTAGGAAGTTAGGTACTTTAATTTATATTTATTGTATAGGGGTAGCAACCCCATTTCAACCCTTTCCAATTATGAATCTAAACCATCCAGTGACCCACTCAAACACACAGAAAAATTGTTTTTAAAATGTGTCCAGCCATTTAGGAGGAGTTCAGTAACATACACATGAACAGAAAAAATATTACCTTAAAAACATATTTGTATCGTCCATTTATCTATGATTATAAAGTAAACGAATTATTTTCATGTTTTTATAAGTAATGTACTGTACCATATAATGATGTCATTAATATCAACATTTTATTTTATTTGCTTTTTAACAAATATAATTCAATTTTGTGGTTAACTTTAAAATATTTAAGTGTTTAATATTGTAAATAGATATGTGTTCGTTTTCATAGTTATTTGTCTCTAAGGCAGCAGTTTATCTTTTTATGTGAAACAGAAAGTAATTTCTACAAAACTAAACATGTTTCATGGAAGTATGATAGGTTCTTTAATTTTTTAATTTATACCAATAATATTGAGAGTACCTTGTTGATTTTGCTGGTGTCAAGGGCGAATATGAGGATGCCGATGAGGCTCGCTCCCACAAAATGAGACTAAGTTTATAAAGTTGTCATGTAAACTGAAAATTTGAAATACAAGGTCTTCCTGACCAGTCATTTGATATGAAGAGATTTTCCAATAAAAACTTTGATATTATGGAGGTGCGAAGTCAAGGCAATCAATCTAAAAATTTGAAATACAATGTCTTCCTGACCAGTCCTTCAATATATAGAATTTTTCCAATAAAAACTTTGATACAAGGTCTTCCAGACCAGTCCTTTGATATATAGAATTTTACCAATAAAAACTTTGAAAGTATAGAGGTGTGAAGTGAAGTCAAGCCAAGCAAACTAAAAATTTGTAATGCAAGGTCTTCCTGACCAGTCATTCGATATGAAGAGATTTTCCAATAAAAACTTTGATATTATGGAGGTGCGAAGTCAAGCCAATAAATCTAAAAATTTGAAATACAATGTCTTCCTGACCAGTCCTTTAATATATAGAATTTTTCCCATAAAAACTTTGATACAAGGTCTTCCAGACCAGTCCTTCGATATATAGAATTTTTCCAATAAAAACTTTGATATATAGAGGTGCGAAGTCAAACCAATCAATCTGAAAATTTGAAATACAAGGTCTTCCAGACCAGTTCTTTGATGTACATAATTTTTACAACAAAAACTTTGTTATACAGAGGTGTGAAGTCAAACCAAATAAACTAAAAATTTGAAAAGAAGGTCTTCCTGACCAGTCCTTCGATATATAGAAATTTTCCAATAAAACTTTTATATAAAGAGGTGCGAAGCCAAACCAAACAAACTAAAAATTTTAAATACGTCTTCCTGACCAGTTGACAAATAGAGGGTAAAAATAACTTGGGAGTGTTGGGCAGGTTCAATATGAATGTAAGAACTTCAATTTATCAAGAAATTCGATTATATCCATGTTTGATATACTGCATATGACTGAAATGAATCCTCCAATCATCTTATTGAAGGCTATTATTAAAGCTGTGTTAGGAAGAACCCAATATTTCACTAAAAACTGTTTGTTTAGTAAAATTGATGTATTAAAAGAAGAGCAAATTTATTTAAGAAACTCTTTTTGTTTATTACCATCATCATTATAATATATTCACCAAATTAACACATCCATATTAGACAAGACAAACACTGACAGATGCAGTGTTGCACTGGTGATACAGTGTACATCCCAAGATTATAAAAACCTATTTCAGTAGCCTACTAATTATTTTTATATCCTGCATATTTTACTTTAACACTTACAAAATAACTCAAAGCTAAGTTGTTATATTCTGCGTTTTTTGTAAAATATGTATTAAAGATAGATTATACATAGATAGATTAAAGATAGATAAACTTGAAACCGAATATATTGAGCTGGTTATCAAATCTATACACAAGTAGAAGTTATTGTAGATTCTATGTTACACCAAGTTGGTCATGCAGGGTTTTACAATTAGTTTTTAAATTTGATTAAATTTACAGTATATACAGGGTGAGTCACTACTGACTACATTAATTTTAACATTTGATTCTACTTATCAAAAAGAACAAAAAAATGTATATAAGCCCTTATCTGACCTTAACCGTTTAGCTGTCATAGCGTATTTTGTGACTTTCCAAATTACACGACTTGGTACTATTAGTTTGATGATAAGAACCACACTAATGTAGTTATGACCATGGAAAGTAATACCATTTGAAAGAGCATTAAATTTCCTATAAATTAAACATAGTACCCAAATAATAACTCCTTATAAAACGTTTTTTAAATAACTTTAAAGTTAAACATTATTGTTACAGACTTTTTCCTTTAAACTTTAAGGCTCAATTAAATCAGTAAATTTTTTCGTATTCTTATGTTCAATTACATAAAAAAAACTTCCTTATTTATTTATCTTTAAAATTATGTATAAATATTAAGGGTCATACATAGAAAAAATGTTGAAATTTCATAAAAATGTTGTTTAGGTACAGCATTAGGATTTATCATATTGGTTCTAAACACCAATATTACTGTATCTGTAATTTCTTTACTAGCTGAGTCTGTTGACTAAATCAGCTGATTGGAGATTTAAAAAGTTATAATCAGCTGTTTTTGATACGAAAAATAATCATAATACATTATGATCATACAATATTATTATGATCATAATACATCATAATACATAAAACGTTTTTTATAAGGAGTTATTATTTGGGTACTATGTTTAATTTATAGGACATTTAATGCTCTTTTAAATGGTATTACTTTCCATGTCATAACTACATTAGTGTGGTTCTTATCGTCAAACTAATGGTACCAAGTCGTGCAATTTGAAAAAAATCACAAAATACATCATGACAGCCAAACGGTTAAGGTCAGATAAGGGCTTATATGCATTGTTTTTGTTCCTTTTGATAAGTAGAATCAACTGTTAAAATTAATGTAGTCAGTAGTGACTCACCCTGTGTAATTAGTATTTATTTGCTCGGTTAAAGAAGACATCCTAAAAACTTTAATGAATTATTGTTATTAAAAGCCTCAACTTGATTTTTCAGGCAGGTCAAATTGTATTTTTTGTATAATGTACCATACTACAAGCAGTATACATTCATTAACTTATAACGTTATTTAGAGAGAGAGAGAGAGCTGTTCGAAGTTTTTTTCAAATGTTTATTTGATCAAATACAGATTGAGGTTCACTTAAATGTAGTAGTTGAGAAGATAAATAAAATGATTAGAAATTATCTCATCAAGAAATTGAATCACAACACAATCCTGATATTTAAATCTGATTTAAAAACAAATCTGATTTAAAAAATTAAGAAAGAGTTTAAATATAATATCATTACTTATTATATTTAAAAAAATATATCTTACGGCTACTATATTAAAAATAATGCATTTTTGATTGATTTATACATTTTAAAACAGTACAAAAAAAATGTAGCACGAGACATACCCAAATTTTACTGTATTATTCCCAAGCTGGATTAAATTTTGTAATGGTAAAAACATCAATAATGTGTGTAATACATTAAACATTAAAATACATAAATACCATACAATCTGAAAATATTTACATATATTTCACTCCTTTGATGGTGTCTGTGAGTGAGATGCTGAAAGTTTTCAACTTGTATTAAAGGAATAATAGTTATTTTAATGTACTTTAGTGGTAAATATTTGTAAACACGCATTAACATTGTACTTTTATTAGCAGACAATAGATTGCCTCGACTCTACCTTGATCATGGGACAAACTAACAATGTGTAATCATTTGATGCCATTGACATCTCAACCATGAACAAATCCCAATCCTCGAATACTAAACCCATCAACAAACTTAACATGTAGCAAAATACCTTTAGAAAGTTTCAAATAAATTTAAGTAACCTAATTGATTACAAAAACTTTTCCTAATGAACCAATTTTAACCATGTAACTTTTACCTCAATTTTATTTACAGTTTCTAGGCAATAACTCTGCATGCTTCACATGCCAACCACCTTTCTTTCTCCAGACTCAATTTTTGATAGCTTATGCACAAAATAGTAACAATTTCTTTTGTATATAGGTGTTATTATGGAATAAACATATCCTCAAAGCTAATAAGGCAAGTAATATTAAATCTTAAATCTAAACGTCAAATTATTATTTTTACAATATACCAAGACTTGCAGAAGTTAAAAAGACTCAGGATGTATAAGGCTTACTCCTAAACCAAAACCTAACCTAAAAATCAACTATACAGATTATTTTAAAGTGGAAACTTGAAAATATTGCAAGGTTATTAACGCTTATATACTTAAAAACAATTAATGCTTTAAGATCTGATACTTTACAGACTACGATCAGCCATACTGTCGCATTTACTACTGACTGATTTTTAAACTTTCAAGACTTGTCAGATAGCTGAGGAAACTCTGGAGCTAACAGCCTCATCCTAAAACTCAAGATAACTTTTGAAGGCAGTGGTCAGACATGAATGTGGTTTGAATGAAATCCTGACAATTGTAATTGGCAGACTACAATTGGGCTTTGATATATTAAAAAGGTTACAGGGGAGATGATTGTCACGTCACAAAATCATCACATTGTGAGTGAATATTCAGTAATATAGCTTTATGTTTTAAGCATGTTCATTGCATGGTAACAAAATTCAAAATAATTTCCCCAAACCAGAATATATGATTTTATTTGATTACATACATTTTGAACACGTTCAAATGTTTATTTAATGCAATATTAATTTTAAGTGAAATATTATTTTTTATTTATTATTACATGGCTGATATTTATAGTAGTGTACTTAAAAGTTTTGACTGTGATATAGTTGTAAGGTAAGGCTACGAATAAAGAATTTTGTATGCCAAACATTTGCAGTAGAATGGTCATATCTTGTCATCTGCCTGCTATTTGTACAGTAAATTATATATCTTTCAATTTTTCTCCGGTCCGTTACATTCCTGACCAGGTCTTTCGATTATCCGTTCCGTTCAGAAAAATTATCTTTGCTATTGTTTCAAAGATTATATGTCAACTTTTTCGACTTCGCTACCTTACTTCAAAACACACCATTCAACCATCTAATAATGTTTTTCGCTTTATCTGACAGAGTACCAGTAGTATTATTTGTGCTTTAACACAAATTATCACACAATATGTTTAGTAATCAAACATGTTTCAACAACAAAGTCCTCATTCCAGTGATACATGAGCTACAACAAACAAATAATAACTTCTCGTCTGAAAGTTACTAATTATAATAAGTTATGATTTGTTAGTTGGAGCTCATGTATTACTGAGGATGACGACCTTGCCGTTTACTGTTTAGTAAACGTATGTGCATGAGAATTTGTATTAATGTTATAATTCTTAAATAGTACGTATTTTATCGAACGCACAAAAAAACGTAATGTTCCCAATTGTCAGTCCATTTTACAGAACCAATTAGACAAATTTACTTTCTAGTCATAAATACTTTGTGTTTTCTATATTTACCGAAGCTTTACAAACAAATCATATCATTTTATTATATTGCAGCACATCTATGACGACATTTTGATTAGCTAACTCAAAAGTTTAAATTTCTCACCACCTTCCTTAAGATGGTTTAAGGCATTCCTTAGCAAAAGACAACAGTGTGTTCTTGGGCAGAATAACTCCCGTTCAGGCTGGTTAGAAGTACAAAGAGGGGTCCCGCAGGGATCTGTTTTGGGACCACTGCTTTTTTCTCTATATATACATGACATTTCTTCAAATTTTAATAATTGCAGCTACCATCTCTATGCAGACGATCTTCAGATGTATAAACACTGTGATGTTCCCAATATAGATGAATGCGTAAGCCTTATAAATAAAGATATTATTTCACTGACTATTTGGTCAGCTCGTTATGGTCTCAAGATTAATGAAGGGAAAACGCAGGCAATTATAATCGGCTACCCACGTTTATTAAAGAATATTGATTTTCGATCTGTGCCTAATATAAAGGTTAATAATATTAACTTAGAATTTAAGGATGAAATCAAAAATCTTGGTATTTTATTCAATAGAACTCTTTGGTCAAACCATGTGGACAATGTCTGCAACAAGGTCTTTTCCTCGCTAAGACAGTTGAGACGCTACAAAATGCTGATTCCCACTAAGGTGAGAGCTCTGCTTGTCGAGTCACTTCTCTTTCCTATATTTGATTATGGTTGTGTCGTTTACAGTGACTTGAAGGCAGAGGTAGCATTAAGGCTCCAGCGAGCACAAAATGCATGTATCCGGTTTATTTTCTCCATAGGTTTTGGTCAACATGTTACTCCTTTTTATAACCAATTGAAATGGCTCAAGCTTTGTTATCGAAGAGATCTTGCTTTGTTGTCTGTATTATATAAGATTTTTAAAACTAATTCTCCGTGTTATTTTTCTACATTTTTTAATTTTATGTCTGATATACATAGTGTCAATACACGTTCGGCTTCTAGAATTCTCCAAATTCCCCTCCACCGTACATCCATCTTCAACAAATCCTTTGCAGTTTCAGGTTGCAGGTTGTGGAATTCAGTTGTTGCCCGGGTAAGGGAGGGTTCAGGTCTATCAGGGTTTAGATTGAATGTTAGGGGGCAGTTTTTGGCCAAGCAAAGAGAGAGTGTGTGATTTCCTGGTAATACTTTCTTTTTTGATGTTTGATTTACTCCAATTTATTTTATGTAATATGAATATTTTCATGTTGTATAAAATAATTTCTTTATTATTGGTCTTTTACATTCATCGAGGCACTGAAGTTTGTGGTTGTTTTTAGTTTTGTAATTTAAATTTAAAGTTTTTCTTTGTTATTAAAAATTAAAGTTATTTCATTAAAAATTTGCGTAGTATTTATAGATATGTATTGTATGTAAAGTATGTATAGTATCTATTGTGTGTATATGGGTGTGTATGTATGGATGTAGGCATGTGTATGTATGTAGGCATGTGTATGTATGTGTGTATTTCGCGGATATTTTATTTATGATTTACCTATTTTATTTGCAGCATGAGTCATGTTAGTTTATTATTCTTTATATTTGTCTTTATTATAATTTTGTTATACATTTTGTAATTATTTATGTATTTTGTTGATGGGTTCAGTAGAAGGGGCTTCATAGCCTCGACTGCGCCCAAATAAAGGCGATAAACAAACAAACCTGTCAAAACAACATTTGTACTTAAAGTTATTAGGTATGTCTACTAGAATTACCAAAACACTGTATTTATACTTTAAATTTGGGTATCACAGTATGGTGGTTTGAACGGTCAGAATATGGTTCAAATAAGTATATTTTACCTTGGAGACCTGGCACACATCAAGTAAATATAGTTACTATAGTATTACTATAATTTTGTACAGAGTCATATTTTATGAAATATTATAATTTAATGAATGTGTATTATGTTTGTCGACTCAAGAAATATATATTGTTAAGCCATGTATTCAGATAAAATTGAAATGTTAACTGTATAATATAAACTCATCTCTTACCTTCATAACTGGGTGTCACCTGGATTTACCTTCGCCGCTTTCCTCTCATTTTAACCTGCAACAAATTAAAAATAGTGGTTTCATTAATTTCTGCTAAAACGATGTAACAAAAAAGAAATGTAATAACTAGTACTGTACTTAATTAAGTATACATAAAAATTTGATAAAATTTCCACTAGCGTAATTGAAGCAGCGGTTTATAAACAATTGAAACAGAGCTCTACTCAATGTTTTGATTTATAACTAGGAGGGGGACTTGCGGCTTCGCTCGCAGATATGAATACATTAATGAAAGAAACAGGAGCAACCGACCCATAGTGCAATGCATCATTGGAATTTTTGGGGGGCGTTTTAGGCATTTCAAAGAGGGATTTTTTACATCTTAAAATATTTACAGCTGCTCAAAAATTTAAATACTTTGCTATTCCTCCCTCCTAAAGTTGTTCCCCCTTAAAAGTGTTCACCCCCTCCCCCTAAATTGTAAATAGTTTTAACGGTTTGGGGGATTTTGCGTTTTATGTTTTATTAATACAATTTTGTGGGGTTAATAAGTTAAAACTTTTCAATGTTATTAGTTTATGAAGTATGTATTGATTTACCAGTATTGGTTTAATATAAAATACACATTTTTAATTCCCTCCCCCCTCATTTCAGGCGAAAGAGGACATTTCAAATAAAGAAATAATTTATTTGTTTGCAGTGATATGTGTACAGTTGATTTAATAAAACTTTTCTTACATTTTAATCACAGCTTGAATGAATTTTGAAAATATGCAATGTACAGTTTCAGTTTTTTATATTTACCTTGCTTTAGTCTTTTGTAACTGTTTTCTTACTCCAAGTTTGATTTTTATAGGTATAAATTACTTGTGTTCTCAGTTTTTCTTTTAATTTCAAGTCAATAAAGTTAAATGATTAAAATAAAGAATAGTGGTAAAGATAAATATTAATTTATTATCAGAATAGTTCATGTATAATTTTGTTTAAGTACTATAGTTTCTACCAAAAAAAAAGATTGTTATAAAGTTGACTACCTAAGCTTTTACTATTTGAGAACATTAAATTTCAAGTTCTGATTTAATAAGCTGTAACAGTTATAATCGATGAGCCCCTCAAAAAATACAAGGCCCCTGTCACCGGGCCTGTTAATTTGAGATATGTTACGTTTCTTTTGAAAAGAATTGGAGTGGGAAAGGATAGGGGAGATCGGGGTAAGATGACTATAGTTAGAATTATTGGAAAAGAACCTGCGCAGAAGCCCAATTTCTAGCCGTCAACGCATGGCATTGGAGTGGCGATGCGCGCGCAGTGGTGGGCGGAGCGCCCTTCTCAGTTGCTCCTTGTACGTTGTTATTGCCGCGTCGCGTTACCTGCGTTGTTTTGCACCGTCTCTCATGTTTCACCAAGGCATCGACATCGCGGTCAGCATGTGTTTCAGTTAAAATTAAAAGAAATAAAATTTTTAATTTCTAGTTTTAAAATCGTTAAAAATCTCGTTTGAGACACAGGTTTTTATTTTATTCCAAAACACCTTTATCTAAACTAAACGTAAACCAAAACTTGAACAGTGGTTTTAAGGAAATGTAATTAATTAAAAAATATATTATTTATCGTCTTTTATGTTCAAAAGTTAAAAAAAAATAAACTACAATTTTATGTTTTCTATTTTAATAATAATTCCAGAATTCCACTGAAACTAAAACTCATAGGTTGAAACTAATTTATTCAGATATTAATTATTCATGTAGAGAATTTAATTTTTATTTGTTACACCTCTTTGTTAAATACGAGTCTGAAGCACATTGTACTGTAAAGAAAATTGTGTTTATACAGTACGTAAATACATTCTTTAATCAACCTCACGCCACTCGGTGCGTCTCGCTTCGACTCGGAGTGGAAGAGGAGTCCGCGCGGCGGGAGAGTGGGGAGGGCTTGCCCCTCCACCGTACCGCTCCGCTTCTACCTGCGCGAACTCTCAACTGACCACGGTTCTTTTCTAATAATTTTACCTATAATATCGTGTTTTGAAAAATTGGTCATAGGTAGCAGCACCATAAGTAACATGCTGGCCATCATATGGCATGGATAAAAAATACTTGCTGATATCGGCTTTTATATTATGTAAAACAGTCCAAGAAGAAAACAAGTTTTTGTTGATGTCTGATTTAATTTTTGCCGCTCAGGAAATAAGTTTTTAGTAAAAAAAAGTAAGTTTAAGCAAATAACGTTTATATTAATTTGAAGGAAGTTTCATATCTTAAATTTATATGGTATTACATGTTTAATAGCTTAGCTTTTTTAGATTGCATAACCTAAACCATTTGTATAGTGTAACTCGGGGCAAGATGAATTTGTTGTTTTTCCAAAGGTTATAACCAATATTATTTTAATAATCAATATAAAAACGGATGAAGGAGAACCTCTTATGAACCTCATTGTTTTAAAGATTGCATAAAATGTATTTTTGAAATGAAACCATTACCAAAGCAGTATGAAAAACAATGGTGTTAGGAAACCAGGTAAAAAAATGTGCACTGCTGACATTACAAGCACTCCTGTGAAAATGGAGCTGTTAAGACATCGACTAGAAAAAGAACAAAAAATATAATTCAAAGAAAGTAGGAAGAGAAAAGAAAAAATTGCAAAACAACTGAAGTTTGATTCGCAGATTCTTCTGGAAAGGTAGGGTTAAAAAAAGAAAAATATCACTAAAGCCAATTTATAATCGAGAAGGTCCTTCAATTTCCAAAGATGCGGGGAGATAAAATGCCCAGGCTGTGATGAACTTTACCAAGACCCACCCAAACAAGACTGGATTCACTGCCCTGCTTGCCTCTTATGGTTGCACGAGGAATGTTCAAATTATGATTGTAGAAATTTTGTTTGTGATTACTGCTAAAAATAGGCTATATGAATAAGTCATTCCAATATAAGTCTAAATTACATAAGATTACATAAAATTACTAAATTTTAATTTTTCATCAAACTGATTTAAAATTAAGTATAATTAATTATTGGGAGTGTCATTTATTTTTGAAAGCCATTTATAAACTTGCCTACCCTTATGATAGGATTTTGTCATCATATATTTGTTAAATACATTAAACCATACCATACTGAATTTGGTAATAAGTTTAATTTAATATTCCTTTTATGTGGTCGTCCACTTGTCCCATAGCAAATGTCATCTTGCCCCTTATATGGGGCAAGATGACTGATTTGTAATAGTTTGTTTCAACAACTGAAAAAATGAAGAAATACATTTCTATGTCAGGTTATTTTATGGTTTTTAGAAAGACTAGGAACTAACCTAACTATTTATATGGTTATACAAACTAAAACTAACTTAACAAAATTTTCAAAAATAAAAAAAACTCTTAACGTCGTCATCTTGCCCCGGTCTCCCCTACATATAATTTGGGGTTGGGGATTTGCACCATTACCTTTAGGGGGATGGACACCCCTGGAAAAAATATCGGGTAAATATTGAATGTTCACTGGCCCAAAAACGTACAGTGGTTTCGTAAAATTCAATCTGTTTTCTATTTAGTCTTACATACAGGATCTCGGCTGTTGCGCCAGTTAGCGCAAACACTAGTCTACGATTTCCGTCAGTTTGTTTGAGGTGTATTTTAAATTTTACATAAAATATTTTATGCGAACAATATTTTACACCTTAGACGCAAATAATGGGGACGAAAATGTTTGTTTCTCTCCTATGTATAAAGAGTAATATGTGTCAAGTTTTGTTATCTAGCGTCATAGCACATTTCCGGTTTCTAGACCATCGTAGAACTTTCTCGAACTTTTGTTCGATGGTCCAGAAGCATCTGTAGAGCTCCCCCAAAGGCCGAGCGGGGCGCCAAAGGTACAGATAAATTTTCCCTTTTCATAAAACTGTTAGTAGTAAAGTTAGTTTTGTAATTTAAAAGGGGGCAATAATAACAACAATAAAAGAGCTAATAAACCTTTAAAAAAACAAATTTCTACCGAATGGAACATAAAACATGAGATCCATTGATTTTTATTACATTACTATAAATAACATATAATATTATGATAAGAGTGCCCGCGCCCTTAACAACTTTGGCTGGCATCACCGCTCCCCTCGTCAACGCAGAATGGTGTGTAAGCGAACGCCACTGCGTGCGTTGCAATCCGGAATTAATTCTGTGCGTTAATCACCGAATTTTCAATTAAAAAATCTAGAAAAGTTCACTTTTGTGTTTAATCTTCAAAGTTGTTTTAGTTTTAGCACAATCTCTAATGTGCTAGATGTACATAGTTATTCAGTTATAATAATATGTACTTATCTATTTTTACACCATCATACAGTACTTATATTTACCGTTTGGTGTGGTTACAAAAATGAATTGAGAACTAGCTTCTACAGTATGATTATGTTTGGTTCGTTATATTACAATGTAGAAATAATTTCCACTCAAAAATAATTAAAGTTAAAAAAATACATAAGTAAAATAAGTAGGATCCTTCAAAAAATAAAATCAGTTATTGTTATTGTAATATTTAGACTAGTGAAAAGATGGAACACTTTTTTGAGACTTCGGCTCGTCCAGATAGAACACTCGCTACAACTTTTTAACTGTCAAAATCGGTTTTCCGGTACCCAAAAACATATAAAACGTTACCCCACACTGAATTTTCAAAATGTTGACCCAATATTTTCAAAATTTTGACCAAAAAACGTGACCCTGACGCGCTATGACTTTTTAACACTCAAAATGGTTTTTTCGTAAACAAAAACATATAAAACGATATCCCACACTGTATTTTCATAATTTTTACCCAATATTTTCAAAGTTTTAACCCAAAAACGTGACCCCCGACGAGCTACGATCACGCTAGAAAGCTCAAAAGCTTTTCAACTCTCCGCAATAAAATTACGAAAATTTTGGTATCATCAGAAGTTTTCTACGACGTCTGTGGTGCTTATAATTTTATCGTGTTTACAGGAAAACAGACTCACACAAAATTATCGCATGATTTCAATACGGCATTCTAATGCGAGCCGAAGTAATTTACTCAATACACAGTTCAATTTTTGCCTTTTATTCTGTATATTAAATTGCCTTTTTTTACCTTTGTTCTTAAATTACTGCTAGCTACTTAAAGTATTTTTTTAAATCTACTTTTAAATATTTATTTAAGTTGAAATGAAAGGGGTTCATTAATGATGTTACACTAAATACTTGACTTCTTTTGTCTTTCTTAGTTCATTTTGTGTTAAATAAAGTGTGTCTTTTCATTTTGTATTTGTTTTCATGGATTTTACTTGGAAAATTCCTTTTATAGTCCTATTCAAAAATATTTTTTTTTTTTTTGTTACACAATACAATAAAAATAAGAAGAATAAATTAAATGAATAAATAAATACCATATTCAAAAACTATTTAATAATGTTAAGTAAAAATTTGTTATAAAATAACTAAAAAAGAGTGAATACAGACACCAGGGGTACAGGTCCGCAAGGACAAAAAAATATGGTCCGCAAGGGCGAAAAAATATGGTCGGTCCGGCTCTGAGCTTCTGGAATATTCTTAAACCTATAACATGGAATGAATGAATCTATATCATTCTGTAACATTCTACAACATACTTTAACATTCTATGACATTCTGGAATGGTCCACAACATTCTCGAACCTTCTGCAGGATTCTATAACATTCTACAACAAACTCCAACATTTTAGGTCATTCTGGAATATTCTACAACATTCTCGAACCTTCTGCAAGATTCTATAACATTCTACAACATACTCCAACATTCTAGGACATTCTGGAATCACTGGCGGCTTCAGGGGGGGGGGGGCATGGCCCCCCCGAGAACCCTGAGGTTTTTTTACGGAAAAAATACGTTTTACATTATTACAACGTTTATACTGACATCCTTCTTAATGAATCGTAATGAAAACTTAAACTGAGTAAATTACATTTTTTAATCAAAATACCTTAAACCCTCGTACTGCAGACTGCTCAATTGAGCAGTCTCAGCGCATGGCCTAAGTCTCGCACTACTCAATTGACAACTCTACTTTGTATTAAGTATTTCACCCACTAAAAATCATCCAATCACAATAAAACAAAAACTGTTGGAAATTAAATGATTTAAACTTTAATTTTTGTATTTACAATTTTGTTCTAAAACGTATATTTACATATGTAATTATCGTTTTAAAATTGTAGTTTTCTGAAAAGCTAATAGCGTGCGAATAAAACACAAAAAATTACTCAACTTTGTCACTTCTCTAAAGCTCAATATAGCTCGACAGATATATTTTGACAATAAAATAAAGATACCTTTGGATTCGTCAAGATTTTAATTTACTGAAACTGCCTTCCAATCAGACGTCACTATTATAGTTTCGAAAATATGAAAGTTTCTGTAAACCCTTACAATTGGACAGATTTCAACCAATAAAACAGCACATTTTGCATTCGAGATATCTCTCACAATTCGAATTATTTAAATAGACTTGTTTATATCTATTTATAGACCAAAGTTCAATCTTTCGTTTGGTGTAAAGCAAACTATAATATTTACTCTAACGGTTTTGTTCGTACAGTGCTGAGAAATACTGTCAAATGGGAAATTCAAAACTCGACTTTCTCACCCTCCCGAAGTGACACTTCCACAGTTTTTTACATGGATTGTCGTATAGGTTCGTGCGCGAGAAGTTTATTTATTTGGTCTCATTTTGTGATGCAAGTAAAGCAGTAAAGCTAATTGAAATACTTAGAACAAAATTACAAAACTTTTCTACATTTTGAAAAAAATTACAATAAATGTTTACTACGGTACTGTTTATGTAGGCCTAAAGTTGAACTTTTTCCTTTCATTACTGAACATTTTTTGTTTCTTGAGCTAATAACTTTGTCAATTTTACATCAATAAATTTTTTACTAGCATATATGAATTCTTTGAACCTTTTCCTACAAAAATCTATGGAACTCTTTTGGATTGGTTTATAATTACTATATTTGGCGAATTTTTGAAATTATACTTGCAACACGCGCCGAAATGTCTTGGCATTGCAAAAAATTAACATCGACAGTTGTAGGGAATGAGGTAGCGCAGAGAAGTGCTTGAGCTTGAGCAACTATTAAGATTGCTATTTTATCTTAACGGGAGTTAAGAAGTAGATAAGGCCTCAAATTGCAACCCGTCGAGTCAACGACTTAACAAACGCAAATAATTTTTTTCATGAATTTTGTTTTCCGTTCTCTTATATAGTATAACATGTTAATTTAAGGTTGAGAAGACATTGTTTTAATTATTTTAAAATGGGTATTAATTAAATTTATTTGTAGAAGATTATGAGCAATGATGAAATATGTATAAGAAACTAACTTGTGATTTTGTGATTTTCTCCAGAAAACTTGTCTCTAAAATTGTACATCAAATTCTACTATGTTTTAGTAAAATACATTTAACTTTAACGTACAAATTCATTTTTTCGTTACTCAATCAGTAATAAGCAAAATTTTGACAAAATATTATAAATTTAATACTGCATTTATTGTAGGCTCATTGCTGTCCAAACATTGTCATTTTCTAAACTAATTTTTAAGTTTTATGATTTTTTCGCCTATTTTTGGTTCCTTGTTCCTTTTCATTTTTTTTATTGATGCTTCTTGTTTGTGTTGTTAGAGGTTAACTTTGACTAAATTCCATGAGAAACAACAATGACAAAACTGGTTTATGACTTACAAAACTTATAATTGTGAGGTCATTAATTCACAAACTTCAGATGTGGTTAGGCTTTAAAACGTATATTTTGAACGTGGAATTCTAAAAAAATCCGGGATTCCGCTTTTTTCCTGGGGGGTATTTCAGACCACCTGGGTAGGTGATGCCCCCCCCCCCCCCGAAAATCTGCTCTGAAGCCGCCACTGTCTGGAATATTCTACAACATTCTGGAATAACTCTGGAAGCTTCTAGAACATTATAGCCAGTCTCGATCACTTCGGCACTCTGTTTCCAGCTGTTTCACTGACTTCTCATAAGAAATCCATTGCTACGATGTGCTATTTTGATACCCTTTCTCTGAACCCAACCCCCGCAATTAAAAAATTAAAACTTCATGATTAGGGAATGAAGGGCTACCATACCATAGAGGCTGCTGGAGTGAGTTGCGGAGTTATAGCGCCACACAAAGATACACTACGCTTACATTATTTTAGCCTATAGGCCTATATTAGTTTAAAACAATTTTGCCATATTTTTTATTCACACGTATTATCTGTAAAAACAATTATACAGCCTGAATTATATCAAACTGTAGGGGAGTTAAAAATTCCTAATATAAAGGTAGGTCATGTAATATACCATTGAAAAGCTTATTAAAAGAGAAACAGAATGGCGCAAACTAGAGTTTAGTACCTTGCTTCGTTTCGAAGTAATGGGCAATCATAGTTCTATAAAATAATTTGTTATCATAGCATCAAAGCACAACCACATCTGAAATTTCAAATAGTGCGATGCTTGTGAAGCGTTTAATTTGCACAAGACAAACTATCAAAGGTAGGAGAAATGAAAGGTTTAAAGCAGAAATACCATTGAAAAAATATATGCATTGTTAATATTGTTCGATTATTCTGCTGTAATGGCTGTATTTAAATATATTTATTTATTTAAAATAACTTGATTTAATTCAGAATAAATAACTTGTTCAAGCATGCCTAATAAATAAATCCAAACACATAAATATGTATGAATTGCATGAATTGTTTTCTAAATTTCGAAGACAAGAATAATCAAACACAAAATATAATATGCTCGATTACTGTAACGTAATGTAGTGTAATTGCGTTGAAGACATTCCCCTGTAGAAAGCTGGTGTTTAATAGAGATACAAGATAAACTGATAAGCGAATTAACTTTATTCCAGTTGTAAAAGTTAGTTGACAACTACAAAATACAATTAAATAATTTAAAGTCTAGAGAGAAGCAGTAAGGTTTGATGCAGGGATCGCTGTATTCAGTGTTCACCAAAAACCGTAGCTGGCTATACAGGATCGTTACTGATTGAAATGAATTTAAATGTTCAGTAACTTCTTTCGAATTCGGCTTAGTTTGGTAGCAATTCGCCATTTTTTTACAAAAACTAACTGTAACTCCAGACTAAGATAATATATTGAGTTCAAATTTGGTACAAGCGTTTTGTATGTTACGATTTACAAGTGTACCAAACACCAAGAATTTATTTTAATAATTTTCAAAATGGCAACTGTAACTTTGTATGCTTGATAAAATAATATTTTTAATTATTATACCCGATTTCGTATTAAGTCCCACTTATTTCGCTCAAATTCCTGATTTTGCAATGAAATGGAATGCCCACAGAACAATGAATTCTAATTACGTCACTTGATTCGTCATTTTGTTCTACATTTAACAATATACTCTTGTTTTAATTAATTTACAAACTAATAAAATAAAATATAGTTACACCACCTTCTCCAAAAACTTTTTAGAATTCATTATTTTACTGACACTGGCGTCGACAAGAAAAATTAATTGGGGAAACATATTTCCGTCTGATAATTTTAAGGCTATTTAGTTTTATATTTCTCCGTGTAATATTTTAATTTTTTTATTAGGAATGGACATAAACATTTCACTTATATATTTTTTGTGTTTTTAAAAACATTTTTCAATTTTGCATTCTTAAAAGGTTCTTAAAGTCAAAGTTAGTTTATTTGATTGATTTTTTTGTGTTTTTAAAAAACATTTTTCAATTTTGCATTCTTAAAAGGTTCTTAAAGTCAAAGTTAGTTTATTTGATTGATTTAAATGCCTTAGACCTAGTGTCACTATTTCATATAAATATCCTGACAAGTCTTTCATATATTTTACCCAATAAATACTATTGCACATGGCAAACGGAATAAATTATTGACTCTCTTCTGTGTCGTTGTTGAATACTTCTTCAGGCATTGAAGCACAATCAATTTCTGGATATAGAGCCACATGTCTAGGTATTTCTTTATGTAATAGCACAATTTGAAGCAAAATGTGTTTCTTTGTGCCTTTTATAAGTTTAATTCGTTATTTTTAGTTAAATTTGTTTAATATTGTGATTTGTGTTATTCCTTAAATTTATTTTTTTAAATGTATGGGAAATATCAGGGTACTTTTTAAAATATAAACATATATGTAATTATAATAGTAAAGCGATAAAATGGGTGTATATAGAATGTCCCTAATATCAATAATTAACGTCTTTTACAAAATTTAAAATTTAAGATCTATCCAAAAGTTTGTTGCACGTAGCTAAAGAGATGTGTTTTGCCATCATTTTAAAATTTTAGAAACATAATTTATGACGGAGCCGTTGAAAGGTACGTAGATTGCCGAATAATTTAGTATCAAAGAAATTTAAGATCGGTTTATTTTGTATACATTTATAACTAATCATGTTATTAAAACGTTTAGACTTTAAATCTCTCAAAATTCTGCTTTTTTTATTACATTTTTTATTAAATCTCAAATTAAGATCCTTTTTTCTACTACAATAATTATAACAACCTCTCATTAGTTACAATGTAATGGTATTACACTATCAGATCTAACTTTGTAACCAATCAAACGATTAGAAAATTGTGTACAACGAATTACTCAGATTACCGATAACGGCTACTTTTCGTTAAAGCGTTTGGTTCCATTTAAGATTGCTGAGCTTTAAATTAAAAAATGTCTAAAAACAATGCGAGTAACATTGTTCATGATTACTTAAACTTTGCATAAAAAAAATTCACAAATGGGTAGTGTTTTGAAGAGTCTTAAAATTTCGTGAATTCGTGATATCGTTTTATGAACAATGGCATACATACAAAACACAGTTTTGACGAATTACGTAAAAATTTTAGTTTTCTTTTCATGAAATCGATCTTTTATTTCATGTACCTCAAACTGGGTTGCTAATACAATTGTTAAAGTTAAATTTTGTTTATTTGGAGAGAAGGTGTGGGTTACTCCTTTTAAAATTTTAAACTACGATAGTTTAAACAAGATGTCCTGGAACTATCTCGAACCGCTTCGTTCTTTAGGTAAAAATAAGATAAAAAGTTCGAGGAAACATAGGTCCGGAAACGCTTCATTTCCCATTCATCCGCCATTTTGTTTTTTTACAAAAAATATGTATGTCTTTTTAAGTATATAAGATACTACTGAACCCGCCAATGCTTCGCTATTGCATAATTATTTTGGTGAAATAAATGCGACATATGATGGTACCGATAATTTTGTTTGTCTTAAAGGATATGAATCGTAGGTTCTATTCCTTGTCATTTATAAATACCACTTCATAGCTGTACACCATTTACATGTCGTCATAGGACCTAGTTCAACTGTTTTTCTTTGTGTTAATCGGTGTTGGAGTTGTAGCGAAACCCTGACATTGATTTTTCAGACCATGGAAGCACCTCATGTGACATCTTTTAGAACTGTATTTTTGAACGGCAGCCATTTTGACTTGGGAATTTGGTTGACTGTACTTTTTGGAAGCCTCACGCTGCACGGCAGGATTTTTTTATTGTATCTTTTGACAGCCTCGCGATTTACGGCGGGATTTTTTACATTGTATCTTTTGACAGACTCCCTATGTGCAACGATTAGCACGATTAGTATTAGAAAAACGTTTTCGCCGTTTTTTTCACGTTTATGGGTGGTATGAACAATGTAACAATGATCTGACTCAACAGTATCAGATGACATACACGGTTCTTTCGACGGAGACTGAGAGTTTTGGAGATCATTGTCTGAAAGCTGCCCAATTTCCCCAAAATTATCCTCCGCAATATAAGAGGGAACGGAAGTATCAGGAACAGAAGGGTTTAGAGGAATGAGAACATCAAAATGATAAGCCCAACTGATGCACCAGTGCCTTGTGGTCAGTGAGTAGAAAAGTGAAAGTGAGGGAGGGGCGGAAGGGGCAAGGTACAGTTATTTGTGCCAGGTTTCTTATTTCAAGGCTTTATACATTTTAAGAAACCGTGATCAGTCTGTAGGCAACAAAATAAAAAATCCAATTTACCAATATTTTAAACCCTTAAAAAAAAATTCGTAAAACTTATAACCGTACAATATTTTGTTTAGGCTACGGTTACTATGGACGCGAATTCTGACGAAATTGTGTTCTGACGAATTCTGACGATTGCGGACGAAGTCGTCCAAACAAACAACGCCTGTTATCTAAATGAGTGTGTTTACAGTGGTAGCGATTTGGACGTCAGAACAGACACGACGTCGTCAGAACCATTTGAGCGTTCAAACAAGTTTGATTTTTTCATGCGACCTGCGACTGTTTGGTGCGACCAGCCTGTGAATTAGTGTGTGAAATAGTGTGAAATAGTGTGTGTTAAATTAGATTATTTCACCATGGATACTGACAAATTAATTAGTCTTGTGTATGAGAACAGGTGTTTGTGGGATCTGAAAGATAAAAGTTACCACAACAGAGATATTGCTCGGAAAGCGTGGGAGAAGGTAGCAGCAGAAATGAACACTAGCTGTAAGTACAAACTTTTACTGTCATGTAGGGTACATGAATTACATAGCAATAATTGTAATAAGTGTTTACATGTGATTGATAAAAACATGAAATTGTCAGAACATGATTATTATATCAGGTTATACTGAAATGGGATCTCACCAGCTTCACTAACAAAATAATTTTTCAAGGTTTCTCTAGCCTCATTCGCGCTTCTTCCGTAGTGATTATATCTCCGTGAAACTGGAACATTGTGTATGGAGTCAAAGTCCACATCATGAATATCAAGACCTTCCTTGTCGATGATTAAATTATGCAACAGACACACGCACTTAACTATAATGTCTACTTTATCAGGATCTATTTGGAGTTCGGTTTTTAAACACCTCCACTTGGCAACCAGAATACCAAAGGCACATTCCACGCACCGTCTGGCCCTTGATAGTCTGTAATTAAAAACCCGTTCTTCAACAGTAAGTCTTTGTCTTGAGTATGGCTTTAGTAAATATCTTTTCAGAGGATAGGCATCATCTCCCAACAGAACAAAGGGTGCTGAAATGTCGGTTGACGGAATATTTTCATTCTGTGGTATGCCCAAATTGTTTGCTTCAAGCCGCTGATAAACATTTGAGTCTGCAAAGGTTCCCCCATCGTTTTGCTTACCGTAAGCCCCAACTTCAATAGCAATGAACCTGTAGTTTGCATCAGCTATTGCCTGCATTACAACAGAAAAATAGCCCTTAAAATTGTGATAAATCGACCCTGTGCCTTTGGGACATTTGATGCGAATATGTTTCCCGTCTATACAGCCGATGCAGTTAGGGAAATTCCATTTGTTGTAGAAGTCACTTGCAATGGTTTTCCAATCCTCTTCTGTAGGCAAAGACAAATGAGTACCGCCGAAGCAGTCCCATATAGCTCGACAGGTTTCGTAAACTATGCTACGGATAGCACAGTGTGAAATTCTGTATGAGAAGCTTAGTGCTCGAAATGACATGCCAGTAGATAGAAATCTGAAACAAAAAACAACTATTGTACAATGAAGCTTCACTAGTTCAAATCTCAGAAATATCAAAAATCAAAGGAATGATTTTATTTCATCTTTCTATCGTAAGCCATTTTCCTGTAATTTGTGTGAGACATATTAAGTCAAATACCCAGTATACATTTACATTTGGTTCCATTTGCCAATTGTTTTATTAAATTTTTATAAGCATCACTTTTATCTACATATAAATACAATGTGGGATCTACATAAAATGTATTAATATCTATAACAAAATAAAAAACTTTTAAGTCTATTAATAAAGCATTATTATAGTTTAAAAAATCCGATAATGCTTCACCAAAATAATTTACTAGTGTTAAACCGCCAGTAAAACATATCTTATTATACTTAACCTTTTTTTGCTGCTGTCCTACTTCAAAACACATCTTTCTTTATTTATTTCTTGGTAAAATAAATATTTTACAAGGAGAGCTGACAGACAGACAGACAGACAGACAGACAGACAGACAGACAGACAGACAGACAGACAGACAGCTTTTTATTTCCATTATTATCGACATTTTCTCATTATTAATTTCCAGATTAGTAATATTTCTGCATAATTTCAGGTGAAGCAGCCAAAACAAAGTGGCGAGGTTTGAGGGACACTTTTCGAAAGGAATGCAGCAAGATTCCTAAACAACGGAGCGGAGATGAAGGGGGATTAGCCAAACAGCCTAAATGGGCCCATTTCAAAAGTTTGGAGTTTTTGAAGGACCCTATGCACAAAAGAAAATTGCAAGGTAATGTCATGAGCGAGACAACTTATGATGTCGACAACCAGAATTCAACTCCTGCTGTTTCTCCTCAACCCGATGATCCCCCTGAAAACGAAGCACAATCAGAAACACAAACTGTCGAATCACATCAGAACAAAACGAAAGAAACGACGCCACCACGAACCTTTAGGACTCCCCATAAAAAAATTGCCAAGATGAATAACGCCACAGCAATTAAAAAGCTGGTTATGCTGGAACAGGAAAAAATACAGATGTTCAAGGAGAGAAATTCTGCTTCCCGAAACGAAGATCCAGACTATCATTTTCTTTTAAGCCTACTCCCATTTTTAAAGAAAATACCGGAACATAGAAAAATGATTGTGAGGACCAAACTACAACAAGTGTTTTGCGATGAGGATCTTTTGCAACAACAACTGCAGCCAATCCATCATCCATCAAGTAACCGTGGTATTTCCACATGTGGTTCATCAACGAATGAGAGTTGGGAAAGTGGAAACTCCACACAAGCGCTAAGTCCACTGAGTACAGTTGATCATGAAGATCTTGCTTCGTACTTTTCAAGTGTATCGCCAAACAATTTACAATAAAAATGCAAGTGACATTTTTCAATTTCATGACTACTTTACTTACTAATGTTTTTTCACTTTTAAATTAGAATTCATTTCAGTTTTAGTAAGGAATTAAATATATTGTTAAAACTCACCTTAAAGTTACAGCCAGTCTTTGTTGTGCTGAAATACATTTACGAAAATTTGAGAACTTTGTTATTCTTTCTTCTATCCCATGTAGGATGTATTCAAATGTTGCTGGTGTCATCCTAAAATATTCAAAAAACCTTTCCGGTTGGTCACACAAGTCTTTAAACAACATTTTAAACTCTCCTTTTTCGTCTCTACTAACAAATAACTGGCTAACATGCTCTGTTTTTCCACTATTCAACAACAATAACTTTAATGTCGGGCTCTCAAGAAAAAATAGTTCATCGAGTTCATCCATTTTGCTCACGAACTGACTATCAGAAGATCAGAAAACGCGCACAGTGTAACCGCCTTGTTCTGACGAGCGTTTCGGCCATACTCGTCAGAACAAAATTTCGTCAGAATTCGCATCCATAGTAACCGTAGCCTTAATTGGAATATCTATCTCATAAATAGTATATATTGATATTTTCTATGTGGTAGCCTAAACTGGATTGTTTTTAAACGATAATTACCTTTTCTTGGAAGCTGTCGTACAATCCTTTGGTTTTTCGTCAATCTTATATCATGACGGCCGTTTCAACTATTTATCAGTCATTTTCAAATGTTGCGGTTCGCGCACTCGGAACGTTGTTAAAACATTAAATAAAATCACTACACATATATATAAAAGACACTACAATGTACATTGAACACATATAAATTAACATATAACGTCGACGGTGTGGAACTAATTAGCACGTGCTACTTGCGTTGAGTTTAAACTTGTACTCCAAAATTGTTTGGTAGTTTTTTTGAAATCGTGATTTAGTAACTTTGACCACCAAATTCTCCCTAAGATTTCGAATTTTTTTAAACCCTTCCTTAGTGAGCACCTTTGGCCAAAGAAGAAGCTACATACCAAATTTCGTTCCAATCCGTTCAGTAGTTTTTGATAAATCTTGATTTAATAACTTTGACCCCCCCCCCCAAACCCCTCTAAAATTTCGAATTTTTTGAAAACCTTTCTTGGTTAGCACCTGTGGCCCTAGGGCCTAGAAGAAGCTACATACCAAATTTCGTTCTAATCCGTTTATTAGTTTTGGAGAAATCGTGATTTAGTTACTTTGACCCCCAACCCCTCCTAAGATTTCTAATTTTTTTTAACCCTTTCTTAGTGAGCACCTATATGGCCCAAGAGGAAGCTACATTTTGAGATTTCGTGATGAGTCAGTGAGTGAGTGGTATTTGGCTTTTATATATATAGATTGAGTTCAAATTTGGTGTACATATTCCTTATGTAAAATTTTACCAGGGTACACAAAATCAGACAATGGCTGCCGTATTTTTAAAATGTAAATATTCTGATGTGTACAAATGGAACTCAAAATCGTATCTACTTCCAAAGATATTAAGTTTTTTTTGTAAAAAATAACAAAATAGCGGATGGGTGGAAACGAAGCGATTTCGGACCAATGTTAATTGGAACTTTTTATGTTATTAAGGGACAATTTGTCAAATCGGTTCCAGAGAGTTTCGAGAC
>JAGFPH010000134.1:927595-950618 GCA_018207615.1 Philaenus spumarius
ACATTTAATACCATAGCAACCAATTGAATAAAATAACAGATAACATATATAGCTGCTTTAATATTTCCATTAACAGCTGATTTCAAAATTTGAAGCAATTATTTTTGTATTCCCACCTTATAGGTTAGGGTTTTAAAGTGTAAACCTGAGCCTTGCTGGTTCTTTTAACCATTATTAACTGCTGTTATAAAATATAAGAAATAATTTGGTTTGAACATTTAACAATATTTACCATCTTAGTTTTGAGGTTATTATTAATACTACATCTTTATTATAAATAAAATATAACATATGTTTTTAGAAGGTACCATTGGGGGTTGGCGTGCGGTGCACGCAGGGGTCTCCCCTAGTGTTTTTATAAAACTACATAAGTTGCAATATTTTAAAGTTTGAATGAGCATGTCAGCAGACCATCGATTAACCAAATTAACGCTCGTTGGAGTCAGCAAGTAATTAGTGATTTGGCGATAAGAAAATATGTTCTAATTTGAAATTAAATCAATAAATGATTATTTTGCTAAATGATCTTATTTTCAGGAAAATACCGTACCTACATGTACACTATATGTCACTCTTACTACTGATGTAAACATATACTGATTCGAATTAAAGTTTAACCCTTGAGAACTCGCAGCGCGGTCTTTTCGACCGCACTTTTAGATATTTATGAATTCCGAATATTTTACCTTGAGCAAATTTCCCCTCTATCACCTCTTTTCCTTTCCCAGTTAGTTAGGGAGGCGAGACATGCAAAACTTTTAACTTATTTGGTGGCGAACAGTGTTTATAGTCTGTTTACTAAACCCTTGCGTTGTGTGCAGTCGTTTCTTCCGCGCGCGAGTGTTCGTGTTATTCATTTTTTCGTAAAAACAATCATTTTTAAAATGTTTTTTCGTTATTTTATTTAGATAAACTGTAAATAGGCCTACTGCAAATATTAGAGACTAAGTATTTTAGCGATTTTTTTAGTTTTATAGTGCTTATAGTGCGTTTACTAAACCCTTGCTTTGTGTGCGGTCGTTTCTTTCGCGCGCGAATGTTCGTGTTATTAATTTTCTCGTATAAACAATCATTTGTAAAATGTATTTTTGTTATTTTATTTTATATGTAAATAAATTCTTTAATACTTTAAATTTTAAATTATAATATAAAATACAATTAATAACGTAGTTATTTTGTCCTAGCACCTGACTAATACAGTGCGGTCTAAAGCACCGAGCGCGAGTTCCGGTGTGACGATATACTGCTCGAGTTCTCGAACGTTTTAATAAACAATATTTTGTTTGGTAGATGGACATTGTAGTGAATTTAAAACAATTTTTTATCATACCATTTTTAAAGCACGCTTCATGTCTGTAAAGTGACTCTTTATTTTAATAGTTCACTCCTTCACTAGCTCAAAAAGTCAGTTGATTCAATAATCAGTTGACTTCTTTATGGTATTAGGACCTAAAAGTATTTTATTGTACTTAACCAAAAAGTTGGCTATTGTACGTAAACAATCCATTGCGATAAAATTAGAACAGCTGTAAATTCCAAAGTTTCAGCTGTTTTCCAACTGATAGTAGCACTGCCGCGCATAGGTTAAGTCGCGATTAAAATCTGTAAAATAAAATGTAATTTTATTAATTAAGTATTCCTGTGTTCCAGTGCAGTGTGACAACAGTATCGTTCGTAATTTGTACCGAAAGTGCTTTTTGGTACTTGATTGTTTTTTATGTGCTCGGCGTTGCCTTGTACTTGAAACGAGCCTCGTACTTTACGTACTAGTGATGGAATATGCTATTAAAGCATTTTGTGATTGGGTACTCTCTGTGTTTAAACGGGTGAACCGATTTTCATTTAGTTTTTTTTAAGGTGACTTGATCGAGAGTGTTCTTAGCTATGATTCAAGAAAATCTCTTCAGGGGTTTTTAAATTTGTAATTTATCTGTTATTAATTAAACATATACAAAGTACTTCATTACCGCATTAAGACCTTAATTAATTGTGAATGATTACCTTCAAAAAATATATTTACATTGGAGTGTAATCACGTAAAATATCCAATAAAAGATTATCGAAATGTAGGCCTATGCCCAAACTACAAATAAAGCTAACTATAATATTGCCCCATGTCTGACAACAAAACACTGAGCTAACCGAAATATCTTTTTGTTTACACATAGAGACCAAAGTTTGAAATTATCCATCACAAAACTTCCGTTTAATATTTGTACATGATCGGTGAGTATACGGAACAGTCTGTTATCAATAAACAAGTGTTATCAAATTATGAATCATTTTTAATAAGTCAGCTGTCTGGGGTCGCCTGTTAACACAAATCAGACAAAGGGCAGACTAAATTTCATAGATACTAACTGAAGTTTTATTTATTGGCAGTACTTATCTCTTCATAGACTGTGAAGATTAAGACTAAGTTGATTAAGATTAACTTTAGGTTGTAAACGTTCATAAATTATTTATTTTTAACCTGACTTGTTGGGATTTTAAACAAAATTTCTTATCCAAAAATGTTTGCCTTTAAACTTTGCCATCTTGGAATGTGCTTGAAAATTGTTTCATAGGCGTAAAACTTTGAACGCTCTATCAAATAATATTTGTCTTATTATTATAGCTGATTTCGTATTAAGTCCCATGTATTTCGCTCACACTCCTGATTTTGCGAAATGAAATGTCCACAGAACAATTAATTCAAGTTACATCACTTGATTCGTCATTTTGTTCGGCATTTTGACATTAATACAAACAATGTTCTCCTGTTTTAATTAATTTGCAAACTAATTCATTAAAATATAGTTTTACTTCCTCTCCAAAACTTTCAAATCCATTATTTTACTGCATCGGCGAGAAAAATGTATTAGTTACACATATTTTAAGACTGTTTAGTTTTCTTGTTCTCCGTGTAATATTTTAAATTTTATATTAGGAATAGACATAAACATTTCACATATATTTTTGAGTATTTGGTTAAAATATTTAAAAAATTTCATACAGTTTTAAATTGGTTACATAATATATTCTGAATAGATTTTCAGAGTCAAAGTCAGTTTACGTTATTGATAGCAAAAATGTTTGCGTTTAAACTTCTCCATCTTGAATTGTTCATGACGTCTTGTACGCTGTCGCTCGGAATCTTGCTGTAGAAAAAAAAAACAGCTTTACAAGACTGGAAGCACTAGGCCAGAAATTAATTTGTTTTAAAAGTATTTCTGAAGATATTGTAAAAGTCATTAGAAATTCCAGTAACTAAGTAGCTGGAAAACATTTAAAACCATAAATCCATAAAGTTTTAACTTTTGCATAATGATATACCACACACCACAAAGACATTTCAGCTTTAATATTTTATATTTAGGAAGCTATTAATGTGATTGTGTAATGTCTGGGTCTCGTTTGTTTTCCTCTTCGAGCTGTGAGATAGGCTCTCGGTATAAAACACATGTGTTTCAAATATTATATTAAAATCTGTCGAATAGCCTATATGCACGTAAATTTCGTTTACGCATTCTGAACTAAATTTTAATAAATCGAACTAATGTTAAAAACTAATTAAAAATTTATTTTTCAACATTGTAAAGAAAAATATTAAGTTGGGCATTAAGTGAAATGGAAGTTGCTTCTCTCCCAGATTACAGACAGTAATCTCAATTCAAATATTTTAAATAATATTAAAATATTATTAATGTTTACTATTCTTTGATCAATCGTATTACGCACATAGGATAGGTATGCGGAATCATAACAATTTTATTTAAAGGTCCATTGAACATTTATTTGAGATTTCATTTTTTTTAAATCTCAACAGAAAATTAGATTTTTTGCAAACATGATGGTTTTTCTGCCTTTGGCCTTATACATTTTAACGATTGTGGAGTCTCATTCTCAATTTTTCTTATTGTTTTAAAAAGACTAATACAAACAATTAGATACGTTTAAAGAAGTTCTGAGTTTTTTTTTTAATTTCCCTACCTTATATCGAGGTATTAAATTAAACACCAGAACTTTTTACTTGAATTTTGAAATGTTGTTCTTAAATTTTACAATATTTTATTGAAATGTCAACCAGAAATTTTAACGAAACCTTTAAAGCCACCGAGCTGAAAGAAATCAGAATTTTAAGTAAACAAAATTAAGAGTTAACAATGAGAGTATAACAATAATTAGGATTCAAGAGGCATATATACGAGTATAATAACGGACATTAGCTGAGCCAGCGAAAGTGAACTTCTTCGTCAGCATACATTACGCAATCTGCGCTAGTGTGTCACTATATTTTGTAAATTAAACGACTATTTCATATTGTGGAATGCAAATCATCAACTTTGTTTTTATCTTTTTATAAACGCAGAATTTTCCTTGTAAAAATACTACAGAAATATTAAAAATAATGTAAACACATTTCGTACATCATACTAACTTAAAAATCGAGTTCGTTCCTAACATCGGAAAAACTGGCAAGCCGAAGTAAAATACTTGATATGAGATTGATTTATTAATTATTGTAGTAGCAAATTTAATTTATTACCAAAAATATTTACTTTTTTATAAAGGGTTTTAATTTGATGTATGGCAAGTCATTGTGTTAATTACGAATTGTTGACCTGGGGAGATAGGAGTAGGGTTAGAGGTGTTTTACAATTAGGCCATATAAGGTTCTTATTAAGGACGAATAACTGCTCCGAGAACAGATTTTGGATATCTCTTACCGTTTTTTAAATAACATAAAATGTTTAAAATAACAAAATAACATGTTTGAGTGTAGTCGACGAATATCTTAGCAGATTTGTATTTTCTTACTACAGAAATTCATGGATTTTAAAGGACTTTAATTTGTTGTATCACAAGCCATACGTGTCCATTACAATTTTTTTAGACTGGGGGGGGGGGGTAGAAGGGGGAGATGTGTTTTGTTATTTTGTAAATAGGTTTTCTAAGGTAGGGGACCTTAGAATAATTATCTGACAGCGAATAATTATCATGAGTCAGATTTTGGGTATCTCTTTCTGTCTTTTAAGTATACAGAGTGTAAAATAAGTCCTGATACACCTCGATATAATTTAAATGGATTGCTATATCAACGTAAAATATCTCCATACCTATTGTAACACTTTTTCTGGTGTTTAAGGGGTTTTAAATGTTGCCCCCTTTTGAAAGATCTATAAAGGGGGCAACTTAAATTGTTTAAATGGTAATGTATTTAAAGATATGCCCCCTACCACGTAAAGATTTTACGTTAAAATAGCAATCCATTAAAATTATATCGAGGTGTATCAGGACTTTTTTATAGTTTGTATAAAATTACAAAAATATCTTAGAGTACGTTTTATATTGAATTATATAAACATTACCATAACATGTGTTTTTTTGTAATTAATGCAGGTAATTGACATTCAGCTCTTAAAGACAAAGCTCAATCAATTTAATAGTAGGAATGTTTTAATTTTTCCTAAAGTAGATGTTAAGAACTTCAAATAAATAAAGGTGCCTCAACGGTAAAACTAATAACAGTAAATTTGATCTTTGAATTAATTTAGCTTAATTTATGACCTTAATTAATTTGAATATTTTAAGTAAATTAAGCAGTATAATTTGAATGGATATAATACTTATTCCGCTTAATAAATATCTTACTATTGTCATCCTTTATTCAAAAACGAAGTATCAAAGTTTGGTCCAGAATCCACATTAACCTCCCAGCCCCCGAATACTATTACAGAGATCTACTTTTAGACTAATACAAAAAAACAACAATAAACAAATAATTTTACACAGAATGAAAGTTATTTTCTATGAATCGTCTTTTCTTTCCTTTTATATGATTATTAGAGTTAAAAGTTAAATTCGGCTATCAATGGCCATCTATAGGCCCAGAGTCTCTCAAGTATTTTGTCAGGCAGCGTCAATTCAAATTCCGTTTGACTAAATATTACTTTATCAAACCATTGTTTGTGCTAATTTGTTTAAGTATGGGGCATACTGCAACAAAGTGAAACAGTGTTTCATTTTCGCCTATGTTCTGTTTAATAATACAGTAATAAACGAAAACATTGATCCTCATTATTTAAATACAAAATCTGCCCATATCTCTGGAAACACCAAAAATTCATTTTCTTTTATAAATACGAAAGAAAATGTAAAACATATGTATGCAAAGACATATACTGCACAGAAATGACTACAGAGGCCAAATAAAATGCAATTTTAGACAGGCTAGATAATATGTAGCGTAACGTGTCAAAATGGTATCAACGTTTGATTTGCATTTCTTATTATCATCACTTACGTGGGAATTGACAGTTTGATAAAACCCACGACAGTGGTAAAGTTTTTATCTGGTCGAGGTAATCTACTGAATGTTAACATTTGATAGTTAGCCGTGATTATCGAATCATATTAATATTCGTGTGTGAAGTTATATAGAGCTTACGGCCATCAAAACACAATCACTGTAGACTTACACTAGTACACTTTAATGAACGATTTTTTTAAATAAATATTTTATTTGTTGATTCTCAAAACACTTTATAAGAATTTGTTTTTTTCGGAATAATGAAATAAACAATTTCTTACAAAATTACATTTATAGATCAAACGCGTTTCAATGACAAATTAGTCAATTATTGTCCAATTTATGAGAAATTAAGTTATTTTTCATGAAATATTTTTGTCTCGCTAGCACGCTATTTTATATTTATTTTAGTATACGATTTTATTCCTATTTCAAGCACAGCACGGAAATTGCTGGCTGCACCTAAATTATACGCTAACAAATTTGAACTGTGTTAAAACACTCAGGCATTGCTCAAATATTTGTGCTGATTTATCATCAGAGAATAAGTTGTGTTTAGTCGGTACATTGTCAGTGGAAATAAATAAAAATTTCAATGTTTTACATTCTGTAATTTATATAATAAGTGATAGTGTAGTAAATTAAAATATTAGTTAAATTATTTGTCCATGCCGAAATGAAATAATATTTAGTATCATCATTTACAATTTACAAGTAAAATTTGTGTTAGTAATAGTAATAGTGTTAATAGTAATAAAATCAATGTTAAATTAATTAATATTGGTAAGCTTTCGTAGCACAGGATTTACCAACTCTGTATGCAAATTAAGTTACAAAAAAAAAGAAAGGTTTTACTTTGGGCGAATACAAAACAGTTATGATCTATTACTGTATATGAAGTACATACAATATTTCTTCCAGCTGTATTACTAATCTAAACAACACAATAATTGTTTCAAATTATTTTCTCAATAATACAGTTCTACATACCTATAAAGTGAAAAATTAAATAGAAACTAAATGTTTGCTTTCATTTTAAAATAACGTCTATGTCTTTAACAATATTAATATTGATTTTCATGTTTTTAAAATACATTTGGATTATTACAAAATATAATATAGCTTGGTGAAATATTAAATAGTTTATACCATCTTCATGTATATTCCTTAAATTTAGTTTTTGGAAGGACAGAAAACGTGTTTTTCTTTTATAAGGAAATTTTGTTTACATAAATATAACTTAATGATAAAATTCTCATTGGTATAAAAAGAGGAAGAGAAAACGTCATCCTTGAACTTAAAACAAAAATATTACTCGTTTGAGTGTTGTTGTTCATGTTCCCTCCAACCTTCAAATCCCTCATACCATCAAATCTACAAGATAAAAATAAAGTTGGTTGGCACAAGAATCTTAGAAAATTAAATATACGCATGGTTGAGTTTAACCCCTTTAATAAACATGTTTATAGATGTTGTGGCAGAACATTTTCAACAATGAACACAAACAGAAAGGTAACATTGTGAGTGGAAAGATTTGAATCTTCTGTAAGCAAGTCGGATTGAGACAGCAATTGATTTTGACTTCAAAGTAAAAAGTTATTCAAGCAAAGACAAAGACCACAAGTTCATGGACACTTTTACTTTTTATAAACTACAAAATATGCGTTACTGAATGAGTACACATATTGTTGCTCTCAAAACATATCCTTATATATATATGTATATATATATATAGCTCTTCAAACCACCTTACCTACAAAACCCAAACCAACCACCACTTTTGGTCTCTAGTACGAACCACACATATTGATATGTTAGTGGAAGTAAAAAACTTTCAAATATCAACAATAATTTCCAATTTTTTTTTATATATTTATCCACATATTTGTACATGATATTTTATTAATAAATTTACATGGATTATCTAGTCACCTAAATCCAGTAGCGGCGACTAGGAAAAAAGAATATAAAACTTATAGAACTAATATTACAGTCCACAGAAATATTTATATTTTACTTTCGTGCGGCATTACTATGATGCCTGCTCTGCGCAAACTTTATGTAAAACAAAACACAACTAAAACTATTAAACTAAAAAATTAAGAACTAAACAACATAAATATCTTATAAAAACACTATGTACATCCAAGTCTGCGCCTAGATACCCCCAGAAAATTCTCAAAAGCAAAAGATAATCATTTCAGAATATTGGTTATACTATCTATGTTACTTGTTTTAAATAACCAATCTTTGAATTTACAATTTACAATTTCAATCCACAATTTTTATAATGTGCTCTTAGTGATGTTAGTGTCGTCTTTTTTCTGTCTTGTATTCTTTTGTAAGCCATATTTTTGCCGATACACCATACATGTTTCCTTTTAGTAAAGGTAACTAAAAAAACTTTTAAATGTAAAAACTTTCAATTAAATATTTTAAACATTTGTCCCCTAGTGTATTTGTATATTTTGTGATATTGTAGCTTTGTTAAAACAAGAAGAATCGGTACGATAGAACATACGACTAGAGAAAGAAAGCATAATAAAATGAGAGTACAAAATTGTTTCTTAGCGTATTTACTCTATTCCAGTTAGATTAATGAAGATGGGCGCAAAAAAAGGTAATATAGTAGAAAGGATGCACTGCATTTAAGATGTGGAAAAAGATAACATAGAGTTGGGGGTTGAGGGACTAACTGGAGAGTTATTTCCAGACTGGATGACTGGAAAACAGAGTAGGGTGGAAGCGAGTATGGGAGTCAAAGATCAGAACAGCAAGTAGAGCTTCGGAAATAAAGTAAAGTGTTTTTGCTTTATCATATTTATAAATTTACAATCTATGAATTTAGAGTAAATAATGGATGCTAAAAGGTGACACTATTCGTCACTTTGAGAGGAATGTAAGTTTAAAAAATATTTTGAGAAACTTGTTTTAATCGGAAGTGAGTGTAAGTTTTGTTTATGATAAAATTTAAAACATCATATCTCTAATTAGAATTTACAGTACATCAACTCCTATAAAAGCGAGTGTACGTACGAGCGTACGTGGAGTAGCATTTAATATAACAGCTGATTTCACTCATCATCTGTAAACCCAGTGTACATTATAGTTTGAAGTTATGTTTACAACGTCAACCGTTATAATTTCTTGTGAAGTTGATTTTTTACTTAAATATGACTTATAGAACTAATGTATGCTATAATACGTTATAATATTTGCTTTGAGGTTATAAACTGTATATAAATACAATCTTGTATCATGAAAATATTCGTTTATACAAATTTAAAGAAGAAATACCTATTCGTTTAACTTAATAATGTAACAGCTGATTTCACCCATCATCTGTAATACGCAAACAAAACCTAGCGTAGATTATACTTTGGGGTTATGTTTACAACTTCAATCAATACTATAGCCTATAATATTAATAATTTCTAAATCATTTGATCTATCAATATGAAATAAAAACAATTAAAAAATAATATTTTCATATTTTTTTAAATATATATAATAATATACATAAACACAAAATCTTAACAAATATTCCTACAGTTTATAGTCCTTATAATTGTACACATTTACCATTTACCAAGTTAAAAATCCCCGCCTGCATAGTTAGGTAGGCCTAGATAAAGTGTGTTGTTTAAATAGTACTTTGTATAAAAAATGATGAACTTCTGATGTGTATCTAATTAATCCGCCTGTGATTTTTCATGGGGATTTACTAGTAATTAAGTAAATATTACTTTATGCTAACTATGCTGACCTACGAAGGATAAACCTGTAACAAAATAGATGTTCCAAAAAAATTATATTTAAATTCTTTTGTTACTACATTATGCAAGTAACACAAGAATTCAAAGTTTTAGCTTTTTAATAATGTGGTAAAACTGTATATGTAATTCGTAGTTTTATAATCAATATATTAAAAATAAAAGAGTCTCTGAGGTATTTAAAAAATGTAAGTGATGTTTACTTGCAAAAATATTTATAAAAAATAGTTTAAGATGTACTTTTTAGAGAATTCCAAACTTTATTTTGTGTGCTTTCTAAGTAAAGACGTCATGTTCTTCGTATGCTTCCAAAAGATAGAAAGAGTCAACATTTATTCTAAAGCAGTATTTAAGCAACAAGTCTTGTTTACAGATATATGTAATATCGTCACGTAAAAACGGTCATTCGTAAACAAAAACACAGTGGACTTTAAAATGTTTACTTGAAGTGATATTACAGGCTAGGGGGAAAACATTGTGAGAAGGACTGCCAAGAATGAAACTCCTTTGCAACTACTCACTGCCTTCATCACTGACTAAATTACAAGAAAATAATTTTATATTTACTAAGGGAAATTGAAAATGTATTTAAATAAAAAATCATAGTTGTAGGTTGTAGAGGAACAATCAAATTATTTACTTAAAACACACTAATTAAACCGCAATCACTGTAGTAAAGAACTTGTTAAAACAAAATGAACTTTTATTTAATTAAAAGGAAAAACATAACCCTTATTAGCCAATTTCCATAGGAAAAATGAGCTATTGTTTACACAAGTTGGTTGTCTACGTCGCTCGACGAGTTCGTTAGCCAAAAAATCCAAGCACGTTTTTTTGACCGAAAGTAATTATTTTTTTAGATTTTTCCTACGAGAATGATTTTTTTAGAGTTTTATCTAAATAAATAAACGCGATTTTATAGCTTGCTTGGTTCCTCCAAATACCATAAAAGTACCCGTTTCAAATCCATCTTCTGATCCGAGGGCAAAGGCCGAGTTTGTACGCTGCGAGCGAAGCGAAGCTCATAACCTGAGGCCACAAAGTCGAGGTGAAAATAAGCAAAGCGAGTTTTCTGAACGAAAGAGCGCACAATGCTGAAATCCACTGAGCGGCCGTGAGTGACTACCAAGGGGGGCTGAGGGAAAAACCGTTTTCTTGAACACAGCCCGAACGTTCCAGGTGTATTAATAGAGTTCTATGGTATTGACACAAGGGCAAGATCAGTTGGAACTTCATAGATTTGAACCTGATTACTAAACAATTTACCTGTGCTATTCGCGGCTCCCCCGTCTTCATTAGTTTAACCAATTAATACTTAAATGTATTCATACATACTTAAACTTTTAAGTATTCATTGGTTTAACCGACATAAGGTATAGTGTTAAAAAATAATGGCACAACCATTTATTTGATCTGACACAATAATTACAGATTAAATAATATTTATTATAACTACATTAATAATATATTTAAAATATTTTCACTCCATACGTGCAAATATAGGCATTAATTCTTAACTTATTTTGGTAAAACAAACATAACATAAAACTATTCTCCGTCAATTCCTTACTGAAGTAATGTTTGAGGTTTTTCTTTTTAGATTTTTTTGTAAAACTGAGAGTACGTTGTATAGTTAATTTAAATTTATGTTCAAATAGACGCTTAAATTTGTCTTTCTGTCAATTAAAATAAAACTTTATATAACCTGTATCAAGATGTCCAAGACTGGTTATTTTGCAACCAATATCTAGCATCATGCTACTCACCAACCTGCTTCGTTTAATGTAATAAAACCCATGAAAATCCAAAGTCGATTTTTTTGCCTTAAAAACTTGCAATGGGACCCCCTTGACGTTTTCTAAATTGCGAAAAACTCCTGTTTGATGTAAAAGAGACAAAGGAGTATTAATACCCAAAATGATTCCATGATTTAATATATATATAACAAGTAGTTGCACGAGAGTTGGAAAGTAGTAAAAATTCCATAAGTAGATTAGATTTTGCTAAAAATCTATTTCAGAACGTCATTGTAAGCAAATGTATGTATTCAATTACCTTTTACTATGTTTTTTAAGCAGGAACTGTAGTTACTAATAATTGTTGTATACGAATATATTGCACCCAGAATAATATATTGTATAAATTGATATAAAATAAAAGTGTAGAATGTTGAAAATGAAATTAGTCGAACAGCCGGCCATTTTGGTTTTATGGTATGTAAGCCCAAGTCTATTTAGTTGATTTGTATTCATGCGTATATAGTAAGCCGGCATTACTAGCCTATACATTAGAAACAATACAAGCCCTTTCAGTAGTTGAAATACGCCAGGTCCTTTATGCCATTAGTTACTTAAAAATAGAAATCCATGTATGTAAACGACTCTAAGTAGTTTCCATCTGATCGAATGTTTATTATTCTTTAAAACAAGAGTTTTTATTTTATCATGGCATTTAATAAATAGTATAGTTAAGTGGGAGTAGAATCTATCTCTAGCTATCACTAACGATTAAAATGTTAGATCTGAGTTTTATTCAAATTATTTATTGCATAGATATACTATATCTCGGCTGGAAAAAACCATATAACAATAATTGTTTTTCGGTTTAACAAAGTACGTAATGATTTAATTGGCTTAATCTCAGAAACGTTTGGGTGGATTTAGTCCTGATTTAAAACGTATGTTATCTCGGGCAATTAAAAACAGTTACTTTACTATCTGACTTGGAGTTGAAAGTTCTGATACACGTTATATTTGCTATATTTATTTACGTAAATTTTGGGATAAGTAGTTGCTAGCACATAGAACGATTAGATTGGTCTACTTTATTTAACTACAAAAAAATTATGATTAATTTTACCTCGTAAGATAATTGTTTCAAACAATTTATTGTTTAAGTATTTTAATAGAATACAACTTGATCACAGAATCTCCCAACTATAATACGTGTATTAGCTTAAGCGCGTTTCAACGACAAAGTCGCCATTTTCTGTGATGCACGAACTACAATATCAAACTATAACTGATAAATATTATGACTGTCAGTAAGAATTTTTAAGTTCTGGTATGCATACATGATGTTATAAAAATTCAAAAACTGTGCAAAGGGTAATTTTTTTTAAATATGGAAAATTAGTAGGTCTAATATGAGGTAAATTTCAACATTTAAAAATTGTGATTGTTACTGCAGTATTTGTTCATAAAACTACACTATTCACAACGATTTAATAAAAAGATATTTACGGCATTTTTTGCACGTGAGAAAAACTTGCGAATTTTTTCGATTGCAAACAAAAACAGTTTGTTCTTTCACAGTAGTTTTTGTCTACAGATAATTCTTTTATATGAAGAAATTTGAGATTTTGGTCAACAAATAAATATTTTAATAAGTCCAGCGTTAAATTATAATACTCCATTTATACCATATCAGGCTACCTGTTGGTAAAATCACTTTCACTTCTAAAGTTTACAATCACTGTAAAATTAATATTCGACAAATGATAGTTACAAACGTTACAGTTTTTAAGAATCTTCGAGGTTAGAAAGAAACAATACATAAATATAGGAATAAATAACTGAAACTAACTGCACGAGTCTACACAAGAGCAAATAGCACAGTCTACTGCGGAGAGGCCTGGATTAAGATGACAAAATTATCACTTTATCAATCTTTTCTAGTTCCAGAGTACGATATAATTACATATAATTTTTTGTCAGGTAACATGTATGAACAAAATTTGAGGAATGATTTACTGGAACACATAAAGTCTAGACACACTTAACAGCAACGAGCACGCTGTCCAACACTCGTTAAGAGAATTGCACCAATAGCACAGTGTAACGGTAGCGAAAAATCACCTCTCGTGGACGAAATTCAAGTAGTCGGTTTCTCTGCGGTTCTATATGTTTTTGTGGTGCTGAATCTGAATTTGAAGTTTGCAACCAAAATTCCCTGAAACGTTCCGAGATATTCGCAAAAAATAGCGAAATTTACCCACGTTATTCAGTTTTTATCCCGTAACACAGAAACTATGCATTTTATCGAAAATACTACCATTTACAAAATTAAAGAAGACAAATTACCCGAGAAAATATACGTTTTAAATCAAGTCTAAATCGACTCAAACTTTTCTGAGATTAAGCCAATTAAATCAATACATACTTTGTTAAACCGAAAAAAAATTCTTGTTAGGCCTATATGGTTATTTCCTGCCAAGATATAGAATATCTATCTATGTCATAAATAATTTGTATCAAATTCAGATCAGACATTTTAATCGTTAGTGGTAGCTAGAGAGAGATTCTATTCACACTTAAGTCATTAAAATATTTATTAAATGCCATGATAACATAAAACTTATATTGTAAAGAATGATAAACATTCTATTAGTTTTAAACTACTTAAAGTCGTTTACATTACAGGAGTTTGTATTTTTAATTAAGGACTTGTGTCATAGAATGACCAGCTGTAACTACTAAAAGGACTAGTAGTATTTCTAATGTATGGGCTAGTAATGAAGGCTTACTGGTTTATGTGGATGAATAAAAATCATCTAAATAGACATGGGCTTACATATCATGAAACCAAAATGGCCGACGGAACGACTAATATCATTCCCAACATCCTACACTTTTATTCTATATCAATTTATACAATTTTGAGTACAATATATTCATATACAACAATGTGTGCTAAGGATCCAGTTTAAAAACTAAGTAAAATGTAATTGAATACCTTTGTTTAAAATGACGTTCTGAAATAGATTGTTTACCAAAATCTAATATACATATGAACTTTTTACTATTTTTCAACTCACGTGCCTTTCCGCATTATATATTAAATCATTGAGAAACGAAACCAATGTTAAAGTTGTTAACTTTAAAAAGCATTTAAAAGTTTTCTAAAGAAGGGAAATGTTAAAACTAGAAACAAATATGCATTATACTACACCGAAAACAGCTGTTTTCTATATCTTTTCATAGACACGTTAGTTCTTATTTTCCGCGCACTACACCGTAAATTTACCGTGCAACAGCTGAGTTTACAAATAAGAATAAACGTATCAGTTTTATGTAAACAGCTGATTTTACAAATAAGAATAAACATATTAGTTTTATGCGAACAGTTGATTGATTTTGTCAATGGAAATATAACAGAAAAATTAAACAAGTTTTAATTGTTATTTTTAGGTTAGATAACGCGTGAAAATCACGAGGAAGACTAATAAAATATGGTAGTGGTTGATATGGCACGGAATTCATACTAAAAAATCACTGTTTATCCGTAGTGCCTGTTGATGAAGCTGACGTACTTTTTGCAGATGACACCAAAAGATTCGTGCTTGTCCCACACAACTTTGTGAAGGAGAAAACCTCCATCCACAACAACCATTTTATCTTGCAAACCTGTGGGAACAGCTGCTGGATTGAAAGCCTTGTACAACAGAGATTTGGTTCCCTTTCGTAATCCATGTTCGTTGAATAATGATAATGGATACGGTGCTAATTCATGGTGAAGTAGTGTTTCAAATCTTCGTCAGACTGTTTCGCTATGCAGATTCGTTGAAACAACGTTGTAGGATCAACAGCAGTCAGCATTTGGGAGCCAACATTCAAGGTTCGTGTTAGGTCAAGCACTTGTAAATAAACAATTTTTGTCTCTTGAATATTTTTCTAAAAACTCTTCCTTTTCGAGATATTAGCAACTTTATGTCGATTTATTTCAACACGTTTTTGACCGCCATTTTGTTTTGGGTGGTCCGATTTTTATTTTCTTTATGTCATTTTCCTAGTCTTAAATATACCTTTAAAATGAGGTATCACAAGACCATACTTCCCATTTAAAAATTTTGAGTTGCCCCCAAAATCCCCCATTTTAGGGGACACTCAAAATTTCCGATTGCTTCAAAAGATACTTTGGGCTAAGTTAGTATCGTTCCCCAAGGGATATTTGTTTGTTTTAACAAACACAAAAGTTAAAGGGGGGCGTGGGACTTTTAAGACACCTGGTATATTTAGTGAACAAGAAACCAGCACTACAGGTAAAAGTCATGAATAATTATTTAAATTTAAAAATTTTCACAAAATTCTTTAAAAATAATTTCCAGATGCATTCAGATGACATACCTAAGCCTCAGAATTGATTTCCGGACTCATAGACATCGAAAAAGAGCGAAACCCCGATTGTGTGAATTTAAGGTTTTCCCCAATTTTGCTTTATGAGTTGACAAAATTTCAAAATCAGCTCAATTTAGAAAAATCGGTGTTTTTTAATTCAGGGATTGATGCTCTATAACTTTTAGGGAGGGGGGTAGTGATAAAATTTGATGTTGGAAAATTACAGCACATTGAAAATGGGTAAAACACAGTTTTTGGAAAAGTTGAAAAAATTTGCTGTTTTTTGGATCTCCATAGAAGTCGAACTACTGGACCAATTTTGAACTTTGTTTTTTTAATCAACACGAAATTGTGTCCTCTTTAATTTATTATGGATATATTTTTTACATAATATGGACCGTTTTTTAGTTATAAGTGAAAAACTGGAAAAAGTCCGAAAATTTTGTGGTTTTTTGCCCCCCAAAAGTTGTCCCTCCCACTTTCGAGGTCGCAAAATTAGATTTGGCATACCCACACCATACCAAACGATCCTAGAAAAAAAATCGTTTACCGCAATTAATGTAAGCTGAACCCCTTTTTTTATCCTCTATATAGGCCTACTGGGCTAATACGTACCAGCTACGGACAAGACAAGTTTACGGACAAGTGTAGTTTCAATGAGGTCGAGCCGTGTGATGCACGCTCCATTGATACGTCCATGTTGCAGTGCGTTGTCGTTGCGTTTAATTGTGTCCAGACCTTTATAATGGTTTGTTAATGTCTGACTGTATTGATAATATGCGTTCAAATTGATACATTTAAAATAAATATACTTAATAAAAATGAAACACCAATTTAAACGAGTTATGCTTAAGTAGTACTACAACGTGGATAAAATTAAGCAATTTCGAATAGCCAACGTACAGCAGGAAGTACATTTATCATTTTACGTTTGTTAAATGTTTTTCTCTTTTTCCAACCCATGATTAAATATCGTCTTTGGACAAACATTTAACTATCTAATGTTAGAGTCAATACAGCTTGTGTCTACATGATAAGCCCAATAATGTCCTTCCTTACGACAGAAATTATTGCTATCACATTAAGTCAGTGTCACAGAATTTATTGATACAGCGTCTTATAAAAGTATAAAGACAATTAACTTTCTTTTAAATTTACGTGTTCACCGTTGTTACATTTCTTGAAGTTGTCAAGAGTGATACATGTTATACGAGTAATTTAATCTGTTAATTTATATATTTGTCCTCGTTGAATTGTTCAAATCTATAAAATGTACAAATAAAATGAATTTCGTTCCAGATCCGACAACATGTTGTATGTAACTAACTATGTCAAAATGAATACAAAACTAACTAGGTCATTTGATTTCTTTAGGTCATATAGGTCACTAGAGAAAATAAATACAGTAGTATAACACACAAATAATAATCTACTAAACTAATGTTCCAGCATAAATGTATTCCTTATTTATGTCAAATAACATTAATATTAAAGACCAACTAACTGTGTAAAATGCTCACAACTTTATTTAAATAACACAGCTAAACCAAAATAATTCCATCACGTAGCTGAACCGTTATATGTTATAGGGTTTCAACCAACTATTTGGGAAATTGGTCTACTCATGTGGGCTCTGAATAGCTGCCTACGTGTACAAAATATATTAGTAGAATTTGTGTCCACCTGGGCCTATTGCTCTGGCTCACGTGCTGCTTTGTTCCGCTCGCTAGTTCGACCTCGGATTATAAACTGCTTCGCTTCGCTCGAAGCTGACAAACTCACGAGGTACAAAATACAGGGTACTTTTACGGTATTTTAAGTTTTGATCGATTTGGGGATAACCAGGCGGGCTATAGAATAGTGTAAAAAAGCAAATTGATTAGAATAAACTTCTAAATATATGTTTTCAGATAAAACTCAAAAAAAAAACTCAAACAATTGTTATTTCCGGTTAAAAAACGTGCTTCGGTTGTTGGATTTTTAGGTTACGAACTCGTCCGAGCGACTTAGAAAAAAAACGTGTGTAACAAATTTGAACCAAATCGGAAGTAAAATGCAGCCATTAGAGTGCGAACACACACACACACATATATATAGGCCTATATATATATACAGTTTTAATGACACCCGAAACGGTGTTCTGAGGACCATGATCGGTGCTCATTTACTACTCCCGACCTTAGATCTCACATAAAAGTTACTGCAACAGTTTATCTTTCCTACGGAAATTCGCTTAAAATATCAAACACTTTGACTTCAGTGATTCGAAGCAATCCTATAATTATTGTTTGTTTAACATTGTACTTTATCCCAGTTGGACTAAAGAAGGCGGGGGAGCAGCGTACAGCGAAAGTAAATCAAACGCTATTAACTAAGCTCGAACCTAAACTACTGAAGTTTGTTTGGTCTTCAAGCACATTTACACAGGGTCGTAATTTACAGCACAATAATGTCGCAATTGCAAAACAAATTCTAGTTTTAGAACAAATCATAAATTAATTAATATTTAAATATCACAAATATAACATAATTTTGTTCAACAATAGCACTAGGGAGAAAGTGAAAATGTTTTTCACTTTGTGGCTAGGTGCCCAATGTTGAGAGAAATCAGAATAAGGTGGTTTAAGTTGCCGGAGTTAACCATAGATAGGTTATATGTAAATAACCTAGGTTGTAGTTTGGCTTTTGTAGCTTTATCTCTGAGGATGGCGACTTTGTCGTTGAAACGAGTTTGATTTATTAAACGTATTTGTTGTGAGATTTTGTGTTATTGTTTTATTTCATCCATAGATAGGTTTTTGAGTTATTTAAATGGTGAGGATTGGGTGCGGCTTGTAGGATATCGGAGGCAGGCTTGGATGTACAGATGGAATTTGATAAATGAGTTCAATTTTTGAATTTTAGGCTTATAACTGGGGTTAAGGGGGGGGGGGGTTAAATTCAAAATAGGTGCATAATTTGTTATTGTGTTATCGTTGTAATTATTATTATTTTTATGTACATTTTAGTATATAGGGGCATTATTTGCTATTGGGTTATATTGCAATTATTATTGTTTGTTTTTTATGTTTTAATATTTTAGTATAGGTGCATAATTTGATATTGTGTTGTCTTTGCAATTATTATTATGTTTGTTTTTATATGTTTGTGTTACTATTGTCAACTTAAATAAGTTAAGAAATTTGTGTTTACTTAATGTTAATTGTAAGAGAGTGGTGTGCCAACCGGGCAAGACGGTCGTATGACCATTGCCCTCTTAATGCGAGTTAGGAAGGTTCTCATTTTTGTTTATGGTTTTATAAGAATAAAGCATATTTTCATTTCATTTCACTTGGAAAGCGTTTAAAGGGGTTTTAAATTAGTCAAAACCGACGCGATTTACAGGAGTACGAATGTAATCTACTTGGAAATAAGTATTCCATGAAGAAATTTGAAAGAAAATAAGTATTCCATGACAAAATTTGAAAAAAAATAAGTATCCATGAAAAAATTTTAAAGAAAGTAAGCGACTTCATTACCTCGCAGCTTTTGTTCACGAATTGTTTTCTTGGAAACTGAACTACCATAATTAATTATATTTGGAGATAATTATATTGTAGGCCTAACACATTCGTGATGTAAACAAATTTAAGATGTAATTTTGAGATTCAAAGCTGAACGAGTGCAAACCTATTTGTTTCTGAGCCCATTGAGCAAGGTTTCAAATTTAAATTAGTGAAATTAGTAATTCCCAAATAAACTTTAGTTATCTAGTAAAACTTAATTTTACTTAGATTAGTTTTAAAAATACCCTCACTGACCTAAAAATAAGTGCTCCACCCATAAGTACAAAATGATGAAGTGCGTTAAACTTTAATTTCACAACAGTTATTATTAGAGTCAAGTTAAAATATGCATCCAACCTTGCAAATGGTCATGTAGTTTTACTTTTTAATATGTTGTTTGGATCATAGCCAATAGTAAAAAAACAAATTTACCACTTCGAAAGACCTGTGCGACTGCTTATATAGTAACCAAAAAAGTTAAATTTTTGCACTATTTTCCTCAATATCTGCTAAAGAATGCGTCTAGCAGGAAAAGTTATACTTACTTTATTAAAGAAAATTAAATTCAGTCCAGTTTGATTACCAAGCTTAATTTCTCCGATATTATTCAAAGGTTGTGTATTTTTTCCAAAAAGTTAAAAAGTTTTGTTTCGGTCTCTTATTTTGTAAAATATTGTACATTTTTTAAAAATAATTACAGTTATGAATAATTATATTTTACAGAAAAGATCTAATCTAAGTTAGGCTGGAATTAGGCAATGAAGAATAAGAAAGTTTTAATTCATGAGTATGAAACTAATAATTTCCGATTCAAATTTCAAGTAGGCTATTACTTAGAGTAATAAATCGTAAAAGTTACAAAGAAAATTGTTTATCGACTATCAAGATCCGAGTAAATAAAGTAGATTTAATGATATTGTTGTAGTTATATTTATTACAGATATACAAACTTACGTATCAGCAAAACAGTTTCCAAACTTGCACAAACAAAAACGTTTTTTTACACACGGAATACACAATGAGCGTAGACTGGTCTACAGGATTGCTAACGTAGCACTGAAGCGTTCCGCATTCACTGAACTTTGATTGTAACTGTCAAATATACCATAACATTAACAAACTCTGTCTACGTCAAGGCTAAGCTGCCTACACTTTCTGTTTCACGAAAATTGCACAAAGAAGGCATTTGTTTTCAGATAAAATACGAAAGTCGACGCTTGACTCAGTGAATGAGAAGTGTTAACCAAGTTCAAGATAAAGGTTTAATTATTTGTTATCCGTGTGAAAGATTCTCCAGTCTAGTCCATTTATAGTGAGGCATCACCTGGAAATAATTTACTTACATATGCATACGTGTTTGTAGTACTCTAGTGCCCAGTAATAAAACACAAAAATATGAATTTTAAATGCTGTGCTAAAGCTGCCATCTCGGCAAAAGGCGACCAATTTTATGTTTTATATTTTGTTAAGGCTCTGCTCCAGCAAAAGAGAAAGCAACCGGCGACTCCAGCGCTTCACCCTATAGCAATCCAAACAGTGGAGTTTCGTGCAGCTGAGCGCTTTGGCATGCCTCATTTAAAACCATTTTCTAAATATTTTTTTTTAAATTTTATTAGTGGTGAGAAAAAAATAAACATTCTTTTTAAAATTTCGGGTCCGGCTTGTTATTTACTTTTAATTATTCATTTTGTATTGTGTAAGGAAAAATCAAACTTAGTCCTTAAAAAATGTCACTTATATAATAAACGAACGTGATTTAAACCTAACCTAACAAGAACACGTAATTTTCAAGGCTGTTTTGCAAACATTTAGTTTGCGGACTCACTTTTTGATTAAAGTAAGTAGTGCTACCGACCTATGCATTTATTTGTTATATCAACAATATGAGTATGCTATATTTTTCCTTAAGAAGTAATATTAGAGTATCGATTATTCGATCCTCAATCATCCGGACTACCTATAAACCGCATCGTTGAAAATATTTTAATTACTTAAATTTCATCAATGTTTTAAACATGTGAGGAAAGGTCAGCTACTATCCACCTCTCCTCAACGATAATAGACGCGGTCGCTTTCCTTGCGGCCAGAAAAATTAACCAACAATGTTAAACTTGTTTTATGTTTTGTACATAAAAAATAGTTCAACCACGAAGCTGAACCGCTGACGTGAGTTGAGCGAATTTCCAAAATTAAGTTTGTATGTTTTAAGGTTTCAACCAACTATTTGGGAACTCGATCTACTCACAAAGTAGCCCAGCCAATAGAGCAAATAAAAGCTAATTTTGTTATTAAATTTAACAGCGAGCGACTTTAAGAGTAGCACATGTATGTAAAATACAAAAACTATCAGGAAAAGAGCTCTTGCGCATTTTTTATAAATAAAAGTAACAATAAATTAAGATTTTTCGGGATTTATATTGTACAAAGTTATGAATAGATCACAATATTTTCAATGGGGCATTTGTAGAGAATAAAAAAACCAAAAAATGTTTTTTTATAGACCCCAATCAGATCATTTTACATCGAAAAAAGTAGGAAAAATACTTCAAAATTACAATTTTTTCAAAAATTCACATCTTTGTTAATTTATAATATTAAGGGCAGATCTTAAGCTATGAATTTTTGAAAAATTATAATTTTTAATCGTTTTTCCTACTTTTCTCGGTGAAAATGGTCCGATTGGGGTCTATGAAAATCATTTTATAGGGTTTTTAATTATGTTCAAATGTCCTATTGAAGGTATCATGATCTACTCATAAATTTGCATAATATCAATAAAAAACCCCAAAAGTCATAATTTATTGTTATTTTTAATTATAAATAGCTCCTTTCCTGATAGTTTTTGTATTTATAGACCTATATGCTACCCTTAAAGTTACTGTGGATGTCGCTTGCAGATAAATTTTAATAAATAAAAAAATCTCTATTGGTTGGGCTAAAGCCGCTCAATAAAAAAAAAAATATGCAGAATAATAGGCTATCGTACATTTATTTTTGTAGATAAAACCCCAAAAACCTTCATTCCAATACAAAACAAAACTGATATAATACAGCAAACGTGTGAACCAATTTAGGACCAAACCGGTATACACATCTATATATCAAATTTTTAATGACACCCGAAAACGTGTTCTGGGTTCCATGATTGGTGCTCATTTACTACTCCCGACCTTAGGTCTCCCAAAAATTTACCATAAAATAAAAATGAAGTCTTCATTATATAATGGTTTAATAAAATTACATTTTCTTCCATTTTAAACAAAACGCACGGAAATCGGCCAGGTAAATCTCCAGTAA
>JAGFPH010000134.1:950628-984506 GCA_018207615.1 Philaenus spumarius
TAAACATTCAATACAAATTACATTTCATAAAGTTTTTATATTAATAACAACATTGATGTTCATTTAAAACAAACCGCACGGAAATTGGCCAGGTAGATCTCCAGAAATACGTATCAATAATGTCACCAAACATTTAAGTCTATCACACCTTTTAAGCTTAAGTTTACCATTTCAGAGTCTGTTGTCGTGGCGGCCATATTGGATTTTTACCCCAATAAAAACAATGTTAAATTAAAAACCATTTAGTTCGTTTATTTTTTATAATAAAATTGTTTGCAAGGTCTCAGTTTAACCACAGTCACAATACGTATCCTTTTATGTTTCACATTTTTTTAAATTCCGTTGATTTGTCACGTAATTTACATTTTTTAAGTACCAAGTTTGAATTTTTTTCCTTACACAATAAACAATTTATAATTAAAAGTGGATCGCAAGCCGGATCGGCAATTTTATCACTCAATTAAAAAAAAAGATGGATTTATAAAATGGTTTTAAATGAGGCAATGTCAAAGCGCTCAGCTGCAAGAAATTGCACTGTTTAGATACGGCTATAGGGTGAAGCGCTGGAGTCGCCGGTTGCTTTCTCTTTTACTGGAGTAGACCCAAGTTTGATGTTTAAACTAACTTAAAGCTTTGCGCTTATAACAATTGATGTTGATATATACATTCAAGAAATATCGTGAATTTGATTGTGTACAATTTATTGAAATAATGTAACATATTTTACATAGTTTACCAAACCATTTTCAATTTTCAGTTTGATGTTTTTTTATTCTGAGACAGGTTATAATAAAATGTATTCCTACTCTTATTATAATATTACTTTCTCCCCATATACCATAGTATATGGAGAAAGTATTGTATTCGTCAAAATTTTCGAATTTGAGTTTTTGGTGGAAATATCCGTTTTGGGTCCCCCTGAACCTAAAAAAGTGGTTTTCGGAGTGATGTCTGTGTGTGTGTCTGTATGTGTGTCTGTGTGGATGTTATCAGACCTAGAGCCTAAACCAGTCGTCCGATTTTGATGAAATTTGGTATGGAGGTACTAATTCATGGTATCTTCAGGTGTTTTTTTAATTTTTGTGAATTTTTTATTTTTAAGGGTAATTTTCCATAAAAACCCTTAAAATAACGGAAAAATCAACTTTTCTCAAAAACGGCTCTAACGATTTTCATTAAAATTTTATAGTTTATTAGGGACCTAAAATACTATAAACTATAAAATTTTAATCAAAATCTTTTGAGCCGTTTTTGAGAAAAGTTGGTTTTTCCGTTATTTTATGGGAAAACAACTTTAGTACAAAATCACCTCTCCTACCCCACCCTACAAGTCACCGTGAATCTGTTTAATAATTTAAATATGTTTGTGAGAAAGTATGTGCCAGTTCCTGGTACCATTTTTTTATATTTGTGTGTATTAAACATACATAATGCCTACTTCGCACTTCGTTCTATTTAAAAACAAAGTTACAGAACTGAATTGTAAGTGACGAAATTGTTTGCTTGACAAATGTCGCAAACCTTTTGAGAAAATGATTATCAAAAGAGTATACTTTTGCGAGTTCTTCAACTTTTGCTCGAAATTTGTTTTGATAGTTAAAACTAAATTTAACTGAAATGTAAAAAGGGTTTTCAAAATGACAACTATGGCACAGCACCTACAAGCATTGAAGAAACAACACTATAGTGTTGTTTCTTCAATGCTACAAGTGACTTAATGTTATTACTGGACACTAAGTAGGCCTATATGCAACGGTTCCCCTTTGGAGCTTTTTGCCAGATAAAGGAGTTGTTGACCTATTATGACTAGCTTCTTCCCGAAGATGCATTATATTAAAAATCACGAAACAATAAGTAGTTTTAATTGTTAATTTTAAAAACAGACTGTTTTTATCAATAGATTTACTTTTGTATGTATTTTTCTTCCCATATTTATTAAAGTAGGGGAAACGGGGGCTAGTTCGGCTCTTTAAGTTATAATTGTTTATAAATCACATATAAAAAGTATGAAAAATATCTTCTGTTCTAAAATATAAAATAATAACTATTGTAGCATTTTCTCTAGCCACGGTAGCATGAGTTGACCAGATCGAGAAGAATTGAAAAGATTCGCCTTCTCCAACTCCAACAGGCAGTTGAGAAGAAAGAGATGGAGAATAATTTCTACTCTCTCCGTCGCTTACGTCATAGATAGTATACGCGAATGTGCCGCATGTCCTGTATTAATACGTAGCACAGGGAACCAGTAACGTCTGCGTATTGTATAGACATTAGCTGAACACGATTTAATATTTATTTATTTTTTGTTGAGTATTAAAGCTAATAGATGAAAACAGCTCTTATATGTTTGAACAGTTGTTTAATGTTTTAAATTCTTATTTTTCTTCGTTCTTCAAAAGAAATAATGACTTAAGCCTACAAACAACAAACTACGTCTAACTGAATTAAGCCGCTACATAAATGCACAATTTCTGTCTTAGATTATGAATTAATAGAAATTGATAAATAAAGTAAATATTTCATTTAATTAAGAGAGATTATCTTCAATTAAATTCTACCTGACCATTTCTAATCCTGAAACATTAAGATTGTCAACAATTTAAAAGAGAGCAATGCATAAAATCAACTGTTTTCAGAATCTAAGAAGTTACACTTCTAAAGCACAGGATTCTCACGCACAGTAAATGATTAAATGTGTCTTTATTGCCAATTTGAATATCTAGAAAACATTTACATTTGAGCTTTTTTCGAAAATATCCTAACGTGTATGAATACATTAATAATAAGTATTAATTAAATTTCAAATATACTCTTCCCTTCCTTCTAAAAACTGTAGGAACAATACATTAATAGTTGTAGGTATTCAAATTATGGAAATTTTCCGTTACTTAGTAATCCAATTGGAATGTTTTCGGTTTTGTAATTATTTGTAGAAAATGAAAAGCTATTATTATATCTCATTTTTAAAGTCTTAAATAATGTATGTTGCTCTACATGATTATACAATTAACTGTCTCTTTAATTTAATAACTTTGGAAACCGTTTCTAATTTAAGAAACCGGAAGTTGCTAAAGTTAATTTAAATAATTAGAAAAAAGCAAATAATTTGGTAAGGATGTGTTTGAAAATTTTTAATATGGAGTGTAAATTCAATTTTAACCAGACTTCATTAAAATTTCAAATACAAACTATTTCACAAAATTTGTTTCATTGCGATACGTTTCCTCTCCCTCTACTTTCCACTCTGTCCCCCTATTTTTTTCATTGCCCTTTTACTTTCTCTTTCTTTAAGTTAAAATTCAGTTTCTATCATTCTTTTATTTAGAATTATGTTTGTTTATGTATGAGAAATTATAATTTCTGAAAAATTTACAAAAGTTTCTGTTGTGCTTCAGGCTCAAGTTTTTAATGTAAACGACCACGTAAACATGTTTGTTTAAAGGGGTAAAGGGAAGAGCTGAAATCTAAATTATCTGTCTCTCTCCTTCTTTCTGGCTAAATAGTTCTGACTCTACCCACAAAATAATGTCGTTCATTCTCTTTCTCACTTGTTTAAAAAGATCAAAGTTTATGTATTTGCCTTATTTTAAAGGCTAAAGGGAAATAGCAAGCTACGGAATAATACAAAGTCAACACCTATTTAAAACGAATTCCGAAGCACTATTTATAGCCTATAAACTTACTGTTTGTGCTAAGTTTTCAAGTACTGTTGTCTACTCCGAAATAAATACATTTAATTAGGTGGCTTAAGAGCTAATGATTTGTTACAAAATAGGGGGATATTCCATTGTTTGTTTTTGTTTTAAACATGATCAAATGTTAGTAATGGTTGAATAGATTATAGCTGGCGTTTAGTGAAGGATTCGATGGCGATACATCAGCAAGTCTAAGGGTAAAAAAATAAAGGAGCGGCGAGGCTAGAGTGTAGCGGAGAGTGTTTTGACCCCGATGCTAGCGGCGCTTCACATGCACATAGTACAGCGGCAAGCGTAGCGTGGCAAGCCAAGAGGCTTCAGTTTGCAGACTGACTGGTATTTGGTGCAATTATGTAATGACTTTCTTATAATAAAAGTACTTGGACTATTATAGCGTTTTTAATTTCAGATACCTGGCTACTGACGCATCCTTCAAAAGCCTAATCGTTCGCTTTTAGAATTGGAGCTACAGCAGCAAGCAAAATTGTCAGCGAAACGGCGAAAGAACTATGAAATGTTTTGCAGCCAATTCACATGCCTGTAACGACTGACACGTTCCTTCGTACTAGCCGTGAATTCTTCGAACTTTGGAATTTCCCAAATTGTATTGGATACATAGATGTAAAACACGTTAGAATTATCTGCCCTCCACACTCTGGGACAATGTTTTACAACTACAAAAAGGTTTATTCAATAGCTTTGCAAGGTGTTTGTGACGCTCAATATATATTTGCTATGATAGATCGATGTTGGAGGATTTGGAAAGCAACGATGGAGCTACACTTGCTGCTTCAGATATGAACTTAAAGATGACAGGTGATAGTTACTTACCAGGGACACAAGTCAAAGCTCCTATGGTTTTTCTTGGTGACGAGGCTTATCTTCTATCCATTCAATTATTAACACCCTACCCAGCTGACAATCTAACAATGGACAAAATTCCATACAATTTCAGGTACTCAAGGGCAAGAAAAACTATTGAGTGCACATTTGGAATTTTGTATTCTATATGGCGAATACTCTCAAAGAGTATTGAAACTAAACATGAGACTGCCGATTACATAATTAAGGCTGTATGTATCCTTCAAAATGCAATCATTGACAAAGAAGGATTTGGAAGACATTTGAACAATGTTTTACCTGATGACAAGGCTCATGTAGGCTCACGACGAAGAGGCCGACAGCCAACTGCAGCAATGCTTTTGCGTGATAAATTTAAGGCATATTTTCAGGAAAATCCTATTAAATTTTTAAGAAAGGCAATGCGCAGTAATGTTAATGTTTTAAGTGTAAGCTAATAAATAAAACTTTCTGTTACATGAACAGCTGTTTTCCTTACTTATTTCATTCCAGAGACGGTCAAGAATATACCGTTTATGGTATTCAGATAACTGCTGGTCCCAAACAGGACGGCGTCGGCGTCGCGAACTGATAAAATAAAACTTTCGGTGTCCATATAGTAGGCCTAATATAATAGTAAACTCACGTATGTTGTCGGTTCGGCAACGAGGCTCGACTGAACCCTCGAGGTAAAGAAATCGGGGGGGGGGGGGGGTATCCGAGCCGAGGCTAGCGTGTCGACGCGTGGCGCCGATCCCCGCTCCCCTATGTTTTAGCGCGTCTAACTACATGTATTCTTTTCAAAACGCTGAGCTACGCTCTCCGCTACACTCGCCGCTCCACTATGTTTTTACCCTTATGTAATTTGATTACAAAAACAGGAAAAAATTAAATTTGGTTAAAAAAAATAAAGAACATTTTTTTTTTATTTACAGTTTATGTTTTTTTACGAGTCGTAGGTAAACACATGGTGAATTTTAGTGTATTTCAATTTATATTATAACCAAATTGTTTATAGGCCTATCTCAACTCATACATTTTATATTTTGACGTGTCACTATCCATCTCAACCCTCTTTAAAAAAAAACTATGGATTTTACACTGATAACAGTCGTTTTCGATTGTGTTTTCATATCATCCTCTCCCCAGCCCATTTCTAGGAGTACTATGAGGGTTTTAACCCCCAAAATATTATGTGCACCAAGCTTAGCCCATGCATTCCAAAAAAACATGCACAAAAAGTGCTATAGGTTGTAAAAAGTAATAGTTAACTGATTCTAAATTTGGTTACTATGGTAATGAACGTAAATGCCTTTAAGAAACGTGTGTTGGTTCAATAGTAGGCTTAAAGTAAAATTAATTGTGTTGTTAGGCTTTTGATCCGAATCAGCTGTTTGTGTACAATATGTAACGGCAGACTTTTAAATTATAACTAGTAGTTCAAGAGCTGACGACAAATTTAGGGAAGGTATTTTGGGCAAATTAAAATTTAAAAAAAAATATTTTATTAATTGGAGAATCTAGAATCCTGAGTCAGGCAGAGGGTTTGCGATTATTTCGCTACTGCGCAACCTATGACATTTGCAAAAAAAAATTAAAAAAATATCTTTTAGGCAACTTGAAATTTGTTAAATCTTTAATTTTAGTACCTATTTAACCCAGAAATAAAATTCCCAGACTATTTTTGATGGTTTTAAAGTATAACCTGACATCCCCCCTCCCCCGAATATATTTAATAATTATACCTCAAAAATATACTTTAGGCATTCTGAAATTTGTATGGCGTGTTTATTAAATAATATTTAAAAAAAGTCTAAAGCGCGAGACGAATTAAATGGTTTTTAATATTTCCCTGGCGCAAATACGACTTTAAATGAATGCGACAATTAATTATGCGTAGCCAAAAGTGCGAGATAGACAGTTTATTGAGACCTTGGCTCGAGTTTACCATGTAGCGCGGACTCTGTCCATGTAACAGAGTATTTTCTAGTAGTTAAATTTTTTGTTTTAATTACCAAATATAGAATAAATTTATAATAAAAATGTATTATTAAAATCCTTAAAAAAAATACTGTTTAATTAAAGTATATTGTATCTTAACGGGAATAATAATTATTTAAAAATTAACATATTAAATAATTCAGTTACTTTTTTCTATATTCAACTTTTATCAAACTAATATTTGAGTTTGACGTGTAGTTTCAGAATATAAGCATAAGGAAAATTTAACACAACCTCTAGACATACGTACGTAAACAATTACCAATATTTCTAAACTAGCTGTATTGTTAAGAGTTTTCTTTTTTTCTTATACATCATAACATCTAGTCAGATGTAAGTAAATAATTAGGCCTACTATATTATTAGTCTATATTTTACTCGTTAAAAAAATAATATCGATATCATTTTTGATATTGCCGTTATCGATATTTTGTTTCGATAATATCGTGATATCGATAGTAGAGCTTGATATCGATATCAATGTCGAATATCGGAAACTTCCCGATATCGCAACAACCCTACTCTGTCTATGTAACAGAGTACAGTATTTTGGAGTTCAATTTTTCATATTTTTTTCAAAATGTTTCAATTCATATATTTTTTGTATTTAACCAGCCCAATTACGCTCGTTGGTTTTTAAAGTATCATAACAATTTGCTAACAATCGATGAAACTCATCAGGAAATTGCTGAAGGTTTGGAAAAAGGATGTTTAGGAATCCAGCGGACAGATAAATCTTTTTCAAGGCAACCAATCGATCTGACTTTGTAACTAATAATTTATTAATGCTGAAGCTGCAAAAAGATTAGTTGGTATTATAAACTTCACAAATTCCATCTCAGCTCGATAACGTTGGTGTAAGAGTCATGAAATCCGATCTACGATTATATCATTTACATATGAAACAACAGGACTACAAAAACGCTGCGACATAACATCTGACTTAGAAAAGCAAAATATCAAAAGAGACATAAAATTGTTAAAAATGTTTATTGCTAAATTTTAAAAGTTTATGAACCCATTCGACTCAAGCCTTGGCAAAAATTTACTTTTCAATATGTCAACTGAGAAGTCAGCATCAGACAATGTCGAAAAATTCTTATTGAATATGGAAAGTACAGGTAACGAGTTACGCGAAAAGTGTATTTCCGAATGTTCAGAATCAATTTATAGATTTGAAAAACCAATTACACGAATGAAAATACTGAATTTCAATTAAGAGACTTTGAAAAAAATTAACCGGTGGTAATAATGTTCAAGAGATAAGGATGCAAAGGGACTTGTTTGGAAGAATGTTAAGGATGCAACGGGACTTGTTTGGAAGAATGTTAGGTATATCAATGGACTATAAGCTTGATGTTGAAAAGATTTTGTGCTATCCCATCATATCGATTACGTCGTCCTTATGCCATTTCGGTGGGACTATTTGTAAAACCGTAAAATCAGCTATAGTAGAAGTTTTTGAAAAAAATCTTAACCCGGAAACACACCAAAAAATTATGATATTGTAATAGTTGACGGTTTCTATCTGTTACATACCATGCGTGATATGCCAGCAACAATTGGCAATATTAAAAAAAAAATATGAAGTCTCTAACAACTACAAAAGCTCCACACATTGATATAATATTTTTGACAACAAAAAAAAATGTTTTGCTGGATTCCTAAACATCCATTTTCCAAACCTTCAGCAATTTTCGGATAAGTTTAATCGATTGTTAGGAAATTTTTATGGTACTTTACCAACCAACGAGCGTAATTAAGCTGGTTAAATGCAAAAAATATATGAATTGGAAAATTATGAAAAATTTAACAAATTTAACTCCAAAATACTGTACTGTGATACATAGACAGTGTAGGGTTGATGCGATATTGGGCCATATTCGATGTTGATATCGATACCATGCTCTAATATCGATATCGGCAATGTCAAATGATATGGATATTATTTTCTTTAACGAGTAAAATATAGACTAATAATATAGTAGGCCTAATTATTTACTTACATCTGATCAGATGCTATGATGTATGTTGCTTGTATTCTGAAACTAAACGTCAAACTATCTCTAAAACTCAATCATTTTAGCGGGAATCAAATATTATAAAAATTAGAAGAAAAAAATGTCTTAAATTTTGCTGAAAGTTTCTCGTCGAGAGCTTTAATACAAGTATGAGGTTGATGGGGGGGGGGTACGATTATGAGAAGTGCCTCATAGTTCATGTCAGTGAATGAATCAGTGAACCCGCCTAGCTTTATATAAGAAGATATATTGGTGATAAAAGGTTGTATTTATATGCAGTTTATAAAATCAAATCAAAATAAAATATCATAACGTATATTTTAAAAAAAATCAACTTCACAAGATATTATAGCGATTGGAGTTGTAAATATAACCCCAAACTATAATCTATACTGAGTTTTTTAAGTATTACAGATTATGGGTGAAATCAGCTGTTATATTATACGTTACTCAAGTACGTATGTATAGTGTACGCCAGACTTAAAGAGAAAGGGTCAGGTAGGCTGGGACAGCCATAAACCACTGTTGACAAATCACCTATTGTTGTGATGCGGGTGGGCAGCCCCCTTGCCTGAGTAATTAACTACTGCCGCCTGGAACTTCTTGTTTGGTTGTTTTGACGACCATATTGCTCTGTTATTAAATGGTTATACAATTGTTACATAACATATTTATAGGCACAACACAATAAATAATAATAGGTAAAAATTAAATTAATTAATTTCTAAACTGAGTATTGGAAAATTACTAAACCTATTTGCTGATTGTACGGCACACCCCATGCTTTTAAAAAAAAATTAAGGCAAAAACTACACCATAATATATCTACGACTTCCACTGGCTGGCTGGTTCAAAGATGGAAACATGGTGGCCGCTTAAAATATAAACTGAACTGTTTGCTTCAATCCAAACAATTTAATCCATAGTATAAGCGGCCGGAAGAGCCATAAACCACTGTTGTCAAAACACCTATTGTTGTGAGGCGGATGGACAGTCCCCACGCCTGAGTAATTGACACCGGAAATTCCTCGGGCAGCCCTCAGACTAAGACAAATAGTAATGGGGAAATCCCGTTACGAAAAACGGGTTTTCCAACTATTTCCTTCGATCAGTTCAGTGTTAATCTGTCAACTGCACTGTTAACATGTGGCGTCCGTGGAGTGATCCCCCAGTGAGGGAAGTTAATTGTGTCGACGAGAGTGATAAACGGACCGAAACTCCGGAACCGAAACTTGTCGCAGGGCACGGCGTATATTTCAGTAAAGGTCAGCAAGCAGCTGTTTTGTCAATGGTAAAATACGCTAAGAAACATGGTGCGATAAATCCTGTAAAAGATACTGTAAAAGTGCTCGGGGTGTCACCGGCTTCGGTGTACCGGGTTTTGAATAAAGGAGTCACGTCCCCGAAAAAAAGAGGAAAGGCACCTGGAAAATATCGTTTTCAAAGAGTTGACGATTTCCAATGGAAAATAATCCAAAGAACGATTTATGATTTTTATGCACAAAACTACGTCCCGTCCGTTACAACATTGCACAGGAAATTAAGAGAAATTGACCCTGATTTTAGTTATAGCAAAACGACTCTCCGGAGAATGCTAAAAGAATTGGGATTTAGATTTAAAAAGCTAGATCGCCGTGGTAAGATAATGCTTTCGAACAGAATTCTTATTCTACGAGATCGTTTTTTGAACAAAATGGATCAACTCAGAAGAGATAAACAACCACTAATTTTCCTGGATGAAACATGGTAAGAAATGAACATTTCAAAATCTATTTAACATGGTTCGTTTTTTAACTAAATTGATCTTTTTGGATGAATTTTAATTGATAAATATTGGATGAATTTTAATTGATAAATATTGGATGAATTTTAAGACACACAAATAGTTTAATTTTTGCAATAATAGTACAAGTTTCATAAGTCAACATTTTCAGGTATGACACTCATGATGTGGTTAAAAGAGGCTGGAGAGACGGAAGTGAGCAAACTAACCTAGACACTCCTCCATCAAGAGGAAAACGCATTATAATATTACATGCTGGTTGTGAAAATGGTTGGATTCCTGGTGCCCTTCTGATAGCAGCAAAGAATATAAAAAATGCTTCTGCCGATTACCACCAGGTGAGAACTATTTAGCCTGTCTTTCCATTTTTATATCTTTTTAATTCAATGAGGCGGAAAGGTATTACATTTTTCTTGATTTGAAGAATTAATCTTAAATAGTTTGTTCCAGGACATGAACGCTGAATTATTTGAGTCCTGGTTTGAAAACCACCTGCTGCCAGGTGTAGATGAATGTTTCCCTCAGAAGAAATGCGCAATTATCATGGATAATGCACCGTACCATAGCCGTCTTGCCCGAAAGACTCCAACAATGAAAATGAAAAAGGACGAAATATTACAAACTCTGGAAATCCTAGGCATCGACATACCAGTGGGACCAAAGAAACCAACAAAAGCCGACCTTATCAAGCTGTATAAGGTAATATATGTTTATTCAAATGTACTATCTAAAGAAATAAGTTCAGTGACTTATTAGATAATATAACAAATCCAAACAGTTTTACTTAACTATAACGATAAGTAAATATACTTGGTCTATAAAATAACAACAATCAACAATGTAAGAATACGCTGGATTATATTTAACCTATTTGTTTTAGGATGCTGAGATTGAAAAACAGTATGTCGTTGACAATATCGCAAAATCAAAGGGACACGAAGTAGTGAGGCTTCCTCCTTACTATTGTATTTACAATCCAATAGAATTGATTTGGGCATCTATTAAGAAAGAGATCCGGCAGCACAACACATCTCCATCCATCAGCGCCAGCGTCATCACTCTGACGAGAGAAGCCATTTCTAAAGTCGCAGTAGAACTTTGGAGGAAGTGTTGCGAACATGCGGCAAAAGAAGAAAGGAAAAATCTTACTGTTCCAGACGAGCCCTTTATCATCAACATCAACGACGAAAGCAGCAGCAGCGAAGAAGATGAGGAAGGGGACGTGGATATAGGTTGCGCGCTGTTAGTTTAGGTTAAGTTAAAGTGTGTAAAAGTGTAAATTAATGTTTTAAATATTTATTTGTCATTTGTGTATAGTAATATTTTTTTCAACACTTATATTGTAACAAAACTTTTATTTTATTTTGAAATTTGCTTTAAATCTGGACAGTTGGCTTTTTCTTGTAAATATATAATGTACTGTAATTAAATGTGTTGTAAAGTGTAAATTATCATTGTTGTAAATATTTTTCATTAATTTATTTTATTAATTTGTTCCCATACTTTTGCATTATATAAATATTGGTAAAGTTAGTTTTAACTAGTATGTGATCCAAAAATAAATATGTGATATCTTTGTATGTGATATGTATATGTGTTACTAAAAAATAAAGATAACAAGGCATTGGCCGCTTATACTATGGATTAAATTGTTTGGATTTGAAGCAAACAGTTCAGTTTATATTTTAAGCGGCCAGCATGTTTCCATCTTTAAACCAGCCAGCCATTGGAAGTCGTAGATATATTATGGTGTAGTTTTTTTCTTAATTTTTAAAAAAAGCATGGGATGTGCCGTACAATCAGCAAATAGATTTAGTAATTTTCCAATACTCAGTTTAGAAATTAATTAATTTAATTTTTACCTATTATTATTTATTGTGTTGTGCCTATAAATATGTTATGTAACAATTATATAACCATTTAATAACAGAGCAATATGATCGTCAAAACAACCAAACAAGAAGTTCCAGGCGGCAGTAGTTAATTACTCAGGCAAGGGGGCTGCCCACCCGCATCACAACAATAGGTGATTTGTCAACAGTGGTTTATGGCTGTCCCAGCCTACCTGACCCTTTCTCTTTAAGTCTGGCGTACACTATACGTACGGACGTACACTAGCTTTTATAGGAGTTGATACAGCATGCCTAAGCCTTTTTTTGTTTGTGTTTGCTTTTATTTTGTTAAACTAACCTAAAAAGACAGTCGGTTGTAAAGAATACGTTTATTGTTAACTGATTCTAATTTCGCTAAGTTGGTTGCTATGGCAATTAATGTAAATGCATTCAAGAAACGTATATTGGTCCAGTAAAGGATCTAAATTGTGTTATTAAGCTTTTGATGTGAATCAGTTGTTTTATCTGTTATAAGGCTGGGAGTGAACTCCGGGTTTTCGCCATTTCTACGCTTTAAAATCAAAATTTTACAAAATTCTTTCTTAGTGAGCTTTTATGACTCCATATTTTCTATTATTTGAACCTTCAAATTTTCGTATTTTTATCTTGAGTTGTTTTTTCTGTACTTACGTTGGTTCTATGTCAGTCAGGACAAAATAATATATAAAGAGTTTTTATTTAGATTTTTTTTCAAATAGAACTAGCCTAATTGATCCATTTATAGTGTTATAATAATTATTATATTATATGACTGGTATAAGAGTCAGCTGTTAAAGCTGCAATTTGTATAGGCCTACATATTTGTATTAGAATTATTGGCGAAAGTATCATCCATACTCGAGCTAATATTTCTGTTATACAAAACAACTTAATTATTGATGTTAGAACCTTTACCTTTAGAACTTTTGTTGATGTTAAAAATATGGAAACATACTGTGATTAGAGACTGTAAGTTATAATTTCAAGCTTTTTTAAAAAATAATTTCATTTTGAAATTTATAAGTTAGCAACCTAACCTTCAAATCAGCTGAGTGTGGATGTATACTTTCGCCGAATTATTATTATTACACATTTACATTTGCAATAAGACCTGAACATCACCATTAATTTTGTCAGTTATAACTTGTTTAAGCTTAAGTACATAATGCTTAAATTAAGATAACAATAAATGGTGTGTTACCTTAACTTCTGGTAGAACAAATAAATCACGATAAACTTGTTAGCTTGAATAAAAACACAACCACTACTTAATATATCACTGCTGCTAAAATTAAAACAAGTCAAAATATGAAAGAAAACATAAATTATCCCGTATTCCGATATTGGCATAACCACGTCAAAAATAAACCACAAAACTGTAAAAATAGAGTCGAGAAGTAACTTGGTTAGTTTAGAGTTGTAAGCCTACAGTATTCCAGACACACTGACCTTAGTAAACCAAAGTTTGCTTTCTTATCTGGCATCTATCAACAAATCTTCAACAATCAACTCCTTATCAACAGAATTAGTTGCACCAAAAGGATTTGCCGTTGTTAAGAACCCTAATTACATATTTAACTTGATACTGTTTTGTAGTTAACAATGATCGCTATTTTCTCAAATCTCATAGTTGTTTCGTAAGCTACGTTTACACTATGTAGCAAAACCTGCTAAAGCTAAAGTTATATAAGAAATGCTACATGTAACAAATCTCATAATGGAGGAATGTTACATATAGCAATTTTCGATGCTACATGTAGCTTTATGTGCTACTAGGGGCTTTGCCCCTGGACGCTTCGCTTTCGCTCGCAGTTGGAAAATTCGCTAAAGAATCTCGTTAATCTTTGGCTCATTTGTACATAGGTTTGTAAAATTATGAAACCAGGCTTAAATATATTAACAGTAATTACAAGATTAATTATAACCTCAAATACATGCTTTAGAAACGTGAGAGGCTTTCATTACGATTTTAGTCCTAGTTCTACTATCTTCTGTCAACTAAAGTTTTGAAACCAGGCCTAAATATTTTTATGTAGTAAAATGTATTGCAAGATTAACATAACCTCAATTCTATGTTTCAGAAATGAGCCAGGTCTATATTACAAAATTGACTATTAGAATTTATCCATCTTTGCCAAGTTTACCTTATTTTTACAAAATAAATTGTTAAATCAGGCCCAATTTATTCTAATTCCAACGTGCTAAAACAGTATAAATTAGCTTGTTTTTTTAACAGTAATTAAAAACAGCTGATTTTGGATAATACTCAATCTCAGTTCTGTTCCACTCTATTTCCAACGTGCTAAATTGGCTTGTTTACAAACAGCTGTTTTGATCGCTTTATTTACTATTTCGTTGTTATTTTGTAACCAACATGGCAACCCATAAAACCCTATGTTAAATTTTTTCAACTTTTAAATTATATTTTCTCAAAAAAATGCGTTTTTACACGAAATACAACTATATATGGGTGTACTTAAAAATCAAAACTACGCCTAAATACAATTTTTTTTTTTTTAATTCGTTAGAGCCGTTTTCGAGATCTGCGACAGATACAAAGATACAAAAGATACAAAGATAGCTAGCCTACAAGAATTGCTCATTTAAAGTAATAGGATATCTAGCAAAAATTGTGCCATCCATTCGGAGTCGGCAAGATCAAAGGGAATTTATCCTACATGTAACATTTGCGATTTTTGTTTCTAGCGTCTGTTACATGTAGCATTATTAGTCAGATGACAGCCGGCCGAGTAGTTATGCGGACGTGTTTGTTTGCATTGCTTGAATTTTTACAATGAAAGGGCTACTAAATGACGGAGACTGGGATAATGATTCCAAAATACATTTAATATATTTGTTCCGTGATCAGCCATCTTTGTGGGACACAACTTCCCCGGATTACGAACACCGGAACAAGAAGCGTGAAAATTTTTCCACATGTGTCCACCTGCACAACATTCTCAAAACTAATTGTATTAGAAATTTTTTGCACCATTTTGTTCCCTTATCTTTTTTGAAATTTTTTTAACGCATCCCGCATTTGTTAAAAATTGTGGGGTATAAAATTTAACGAAAATATTACCGTACAAAATTATGTTATAATTAATTAAGTGGTTAAGCGATTAAGTGTCCACCTCCCTGACTGTTTTTTTGAGTTTTCATCAAAAATTGAAGTGGTAAAAAAAACTAGATGGCACAAAACATGTTTAAAAATATGGTGTGATTTCCCAAAATGGTTTTCAGTGTCAGGGAGAAGGGAGAAAGACCTAATTTCCCTCTGGTACCAACTTAACTCAAAATTACTTACTTTGATGAAGTTCTGGAGTTCATCAACCAAAATTCACACATTTCTGGAATGATTTTTGAAATGGTAGATTTTGAAAGTAATAACAAATAACTTCGATATGAATCTCCACTAGCCAGAAATCTCAAAGCACAAGCCAACTTTTCACGCACAAGTATAGTATCACTGAATTTTGTGTTCTTTTCTCAATTAATTCTTCAGCCAATCATACACATAAGATACTCAAACTTTTCATTCGTCATCCGTAAAAAGTTTTTGAAACTACCGTCATATTTTAACACAATAAGGGTTGTACGTCATAATCACCAGCATTCAAGTCATTTAACGAGTCACTCCCACTGTACTTTTTCCTGGCTTTTGTAGCGATGGCCTGACCCAAAAACTTCCGTTTTCTTCTGTGAGCTGCCAGAAACACTGTAATTGCTGCCGCTAGCAAGTGATCCTTCCTCCTCGACATATTCTATGAAACTACTCTGCTGCATTATTTTTGCTACATGTAACGTGGGTCCATTTTGTTTAAAACTGATAAATATATAACTTTTGCTGTATAACTACATATAGCAGATTTTGCTACATAGTGTAAACCCTACATACTGATACGTAAGTAAAACTAAAAGCATTTGATTGAACTTAATTTGTAGGCCTACTGTGTTCAAACCATATATTGCTTTTCAAAAATCTTCAAATGTGGCATATTAAAGCCAAAATCGTAACCAACACACAAAACTATATGCAGCACTCCCCTTTTCTACGATTTAGAAGTGTTGTAAAGTCAACGGTAAAAATAGGAGGGAGAAGAAGTTGGCTAAACCCTGTGGAATAACCGCCAATAACGGACTGTTAGTTTCGAAGCAAACCAGCAACACTTTATTTTGCCTGCCGTAGAACTTTTCATAAGGAAAATTACGAATTCGTTGTAAATTACTTTTTGAATTACTAAAATAATATAGCTGTCGTAACCGGCTTCGACCTAGCTGAAGTAAAGAAAAACTTACAAATCGCCGTTAAAAATAGGCCTAACGTTAAATTTTAAAATATTGAAATTAGCCTGTAATTTTTAACTTAGTATATCATTCACTGCTCGTTGAAAAATACGAGTAAACGCAATGTTTTCTATTTGAATAAATAAAATATATGTTAGTTAAAAAAAGAGTCAAACACGTATTGCTGAAAATATATTAGTAACTCGATGGTAGACATTTAGACAAAACAAAGGTTAAATGATCGAACCCACAGATTGCTATTTTTGTGCTATGACTCAACCCCAATATCTTGTCCCTTTAATATCATATCTTTGAAAATATTTCATCTGTTGAAGTTTGGACTTATGACAAAACAAATTAAATTAAATGACAATAAATATAGATCACATTGATACACCATTTTCTTCACGTAGTCCACGTTAATACACCACATTATAATCACTTTAACCACGTTAATGCACATATGTAGTCCACGTTATTACTACATGGAAAATTTCGTAGTCCACGTTAGTACCTTGTATAACCCACGTTCTCCACGTTAGCACGTAATGTGAAAATTACTTAACCACATTATTACATAATAATATTGAATAAATAATTTAGTTTAGAATTTTGTAGACAATTTGTTCATTTAAAATTGCAGTTAATTTTATTACTTATCTTTTATCTACGTTTCTATTGACTAATAGTACGGTTTGATAAAGAGTCATTAGATCAATGTTGTAGATGAAATCAGCAAACATACAAAAATACACTAAATCTAAGATTATATAGCTCAGTATAAGGTATAAAAGGAGTTTCTGCAAAAACGAATAGCTTACAATTTGTATTTCTATTCACTTTGATAGGCCCTGCAGCTGTCCATTAAGTGGCTCAAATAGTTTTAAAATATGTAAACAAAATACAAAATCACCCTAGATCTAAAAATCTAGTTCTATGTGAGGTAAAACGGAGAAGGAACGATAAAAATTCACTGGTGTAAACTTGTTGATTTCGCCAAATTCAATACTGCTTATCCAATCCAGTTTTTGGTAGGACTGACCACTAGAAAAGTCTGGTCCCGCTTTAAAATCGTGTCCTATTTTTTCGTGCTAAAAGCTATTATAGTTCAAGATTTTCGCTGTTCAAGAATGCACTTACAATTTGTTAAGGCGGTCGCTGCACAAGAAACAATTGTTTTGTTTTATGTTATAGGTTTTTATTTTCTGTTTACAATGATATACAACACTTATATAATACAAACATTTAAACATACTTTATTTACATTTGAATGAGAGCATGTTCTTGGGTTTTCAGCTAAAAACTTTAACTTCAGTGTCTTCTACAGCGTTTTCCGAAAGTTTGCTTTTTTTAGACAAATGCCCCTTTATCTCAGGAACTTCCAAAGGTATCTGCTTGAAATTTGTTGTGCACACTTATCAAAGCTACCCAGATTACTTGAAACTCAAATATAGTTTAAAAAATAAAAATAGCCTTTTTTTTAAATATATGTATATAGGATTTTTTTTAAATTCAATACAGGTTTTTTTTTAAATCACAGTTTTTTTTAATTTGTAAAAAACGAATTTTATAGTTTCCACATAGGCTATGTAAAAAGGCATATATTTTCAGGGGAAAACAGAATTATGATAACTTATTGGTTGCTGAGAAAAAGGGACATAATATTGTTAACTTGGTGGAAGATAGTGACCCCCTTTTAAAATGAGTGCGTGAGAGGTGTAATCTATATACTTTGGGGTTCAATTTTTTATAGTAGCCTACTAAATGTCAGGTGTATTAAAATTAGAAACTCAATTTTAAAAATATTGAAAGATGGGCAGCTGTTAAATTTAGGTATTATACACCTATGGTAAACGATACATTAACCAGACTAAAAATTAACTAAAGAAAAAAGGTTTTCATTAACTAATCATAAAATCAACACCAAATTTCAGTTAATTTTTTCACAATTAAATTTAAATTAACGAAAAATGTGTATTTATGTAAGACACTAAAACTACATCTCATTATGTAACTCGTTTGAAAATTGTACTAAAGAAATAATTACTTGTGTATATACAAGGACACGTCTGTTAAAATCATATGATATAACATGTTCCGTCAAAATCAGCTTTGGTTTTGTACGACCGCCAACCCGACTCAAACCCGCTGACAGCTGTTATCAGTCATGAGGTCGACTGCTATTCGTGTTGCTTTCACCGAGTTTATCGGTTATACACGCAGCACCGAACACTAAAATTTTCCAGAAAAGTGTGAAGCCCCAATTTTTTTAATATGTACAAAAAATAAGGTAAAAGTAATATTTATTTTTAACTAATTGATAAATCCACTTGCACAAAGATTTGTATATTTTGTTACAAATCGTTCATCAATGTTGATCGACATTAAGTTGAATTCAATAAGTTGATTCCATTGTCTGAATTGAATAAAAGAGAGCCTCATAAATCTATTATTCATTATTACGATTGAAGAGACTTAGGGCACCAGCATACATTAATTGTGTAAATTAATTAATTTTTTAAAAGAACTAACGCTGCTTGAATTACGCCTACTGAGCTGACGGCGAAAGTTCCAACTGTCTTAATTATGGATTTAGATTTTAAATTGCTTTTTTATATGTCCACTAGTAAGTAATATGTTGAACACTTTATATCAATTTGCTTAGGAACTCGATGCTGTAGGCTACGTGAAATTTAAAAGATGTCATTTTTTTGCTTAGGAACTCGATGCTGTAGGCTACGTGAAATTTAAAAGATGTCATACCAGTTAGGTGAATTAGATTTACAGATAGTTTCCATTGCCTGTACAGATAGTTTTACTGAGCCCATTATAGGCATTCTACGTAAATGCGAGACAAGAGTTTTAAACATTTGAAAAGAAGAAACAACTTTGAGGAACAGTGTAAGAAACTAATATGTTTACTTATTGTTGTTAATGGTTATACTATTTTAAAACCTCTAAAAGTAAAAGAAATTATTTTTCCTGCAGCTACTATTTTAAGAGGTATTTTCTGCCTCATTAATAGGATAGAATTAACCACTTATCATCAGTCGGACGGAAAGTGCCCATATAAAAAGCATTGAGTTCACTTTGTCACCAGTCTATAGGCGGGCTGGAAAGTATACTCAATGTTTTTTATATGGACATTTTTTCCGCTCGCTAAATATGTTAGTAAAACAATTGCTGGACTACCATGTCTGTGTATGAATGCCCATGTACTGTAATTTGTGTCTTAAGTTAGGAAAGTATCACTTTGTCGCCCCGAAAGGAAATATTACCGCACTATCGCAGCGAGGGCGATCATTTTCTTGAGAGCGACTTAGACACACAACATTTTCCCTCCAGCTACAAGCTTTAGTAAATAATTTGCATTTTACAATGAAATAAACTTTATTTAAACATGGATATTCATATTTACAAAAATAATAATTGAGGTTATGCCAAGAATACGCAGACACGGAAATTCATTATGCGATTGTTTCAGCAGCTGTTTTGCCAACATATGTTTTAGCGGACGGAAAAGTACACATACAAAAAGCATTGAATATACTTAACAGCCCGCCTATATAGTGAACAAATGAACAACAAAGTGTTGGCCTATGTATACAGCCAACAAAGTGAACTCAATGCATTTTATAGAACTTTTAAGCCCTCGGATGGTAAGTTCTTCTTTCTACCCTATTAATGAAACAAAAAAGACCTCTGAAAGAAGTAGCTAGGTAGAAAAGTATTAGCATTATATTTAGTTGTAAACATAAACTGACAGACGTAATTGACTGTTGGGGATTTAATGTTGTGCAATTTTAATAGTTTCATTCGTAGAGTTCCATTTAACGTTATTTGAAATTAAACTTATTCATAATCGATTCACTGTTAGTCCAAGGTAATTCTATCAGTGATATAACTGATACAATGTTGTCCATGGTAATGAGGAGCACAATAAAACAAGGGTTGACGTACAAGGAAACCTTCTGCAAGGAGAAATTCACAACGAAAGAATCTAATGGTAATGACAGAAATTTATTTATGTCACAGCTCTAATCTTTCTGTGTTTTGCAAACGATCTAGACCTAAGATTCACCATTAGATAGGTTTTATTATTACTTTTTATTTTAAACAATTATTAACGACTTGACTCTATTCTAGTTAAAATAATGAAGATGACCAGTCTGGGTTAATCAAGTCTTTATTTCTTTATGTTTTTAGCAGAAAATGTTAACTTTTACTCATTTCTGACTTTTTCCTTTCCGAAGCGAACTTGGAAACTATTTGCCATCATCAAGGAAGATAAAAACACCCTTCCCCTGATTTTTGCTTCACCTTTTAGTGGATTTTCTTGCATTTACTAAAACCACCTCCCCTTGCCTTCAACACTTCCCTGGCACTTTACGAATTATAGTATTATAATTAGTATGTTTTTAAATAGTATTTTTTACAGGCGCTAACTAGTCCTGAAACATAAAAATTTACTATCCATATAACTATTAATATATATTATATATATGAAGGTAGAAATATATATGGATGTAAGTGTATAAATGTATGAAATACTAATAAATCAAAATTCCAAAGTATTCATAAAAACACGTACAATGATAGCATTTTATTTTAAATTTTAGTCAGTAAAAATATAAATTAAAATTTGTATGATTATACTTTTGTTATTAATATTAATTGCAAATTAATAGCATAAACATAAAGTTCTTGAAATAGTTCATATTTTTTCATACAATTACAAATGATGAAATGTGTAACTTTAGTATCATTTTTTAAAACTGCAACCCCAAAAAATAGTTTAAAGGTTGGCTCTAGCTGTCGGCCATGTTGGCTGACACTCCATAAGACCAATGTTAAATTAAAATCCAATTTTTTCCTTTGTCTTTGATCGGATAATTATGAACGATAATTTGCAAAACTAAGAAAAAATGTTTGTTTAATATTTATTAACAATTTAAAACATTGATTTTTAATATTTTTTTTATGTTGTCACTATTAATTATAGCGAAAAAGTACCAAGCCATTCGCATGAAGAATTTCATCCCCAAGAGTTTGGTATTTTTTTTAAAAACGCTATTGAACAATTGCGGGTTTTAAATGGATTTAGGCTGAGCAATGTCCGCGTAACCTACCGCCGCTATAGGGAGTCGCAGGTTGCTTTCTGTTTTACTAGAGCCGACCCTTAATACATCTATTAAAAAAAGAAAAATAGGTGACTTGTACGACGAAACATAGCTACATCTCCCGTGGCAGTGCGGCGATTTTGTACTACATTGACTTCAGTGGACAGGTAATGGTGCGGTTGGTTCGAGTTTGTTTACATGACTATGAGATAACCTTTAATATCTACAATCCTTGGTACGTACGAGTGTAACTGATTTCATCCATCATCTAATAACTTCAATCATTATAATTTCTTATGAAGTTGTTTTTTTTTTTTTTTTAAATATAAGTTATAGAACTAATGTATGTTATAATACGTAATAATATTTCCTTTTGAGTTTATAAACTGTATATAAATACAACCTTGGGTAAAGTGAATACAACTAAGTTTCTAGGGGTTAGGAACTTCACACAGAATGTAGCCGATGTATTAATACGTCGGCGACGTCTTTCGTTCGCCGTTCAAACAGAAAGCTACGTAGAAGACGTATGCCCCCCCCCCCCCGTTCAAATTAAAGAAGTTGACTTCGAATTATCCATAATTTGTTTACATTGATATCATATTAAGTTCAAGGGACCGAACCGAAACTTCGAATTAACGCTAACGGTAATTTCGAATTGAATACGTTGGAATTATCCAAGTTCTACTGTATTGTGAAATAATGACAAGTGGGAAATTCAAAACTCAATTTTTTCACGCTCTCGTTCAAAATAAGACATTTGAAATTGATATATACTTTTATGTAGTTTTATTTAGAACTAAATTCCAAACCCTTTTACATTTTGAAAAAAAAAAATAAAAAATGTTTACTACCTTTTATGTAAGTCTAAAGTTGAATTTTTTCCTTTCGTTACTGAAATTTTTTTGTTCCTTGAGCTAATAACTTTGTAAATTTTACATCAATAATTTGTTTACAGGCATAAATGAATTCTTTTAACCTTTCTCTACAAAAAAGCTACAGAACAATTTTGGGTTTGGGTATAATTATTTGGCGAATTTTTTAAAATATGCTTGTAACACTCACCGAAATTTCATGGCATTGCAAAAAATTAGCATGAACAGTTTAATGGTTAAATTACAGTGCATACTTACTTGGTTTATGTAATACACTAGCTGAATACCCGTGCTTCGCTACAGGGAATTTGTTTTTTTCATTACTATGATTCATAATTAATTGTAATATTTTTCTCTCATTTTCATTCATCTATTATTTCACGACAGTGAATTATAACATGTATTTTCAATTAGTTTGGTATATATTGTAAACTGGTTGCCCGTCAATCGTCTTCGTTACGGTATGTGTGCCGAATAAATTAAATCAATAAAAAAATTCAAAAAATAGATTGAAGAGCGTCTTCTTTTTCAACGGCTAAATCTACAGACTGGTAAATCACAGTCTTAGCTAAATGTTAGCTAGATGTCTTTAATATGCGAATGTATAGATCGGGACTGTTTTAATCAGCTTACGTCTAAAATATTTTCTTAAAATGAATAAGTGCCAAATTTCAGCTCTCTAGCTTTAAGGAAAGAAAACCAATTAATATTAATTGTTTTTAGTGGTTGTTATTACATTTTCAACCCTTAACAGCACGTAACAAAATGTAAAACTGGTTTATTTTTTATATGTATCTTGTAAGAAATAAATGTACAAAATTTCAGATCTATAGCTTTAAGGAAAGTATAACTCCGCTAAACCGGTCCCAAGCCCGGGGTCTCAATATGAGAAAGGAGGAGGGGGGAGGAGTAACACCTTCGTCACAAAAAACCTTTGTCCATCTGGCTCCGGATGGTAGAACCTTGTAAGGGCCCCTGCCTAGGGTTACGAGGTGAAAAATGGTCAACGGCTCCGAAGGCGGATGAGGATTCTAATCCCAACGACGGAAGAGGCGGATGAACCGGACAACGTGCTGCCTTGCACACGAGGGTGTGGCACCCCAAAGGCTAAGAGAAGGACACTCTGAACAAAAACCATGGATGGAAGTAATCTTCTAAACTTGATGCGCGATGAGTCAAAAGAATATTATATCCCCAGGTGGTACCCCGAGCGGGAGCTCGGCTAGTCCACCCTCTTCGGAGGCAGGCCTCTCGGATTCTGGAGGAAGCCAACTATCGCGGAGGAAGGAAGAAGATAAAGAGGAGACGAGGGAAACTGAGGGTTTTCCTTTCGGCCAACTCACAGAGGCAACTTTGGAGTTGGCACATCAAGCAGTAGCGACGGGTAGTAATACCCTAGGTACAACTGCTGATGAAACCCACACTGAGGAACAGATGGAACTCAGTGACGAAGACAAACTGTAGGCGGGTGATGGGATTCAGACCATCGCTGTAGCTAACAATGAATTGAAAACCGGGTCTAAGACTAGGAAACCTTCCCGAGATAAAAGACTGGCTGGAGGAAGAGTGTGGTTGTCTTCAGCCGAGTACAGAAAACAACTCAAAGAAGCTGCGCGGATGAGGCCGGACGAGAGGGACAACAAAAAGAACCTTTCGAACAGCACGTCATCTGCGGAGAAGACTCCTGCTAAGAAAAAGCAGAATCAGAAGGAAGTGGACCCTCTGACACTGATACAACAGACACCGAGTACAAGAGGGTTAGGCAAAGGACAGACTGCCTATAGAGACCAGCTTGTAGGCGAAAAGATGGTGATTGTTCCAGTAGGCTATCCGGAGGTAAAACTCACGGAAGGCCCTTCAGGAGGTTTTGATTGAGGAGATGAGTGAAGTCAGCGACGGCACGACTCTCCAATTTCAAAAAACTCATAGAGAAAGAGGGGCTCTAGTTCTGACCTGTGAAAACACAGAGACAACAGTGTGGTTGAAGAGAACGGCTCCTAAGTTGGGTACTGGAGGGGTTGGGGGAATTGCGGTGAGGGTAGGAGGGTATAAAAACCTCCGGCGTACCACTAAAGTTCTCTTGAGGACTTCTAAGTGCCTGGCTAAGAAAGAGCCTGCTGAAATCATCAAAATGATGGGTCGGCAAAATAAAAACCTGGTTGTTGGTGACTGGAGGATGGTAGGTGGCAAGAGGGAGGAGAATTCCCAGACCCTTGTTCTTGTCATTGATGATCTATCGGCAAAGACACTGAAGGCCAAAGGATGGAAGGCGTACCTGGGACTGGAACAGGTGCTCCTGAAAGTCCTGCAAGAACCACCTTCAACTGATGAGTTTCGGGAGAATCCTCCAGATAAATCTCCAGCATAGCAAAGCTGCTACAGCGGTGCTGTGTAGGAGATTTGCTGAAGGGAGGCTGGATGTGGTCCTGATACAGAAGCCCTGGATCAGACAGGGTAGAGTGTCAGGACTGGGAAACACAGGAGGCAGGTTAGTATATGCTAAATGTGATATTGGACCTAGAGCATGCATATTAGTGAATAAGAGACTAAACTATGTACCTGTTCTAGAACACTGTTCCAGAGACGTGACTGTGGTGAGACTTGCCATGGAGGATCTGGGGAAAACTCTGCTGTTGTCATCGGTGTACCTCCCCTATGATGATGGCAGAGCACAACTACCAAGAGGCATCCAGGACCTCGTGGCATATGCTGACAGGATGAGATCAGAACTCATACTAGGATGTGACGTCAACGCACACATTATGGTGTGGGGGAGTACAAACAACAATAAGAGGGGTGAGTTATTATTGGATTACATTATCTCAAATAATCTAAGAATTATTAACCAAGGTAATGAACCAACTTTTGTAAATAGGGTCAGGAGGGAGGTTATTGACCTCACTCTGTGTACTGCAAGGGTGGCCAGGAGGATACACAATTGGCATGTATCAACTGAGCCATCTTTGTCAGATCACAGGCATATTTGTTTCAGGATAGGTGAACTGAAGCTGGAATGCCAAACATACAGGAACCCGAGGAGGACGGACTGGGAATCCTACAAACATGATCTCGATGAGAAGACGAGGTTTATGACAGGTAAGATCCAGAACACAGAGGATCTGGAGAACATGTCAGATAGACTTGGGGAAGCTATCGTCAGCTCCTATGAGAAGCACTGTCCTTTGACACGTGTCAAAACAGTAGAAGCTGGGTGGTGGACCCATGAGCTAACTGTCATGAGGAAGAAGGTAAGAAATCTCTTCAAGGTTGCGAAGAGATGCAAATGCTGGGACGCCTATCATGACCTGCTATCTCAGTATAGCAGGAAAGTAAGGAAGGCTAAGAGAGACTCCTGGAGGAAGTTCTGCATGGAGATGGAGGGTGTGCAAGAAACTTCCAGGAGACGGGATCAGACCCGCCCGTCTCCAGAAAAAGTTAAATAATTCGACCACGCAACTGGACCGCTGACGTGAGTTGAGCGAATTTCCAAAATTAAGTTTAGATGCGTATGTTTTAGGGTTTCAACCAACAATTTGTGAAAGAGGTCTACTCACGAAGGCGTTGATCAGCTGTCTGTGTGTACAGACAATATATATTAGTAGAATTTGTTTGCGCCTAGTGGCCTCGCGAGTTTTCACCACTTGGCTTCGAACCGGGTACTTTTATGGTATTTTACGTTTTGGTCGATTTTTGGTGAACCAAGCGAGCTATAAGGTCGCGTAAAAAAACCAAATGTGCAGAATAACATCATACATTTATATTTTTAGAAAAAACTCTAAAAATAAATCATCCTCGTAGTAAAAATCTCAAAAAATAGATACTTCCGGTCAAAAAACGTACTTCCGGTTGTTGGATTTTTTTGGCTAACGAACTCGTCCGAGCCATATAGACAACCAACACGTATACCAAATTTGGACCAAATCGGACTTAAAATGCGACCGCTAGAGTGCGAACACATATATATATATATATATACATATAAATATATATATATATATACATATAAATATATATATATATACATATAAATATATATATATATATATACATATAAATATATATATATTACAAAGAACAATCGCGTGCTGACGTTGCGAGTGCAAATTTGTTTTATTTGGCCCCACGTTGGGACGCCAATTATTCAACGGAACACCTATTGACGTTGTTCTTTTGTTGTACAGTAAGTTACAACACCTACTGGAAGCCTTTAACCAAAATTTTATCTTTAGCTTAGGTGATGCAACTGGGTGTCTGATACCTATTTCTATAAGTATTTCGACTGACTCTAACACTTTAAAATAGCTTCCAGAAATTAATAAGTTTACTAGCTCTGAATTTAATCTACGAGACCTCTTGTTTATTTGTGATCTCAGGGAAATGAGAACAGTGGAACAGCCCTTATAACTTACCTTATTTGTGCTTTGATTATTTCTACAGCTAAACACATTTATTAGACTATTTCTAATAAAGGAAAATATCATGAATGGATAACCATAAAACAGGTAATTGATTACTCTCAATATTTCAGTATAAAAATTAATAATTAATTTATTCAAAAATCAAAATCAAAACTTTTTCAAAATTAAACATAAACAACTTGCTTTTCTCACCATCTGCTTGTACATACAATTTCTATCCAATATTAATGTTAAACTTATAATTCTAATTTCTAATAGGCTTGGCAGACAGTCTAATTTCATAATCAATTTAATTTTAATTTATTTACATTTAAATTTAGGGAATATCGAATTTACATTTATTTAATTTTATATGATTTGAATTTAATTTGAAACTAACCTATCTCAACCAGTACTTTAAATATTTTTATTGAATTTACTCAGGCAATTAATTAAAATGGGGGACAACGTATTCTTGTTTACACAGACCTTAATTCAGGGTTTTTCACCTCCGGTTTTCCGTGATGGATGCCGCTATGTTGATCAGCTGATGCTGGAGCTGCTAGGATGCTGTGTCTGGTAGCCTGGATTTAAAGTTGTTGGGTTGATATGATGGCTACAGATGTACTTGAAGAGCAGATCTGGTAGAATCTAGTAGAGTTACAGTTGATCCTATTTCTTCCTTGGTTCGTGAGAAGTGAAGTTCCGTTTAGAAGATCATGTCCTGAAGGATTGCCTATGTCGTCTCAGTATCGCCAAATAGAGTTATTTTTGCGTTAACTCATTTGGATAGGCCGTAGAGTTACTCCTGAAGAACTACTTCTGACTTGTAGTTTAAATTATAGTTGAAAGTTACTTAAGTTTAACGGAGAAAAAATATGGTAGTGCTCGTTATACTAAGGCTTTTTAGCATAACACGTAGTATACGAACTGGTAGAATAATACTTGCTGCAGAGTGACGTGAAGTCTACATTCGTAACAATTTTAGTCTTGAGTCAGTCCCTAGATTTTCCGCGTCCAAGCCTTTATACACTTCGTGACGTCATTTCTTACTAGCCCTTTCCATCATTTTTTCAGTAAGCTAATTTTCCTTTTCTATAAACTTTTTTGGTCTAGAAATATGTCTAAATTCGCACTGGTTAAATTTCTATAAATTTTTTCTTTTCTTTTCCTTCCATTTTCCTGGAAAACACCAATTTCTCTGGTTAATTTGGGTGTTAGTTGACGCCCCTTTCTGTACCCGCTGCTTCATTCCTTCCACTTTGACTGTCGAATCTTACTTGTTTTCCATTTCTCGCTGTATCTTTTTTTCCTTTTTAGTTTTCCTTCATTTTCCTTTTTTACTTTTTCCAGATTGTTTTTGGCTATCCGTACGTTTTTGAATCGTGTCTGTACTGTGATTCTTACGCGTGCGCGGCACGTCTACGCTTTCCCACGATTTCCGCAACTGTCTTTCGCGTTCAATGTCTTTTTTGTTAGTTCACGCTGATTGTCTTTAACACCTGTACAGTTCTAACACTTTTCACCACTTTTACTTATTTTTTCTCTTCTGGGACTTAGCCTACAATCGCAAAAAAGTTCTTTGGGGGTTTTTTATTTACTACGCGAAAAATGTTTAAGTTACTGGTTTCCTAACGATACAATGTTAATCTAACCCTAAATCTCTTTACTTTATTATTATTAAAAATTCAAAAATTCAACTTTTATTACTTTAAAAGGCGTGAAAACTCTCACCCTTTTATCTTAATTTAATTTTACTTTTTGTTCCCTTTTTTACACAGAACTTTTCATTTTCTAATAACTCTTGTGAGTGGAAACCTTTGATTTGAATTTTTCTCCCTTTTTAGGGTGTGTGAAATTTGACACTTGAGCTAACTTTTTTATTTTCAATAATTTGACTTTTTCTTATTTAACCTTTTATTTTTGTCTACTTATGTAGATTCCAAAAATGTCTGACTTTTTCAGTTTCGAGTTAAATTGAACTTTTCCCTTAACTTTAACCCCTGTTTACTTTGGTAGTGTTACCTTTTATGATTTGAAATTCACACGGCCCCTACTCACGCGTTTAGCGCTACGTATTAAACCATGAAAATCACAAATGCATAAAATTCCTGGATTCCTTTATTCCCCTAAAACTCAGCTACTTTCAGGCTAAGTCAGATTTCCTTTCTTGACGTGTCCTTGATCAAGGTTCATCTTGGGAGATAAGCCTTGCTCTGATTTAACTTGTATTTTTGACTTACAATTGACACTCACCGAAGTCCGGCCTTGAAAACATCGAATTTTATAATTTAATATAAAAACCCAATTTTTCCCTCCTTACAACGGCTAATATACATTAAAATATTATTAAAAATATTTTAATGTTTTTAATGTTCGACAAACTCACCAGAGGGATGACCAGATGATGGAGTTACGGCTCCGAAACATGTCGTCTTAAACTAAACGACAATGAGTCACAAGACGGACTTAAGGTAAATAATTAGTATTACTGGTTATATTCCACGATCCTGGAGGATGACCAGGGTTGTGTTCATACCGAAACCAGGAAAGGTAAGTTACACCGACCCTAAGTCGTTTCGGCCTATAAGCCTAACATCTGTCCTGCTGAAAGTATTGGAGAAAATAATACATAGACACATATGTGATGGGACACTTGTAGAACGCCCATTGCATGCCAACCAGCATGCTTATATCCCAGGTAAGTCCTGTGAATCTGCACTGCATCACCTTGTGAGCAGAATAGAAGGAGCCATTGAGTGCAAGGAGGTAGCATTTGATGCTTTCCTAGACATTGAGGGGGCTTTTGACAATACCACTACGGAGTCGATGATCGGCGCTGCCAGGGGGCGTGGGGTAGAGGACCTGGTTTGCAGGTGGATCGGTGCCATGTTCCGGGGCAGGGTCGTGGAGTCCTCTCTGTATGGTGAAACTGTGAAGGTAAGTGTGACCCGAGGCTGTCCTCAGGGAGGAGTTCTCTCCCCCCTTCTCTGGAATCTCGTGGTCGATGACCTTCTCATAAAACTCAACAACACAGGAGTGTATGCGCAAGCCTATGCGGATGGTGTTGACATACTTGTTGTAGGTAAGTTTGTACCTACTGTAGCAGAAATACTGGGAATCTCGCTTGGAACTGTGGAGAAGTGGTGCGGTGAGACAGGACTAAGCGTCAATCCAAAGAAGACTCAAGTAATCCCATTCACCAGGAGAAGGAAACTTGAGAGCTTTGGGCCACTAATCCTTCGAGGAAGTGGGATTGCTATAGCAATGGAGGTTAAGTATCTGGGTGTAATCTTAGACCAGAGGCTGAACTTCAATGCGCAACTCAATCGAGTGATTGATAGAGGTAAGTGGACACTGATGGCGAGCAGACGTATGGTGGGGCGGACATGGGGATTGAAGCCTAAGCTCATGCATTGGCTTTATATCTCTGTGGTGAGACCCGCCATGACGTATGGCGCCATTGTATGGTGGACTAGACCAGAGGTACATGGTGTGGTGACGGGGCTGGCAAGGATTCAACGTCTGGCCTGTCTGGCCATCACAGGAGCAATCAGTAGCACCCCCGGAGCGACTCTGGACTGTTGTCTCAACATTCTTCCGCTGGACCTCTTTGTAAAGGTAGTAGCTAGGAAGAGTGCTCATCGCCTTCAATGGGAAGAACTCTGTATACGTAACCCAAGGAATCTGAGACATTCTAGAATAAAAACATTGGTTGTTAGAGACAGGACATTGGACCTGATCTCAGACCACATGAAAGTACAATACTCCTTCCAAAAGCCATTCAGAGTGGTATACCAGTCGAGAGGAATGGTTGTATGGAAAGAGACCCCTCCCGAAGTTCGAGCTTGAATGGTATACTGACGGCTCAAAAACTAAAGGTAAGTCTGGAGCAGGAATATGTGGTGGGGATCCAGGGCAGGAATGTGTCCTTCCTATGGGGATCTACCCAAAAGTATTCCAAACAGAGGTAGTTGCTTTATTAGAATGTGCCAGGGAAAACATCAGACTCGGACACATTAATAAAGAAATCTGTATTTATTCAGACAGCCAGGCGGCTTTGAAAGCTCTGAGCTCATATGAATTCAGGTATAAGCTGGTCTGGGAATGCGTCAAATCCATAATTAATCTAGCAGGTCTCAACAGAGTCACACTCTTCTGGGTTCCAGTGCACGTTGGAATAGATGGGAACGAGTGTGCAGACAAGCTGGCAAACAAGGCATCAGCGTCTGAATTTATAGGACCTGAACCGTTCTGTGGAATAGCAAAGGCAACAGCCATGCAGGCTGTAGCCGAATGGGCAAAACTAGAACATGGAACAAGGTGGAAGGGCATCACAGGTTTGAGGATGAGCAAGCTTTCACTTTCAGGTCCATCTAGGCAGACTGCATCTGACATCCTAACATTGAGCAGGTGTAGTATAAAGAAGGTAGTAGCCCTAATTACAGGACACAGCCATCTTAGGAAACATATGCTAAGGATGGGCATATTCACCGGAGATCCTAAATGCAGAAAGTGTGGTCTGCAGGAGGAAACTGCTGAACACCTGATTTTTTAGTGTAAGAGGTAACAGGTAAGTTACGAAATCTTTGGGAAACTGACCAAAGGCCAAACCATCCCCCAGGAGAACATTGTCAAAAGGATCTCTAGATTCTTGACAAGGACAACTTGGGGTCTTCACATCCTTAAGGTTGGAGCGCAAAAAGCCCATGAGGATGAAGTGCATTAGGTGTTTGGACCGCCCACAGATGAATGAATAAGGAAAGTATAAAAATAAATATTTATAGTTTTTAGGGGTTGTTATCATATTTTCAAAACTATAGCATCACGTAACAAAATATAACTCATTTACTTTTTATATGTGTTTGTAATAAATAAATGTAAAACATTTCAGTTTTAAAGAAAGTAAACAAACAACATTTGTTTTTTTAGGGGATGTTTCAACCCTTTAAGGCCAAATATTTTAAAATCCTATCTTAGTGCGCTTCTAGCGCCTATGAGCAATATGTGTACCAAATATGTAACGTCATTGGCGGTATTACATTAATATTTTAGATATAGGGGTTGTTCCTAAATTTCACCCCTTAGCAGGACATGATAAAACATAAAACTGTTTTTTTTTTTATGTATCTTGTAAGAAGTAAATGTACAAAATTTCAGCTTTCTAGCTTTAAGGAAAGTATAACGAACAATGTTTATTGTTTTAGGGGTTGTTTCATCCCTTAAATGCCAAATACTTTAAAATATTTTCTTAGTCCGCCTCTAGCCAATATGTGTACCAAATTTTACGTTCCTAGGCGGAATTCAATTAATATTTATAGTTTTAGGGGTTGTTACCCCGCACTGCATTTCACCCCTTAGCAGAACGTGAAAAATGTAAAACTGGTTTACTTTTTATATATATTGTGTAAAAATAAATATACAAAATTTTAGTTTTATATCTTTAAGGAAATTATAACAAACAATACTTTATTGTTTTATGACCCTAAAAAGTCATATTTTCAAAGTCTTTCTTAATGCGCCTCTAGTGCCTATGACAAATATGTGTACCAAATTTCACGTTCCTAGGAGATAGATTCTGTTTAGATATATAACAAACATGATTTATGGTTTTAGGAGTTGTTTCAACCCTTACAGATAATATATTTTTAAATTCTTTCTTATTGCGCCTCTCGCCCCTGTGACAAATATGTGTACCAAATTTCACGTTCCTAGGCGGTAGGGTTTTTGAGATAAATAACAAACAATATTTATTGTTTTAGGGGTTGTTTCAACCCTAACAGGCCAAATATTTTAAAAATCCTTTCTTGTTTCGCCTCTAGCCCCTAAACAAATACGTGTACCAAATTTCACGTTCCTAAGTGGTAGGGTTTTTGAGATGTATAACAAAAAATATTTATTGTTTTAGGTGTTGCTTCAACCCTTAAAAGTCATACATTTTAAAATTCTTTCTTAATGCGCCTCTAGTGCCTATGACAAATACGTTTACCAAATTTTACGTTCCTAGGAAGTATTTTTTTACATATAATATATACCGTAACAAACATTATTTATGGTTTTAGGGGTTGTTTCAACCCTTACAGGATAAATATTTAAAAATTCTTTTTTATTGCTCCTCTAGCCCCTGTGACAAATATGTGTACCAAATTTCACGTTCCTAGGCGGTAGGGTTTTTGAGATATATACCAAACAATATTTATTGTTTTAGGGATTTTTTCAACCCTTAGAGACCAAATATTTTAAAATCGTTTCTTAGAGCGCTTCTAGTGCCTATGATTAATATGTGTACCAAATTTCAAGTTCCTAGGTGGTATGGTTTTTGAGATACTGTGATCAGTCAGTGAGTGAGTGGGTTTTGGATTTTATATATAGAGATTAGCAATTATTTCTTGCCCCACCAGTTCCTTTACATCTGTATCTCTGTAATTCTCTATCATAACATCCCAAAGGGCTGGATGCTTCCTTACTTCATCAATCAAAACACTTATCATACTCATAACTGCTCTTAAACAAATCACAGTATAAACAAACTCTGGAAAGCGGACTATGTACACAGAAAAAAGTGGTGAGAACAGCTCAGTGCGCTTGTGCGAGTCGAGATACGTTTGTGACGCTTAGCTAGCCGAAATATTTTGCTTTTCCGTATTAATACGCCGCCGACGTCTGCTGTGTATTAATACTCTTGTGTGAAGTGACCCATTTATTTGATATAATTGTGAGATACGTCTCAGACGTCTTACAAAGACATCGGCAAAGTATTAATACGTTCTGTGTGTATTGAAAATCCCAGGAGGCTTCAGCATCGTTACACAACCTGCTAAGGAGGTTGAATTAAATAAATCAACAGAGTCCATTGAATTTTAAAATAGTATATCAAAATCATGCCAGCAACACAATCACAAAATGACAGCTACTATAAGAAAAAGCAATAAAAATTTGTTTGAACACAAAACAGAAGAAACTAAAGATTTGTTTCTTCCGCAGCTCC
>JAGFPH010000134.1:991718-1004810 GCA_018207615.1 Philaenus spumarius
CTTGAATTAGCAGCTGAGGGAGGGTTTATTTTGCCTAAGACACTTTCGTTCTTATAGGCCCTACCAAATTTAAACTTGTTTCTCTATCTCTAGCCAACGTCATCCAGATGGTCTACTCATTGCCATGCTGAAGTGAACCACATTTGGTTATTCTTTTATTTTTAACTTGTTCTGGTAAAAGTTCTTCCTCGTATTTGGCAATAACAAAATCATTGATATTGAAACACTTGGAAAGATCCTCTTCAATATCACTGATATTTTCATCGCTGTAGGCTTTGGGCCCGGGTTAAGTTAGAATGTACGCCATTTTGACTTGTATAAACTAGAAACCACGCTTAACGTTATGCGTATGGAATTATCATATCACCTTAACAATTAATAAATCACTGTCACCCTCACATGAAAGCCAATTATGGAACCAGCGTTGATGAGCACTAATTAAATATAAGCCCTTTAATTAAATTAACTGAAAACTGTAAGTTTAATATCGAATGCCGGTCTATCTAAACCGTTAGGCGGTTGGTGTAGACCGGACATCTCACTCCAAATTAGTTTTCTTAGTTAGCCCGTCATTTAGCGGCCCTGCGGCGCCATACCCTAAATTACGGACTTAGCCGATCATTGCGGTTATTAATTAGATTAGGACAAACTAGTAACTAAACGACTACACACGGTTCTGACTGAGGAGAGACCACCACACACACAACCACCCTGTTTGGAAGGTAGGCACGCACTGCTCGCTTGTGCCAGGGTGTGCGCGCGCAGCCTTTCGTGATGTCATCACATCGCTTAAATATGTTCTGAAGAAAATTACATTTCTGAATCACTTCCACAAGAGTCTTTCGAGTCATTCTGTCGTATAATTTTAAGTTTTTTAATTTTTTCTTTTTGTAAAGTTTTTCTTTGATTTTTAATGCTCTGTTTTCTATTTTTGTTCTTTTTCCTTTGCTTTCTTTTTCTTCTGCTTTCTTTTTATTGTACTCTTGCCACTGCAGTGATATTACAACTGAAGGTATCTTCTTCGTTTTTCTTTTCTTTAAGACCGGCACCTTGGGCTCTGGCCAAAAAAGAGCCCTTTTAAATGGGGCAGGAATTTGAGCAGAATCTTGTTTAGGCCTTTTTTGCTTTTAGAAGCAACAGTGCACCCACTTGTGTTTTTACATGGCGTTGCAAGAGCATCATCACTTTCGTTGATGAAATAATGACTGGAGTTGGTAGTAATGATTGTTAGTTCATTAGGTGGGGAACAGTAACCACAGTGAGAAGGTCAAGATCACAATTAGTTGAAGATGACTTTTGAGTATGTAGAGAGTTCTTAGCAAAGGTGGTTGATGCCATTTCAATTTATGATTTTCAGATCTTTTGAAAGTCTTGTGACACTCACTAAAAAGTTTTCTTTTGAGATAGGGAAGAAGCCGGCTTTCACCATATTTAACACCCACGTAGCTGCTCTTCTCTCTTAGATAAGATTGGGTCTGGGCTCATTTTTCTGTTTTCTGGGTAGATGCCCCTTACTTTATAGTGGAATGTTGTTTTAGGCACATTGACTTACCTTTCTGCTTTCTTGCCAAGTCCACCCTCTTTGACTACACAGCGATAGCTGCCTCCATATCCTCTTCTTGATATTTTTTTTTTTTTAAATTCCCAGTGGAAGTCTTACCAGTAACAAATTAAACCTGAATAGCCTAAAGGTAACTTAATTTAGTTAAAACCATAATATAAATTAATAACCTTTTAGTCTAGATTAAGTTAAAATCTTTTGTTTATAAACTTAGCTCCTATTAAGTCTGTTCAGGGGTTAGGTTAAGGAGCATCTAAATATTAGGCCTACTATGCTCCAGTAGCTGACCCCCTGGGTCAGCTATAGGTTAAAAGTGATTTATCAGTTTGAAACCAATTTCAATCTGATTCTGTGTTGTTTAAAGCTTCATTTTACACAAAAGCATTGAAACATAAATATTGCACCCAAGCCTGACCACGGCCTAGTCTATGAAAAATCTTTTAGTACATTAAGCTGACTCCTTGAAAATAAACATTAAATGGATTTTTAGGTTTTACAAATAACAAGTCATATTTGTTTAAAGTCCTAAGGAATTAATTAAGGAACAAGTTTGAATTAATTGGATTGTTATTAATTTAGGTTTAACTTTTTAAATAGATTGCAAACTTCTCAAGAAGGAAATAAGAAAATAACTTATCATTATTTTAAATATTATTTGTATTTAGGCTCATTGTTAGGTTCATAGGCTTATTACTGAAATACAACAAAGTTTTTAAAATTAAATTAATATTGTACTTAAAATCTGGAAAAACTGTTTACTGTGAAAGTAAATATAAATGATAATAAAAGTGTATAAGTGATGATTTATTTTGATTGACTTTATGTTGTTAATTAACACAATTAATTGATAAAAGTTTAAATTTACCTATACAGCTACATCCAATACTCAAACATTGCTGCAAGGCTGTTGAGGCGAGCTTTGAAGCCAGAGTTTAGAGTAGATGCAGCGAAACGTGATGATTCTACTGTAAAATTCACACCATGGAAAGATGGCAAGCCAATTAGTAAGTAGTATTTTAATTTTAACCTGTCAATTTTTCAAATTATAATAATTTATGCCTCATACATTTCACCATATTAAAAAGCTTGTTAATAAAGCCCCAAAAGTATATGGCATCTATTTTATTAGGAATCTAAAGTATGGGTTTAACATATTGAAATTAAAATGACAAGATCAACCTTATATATCCAGTATAACCTAATATTATCTTGCCTTTTGATGCTTGGGCTAGCTAGACTGCATGGGGAAACATTATCTCCCTAGAGGATTTCTGTATATAGAAGTAATACGTAGGCTTTAATGAAGAAGAAAGGAACAAAGTGAAAGATCACAAAAAGAATCTGCTTTAATTATTTTTCTAAGTCTCCAGTGAAGTCACTTTAGTCATTGATATTGTGTGCTTATATTATACACATTTTTACTCTATTGGTTAAACAATTTTAACTCTTCCACAGCTGAATGAATATTGTTACATAAAGTTGTAAATAATAGACTGTGATTCAAAATTCACTTTTATATATTTTGTAAAAATAAAAACAAATGTCTTTATAATTTTTTATTGGGGCAGGATCATTATGTTTGGTCACCATTTCAATGCCTCTAATAGTTTGGTTTATAAATACAATGGGTGCAGAATCATGCAAAAATATATTTCTAGAATAATATACCGGTAACGTTAAAAACAGTGAGGAGTAAAGATTATGTTAAGTTAGGTGAATACTCATGTCGTAAATAAATATGGAAGTAGATATATATCCAGAAAGGTAAATAAAACAGTATGGGTATATTAGATACAATCATCATAAATGCCTAGAAATATTAAACATAATTTTGTCCCGTATATGCATCCTTAAAACAATATTTAGAAATTAGAAAACTCAATATGACAAATGATCATAAGGTGCCAGCAAAATCTCGTTGAAAGACTATGCAGGATGTATTGATTGTATTAAAAAAAATAACAAAAAGAAGAACTGAAAATTTGTTTCAAAATACTGAAAGTACTTTTCACCATTTAGTGGCGGAAATGAATTGTTTGTCTTTAAAGTGGTAGTCTATAAGTGTGAACACACCGATGACGACAACCAACACTTCGTCCTGCCAACATGAGTTCTTCCTCTCTATTGTTTTTCTGCTTCCTTCCTGCCCAAATTCCGACTGCAAGAACTGCCAGGTAAAATACGAGAATGCCTGCCAGCCCCGCAAGAAATACGGCCATATTGACTTAGTCCTTCAATTCATTACTTTCCTGTAACAAAATAAATATTTTATTGTTAGATACACGTTATTGTTAGTTTGGTAATCAAATCATCTCCGTTTGTTAAGGTTCTAAAAAAGTTGGAATGCATTCAAAAGCACGTGACTAGATGTGAAAATAAATTGTACGTGCGACTGTTAATTATGTTGTCATTTTTGATTCCATCAGGTTTGCTAAGGAATACTTGAGGTTGTGGTAATCACAGGAGGAAAAGCTTAAATCAGACTATTTCACATTTACCTTGAAAATTCAGGTCTATTTCTTTTCAGTGTAGTTGTGTCTGCATTTTTAGTGATTTGCACTTAGTAAGCTATTTACTTGCTTGCTTCTCTTACTTGCCTTTGGAATCATGCCCAAGCCCCAAACTTGGTATTCTGTCGTTGTTACTCCACATAAGAGCAGGAAAAACTAGAAAACGTTTTCTTTTCAAAGTTAACTAATTTGGTTTTGATGAGATAAACTTTTTAACTACCCATATTTGTGCTATATTTGCCCATAATAACTATAGTCTGCCTTTAAGGGAAATTGAGCAAAATCTGGTATTAGGTATTGATGATTTTATTGGAGATCTTGTCTAGTTTACTTATCTATGTACTTTTGCAACAGGTGCGTCACGCAGCTAGACCAACTTACTCAGTCTTAAGTATGAGAGTTTCAATGTACAGTATGCAAATTAATTTAGGATGACTAATCCTAGATTTTTTTCTATTATATTGTGAGCTTTTAGTTATAACCTATATATGCGATGTGTGATATAGATAATAGTGTATTATCTAAAACTAAAAATTGAATTTTTGTCAGCAATAATTATGTATGCTTTTTAGAATTAAAGGCAGTAGTGTTATTAGTATGGCTTAGCTGTGCGTGTTCAGTCAGTCAGTGCAACGTTACTCCCGAATATGCATTAGCTGAGTGGGTTGACCAAAAACTACATCTTTGTACGGTACCAAACACCTAAAAATTAACTACAATAACGAAACTTATGCAAATTTGTTTGGAAAAAATCTGTAATTATTTATTCCAACAGTAAAAATGAATGTTTTAAAAATTCAATTGAAAAACGGTATAAGAAGTAACGCAAACATAAAACAAAAAATGACTAAATAATTTATTATTTGTATGAATTTATTTATGGCCCTGATTTAAATGATAATTATACAAAAGTCTATTGATTTTTTGGTCAAAATCGGCCAATTCGGTTTTGGATTTCTTTTGTTTTTGGTTCTTGTTTGAAGTTACAAATTGATTTACAATACTTAATAACTTACTGTTATCACTTAATATATTAATCACTTACACTTATTTTCTTCTATCTCTATTTCTTGACTATTTTTTTTTTTTTAAATACCCTCTAAGAATATTCAAAGCCTACTTACAGTTCTCAGATTTACATTTTATAATGGTATTGTTACAGCGTTATGTTTGGACTCAATCCTTCATAAATTTGTAGGTATTATTTAGTAACCTTGGCTAACACCCCAGCACCATGGTCTCGCACAGCTAAGTCATCTCTTCTAAAAATCTATTATGTAACAATTTATGTGTCAATAACATGTGTACTAAATACAAATTTTGTTATTATTATTTTCAGCTGCGGAATAAATTGTTCTCATATTGTAGTAAGTTATTAATAGCGAGACATAACTTTAAAAAGGCATGTCTGTGTGAGAGTTTGGTTTTGATTATTATGTAAATCCAAATTTAGGCATTTGTTTGATACAAACTAATATGCGGTTTTATATTAATTTTTAACAGCAACGTAGTTAAATTTGAATGCCAAAGACTGGATAACGTTTTGCACATATTGTGAAGCTAAAACTTAAAAGTTTTATTTTCTTTGGGAATTTTATACAGTCAACATGTGCACCAAATATCAAAATTATAGACTATTTCTTGCCACACACATTTTAGCTGATGTGTAGTTAACTAGCATCAACATTGGGTGTTACAGTTATTGAAGAATGAAAGGTAAAAGAGGAAGAAACACTATATTAAAGTAGCCCGATCGATGAAAATAACAAGGGGTTAAACTCTGCAGGACACAGGATCTTGTTTTTTCTCTTTGAGTCCAATGTTTAAAAATTATTACATTCAGAAAGCAGAGAGGCGGAATAGCATAATTGCATTGAAAATCAAATCATTTGCATGCACCTCCTTGAAGTTGAAACAACCAATTTTCAAGCATGTTCGAGTAGATATACCCACCATTCTTCAAAAGGTCTGAAGATTTTGCTTGCAGAAATAGTGCAAAAGTCATTCATCTTTGGGCTAACTCTTTTATATTCAGTGACATCCCCTTTAATCCTAAAATTATTGCGAAAAACTTTGCCAAAGATAGGAAAATTTGAAAAAATGTGTATTGGAAAAGTTGTAATCTTCTATTTCCAACACATGTGTAAAAGACGTACTTTATTTAGTGGTTGCCAGAATTAAGTTTTTGCAACAATTACATTTTATAGGGATTCAGGTGCATGTATTGTCTAAAAACAAACCATAGGCCTACCGTTGACTGAGGAAGTCCATTTATATTAGGCTAGTGAATTTCTTAGGGAACCCCAGGAACAAACAGTGAAATCAAGCATCTTGTTATGCTACTCACGAATCTGCTTAGGGTGAAGTGGTCCTTTGTTGTATTGTATATTGACGATGGAATTCAGGCTACCACATTATTTTTAAAAACTAATTGTTCCTAACATCTTTTCTGTGTTAAAAGTTTAATTTAGGAATTGAGTATTACAAATTATCTTATTGCAGATAATTTAAAAAAAAACTAGCTATTCAAATACAGTAGAACTTGGATAGTTCGAACGTTTTTAATTCGAAATTACCCCTAATTTGAAGTTTCTGTTCGGTCCCTTGAACTTTATATGATATCAATGTAAACAAATATGAACAATTCGAAGTCAACTTCTTTAATTTTAAGTTTTTTTTATCAACACTACTGTTCGGTCCCTTGAACTTTATATGATATCAATGTAAACAAATATGAACAATTCGAAGTCAACTTCTTTAATTTTAAGTTTTTTTTATCAACACTAAAAATAAAATCTTGTAGTGTGAAAGGGGAATCTGAATAAATAGGTCACTGTCGGGTAGATAAGGGGGAGGACGTAGCCTAGCCGCTATTGTTTGCACACGAATTATAAATCTAGGCGCGGTACCGGCTTCCAAAAATTTTGCCTTCAGAGAATTCTCTAGTTACCGATACTGTAGTTTGTTGATTGATGCTCTGCCCAATCTCTGTCTATTGTTAAATTTCAACAAAACCTTTTGTAAACAGAACAGAACAATCATCTTGTTTATTGACACTTGTACTGTGCATATCTCTATCTCACTTATGAACAACGTTATGGTTATTTTTCCCCCCCCGAACATGACTTCAGTTGTACAGCCAATGGATCAGGGCATTATAAAAAATGTTAAGCATTTTTACTGGCAACTTATTGTTTAAGTGCTCTTGACAGATTCATTGGAAAACAAAAATTTAAAGATCGATATCCTACCGCGTTCCGTGATATTTTTGATTATATTGTACATAATAAAAAAGCATCATTTACTTTTGATTGGTGAAAATAAACCGTATATAATACACATATTCAACATAGTTTTTATTTCAATCATTTTGAGAACCTAAAAATCGAAAAATAATTTTACTTTTATAATTCAAATTTTTACATTGGTCTCTTTAGCTTCGCATTATCCAAGTTCTACTGTAATTTATTATTAAATAATGATTTGGTTATCTATACATCACTGGCGGTTGTTGAAAATTGTGTTATTAAAACTGTATATAATTTGCTTCTCAGAAGTAATATTTATGAGAAAATATGCATGTCATATAAAATGTAATTTTGTTTGTTACAAAAGTGTGCTTTATAAATAATGTTGGATTTGATTACTGCAGAGTTTGAGACTAACATGACTGTACTTACTGTAATTAGGTGTTTATTTCTGTTTGATTCTTTCTAACACACTAAGCCAAAATATTAAATTGTACATAAAAATATGGTTTAGATATTATAATAATTGTATAAGCATATTTCAGTTATATTAGAATTATTGGTTTTCATACATTACAGTGTTTTACTTTGTGTTTTGATTTATTACCAAATATAAAAATAAACTAAACCAAATTATGTCCTTTCAATTTTGTGGTACACTAAAGCAGTGTATCCCGAACAGTGTGCCACTGCACACCAAGGTCCGACTGCCCAAGGTTGTGGTGCGGATTCTACAAATGAAAAGCCCTGCAGATGAAATGAATAAAAATCCCTACAATTGACCTGTCTGTGGGTAAAGAAGACGCACAGGGGAAAGTGAGAGACATAGAGGAAGAAAAAGATACCAAAATAAATCCTTTGACATGTTTGGACGGATTGATGAAAAGTGTAACATTGATCTGTTCATGATATAATTGTGAAACACGCTTGGAGCTAGCTATTGAGTGTTAACATTGCAAAATATTATTTTGACACAACTGTACTTTGATTGGGTGAGATCCTTTTTTTATTGATACTGCATGTGACAAAACAATACTAAGTAATAAAGACGAGGGAAAATTAACCAATGTTTGGAATGACGTGGTCTAAAAATAAAGTTTACAAAACTGGTTCATAAGGCTGAAGATGAGTCCAAAAAAGAGAAAAACTTCTGACTTAGCAGCATTTTGACTGCATTCAATTTACAAACACCCAACAATAACAAAAAGTCCACAAAGACACTGCTTCCATTTTCAACATCTTACATTTGCGTTGTTAGCTGTACCTCAATGAATCAAATCCAATCTAAGAATAGATCACAACTTCAAACGGTAGAGCACGTCATGAGAGTACGATTGTCAGTCGTACGACCACAAAAAATGGAGTTACTTAAAAACCACCTCCAAAATGTATATTTATTTTGTGTGTTTTGTATATAAAAAAATAAAGACAATATTAGAATTTCAGAAATAAGAGAGGAGTTGTGTTCACAAAAAATTGCTTAACGAATTATATATAAGGATTATATTTTAGTTAATTATTTTTTGCTTAAGAAAGAACAAAATAAAAGTTAGTCAGTTTTATGAAAAAAGTATTAAGAGTTTTGAACCATTAGCATTTTGGTAAACCAATTATAGTTAATTTTAATGCCGTAAAGGATAGATGAATGCAAAATATTTTTAATTAAAAATTTTGTTTTGTTTTAGTTTTTAAGTGCTCCGGTATGATAATTTTTATAAACAAAATTTTAAGTATGGGCGGGCCATGTCAATTTATGTTTAGTATGCCTTATAGTTTGTTCATAATTTATTTTTAGATTGCAATTATTTTATGATTGCAATTGATTTTCTTCATTTCTTTTCTTTTCCAGTTTAAATTCACTACATGCAAGTCATATTTTGTATTTTCATAATGACTTTGAACACTTAAACATATAAACCACATTGTGGAAACCACTTTGTGATTCCATTGCCAAAATTGAGTACAACGTATAAATTTAGTTGTGAATTAAATAATAAACGTTATTAATATCTCATACGCATAGACAATCATGATATATGTCTTCCTTTCTTGTGAAAGTAACAAATTAGGTGTTTTTAAAATACAAACTGAAAATGTTTTAGATACTGAATACCATCCTGACCTGTTTATTTAGTAAAGAATATTATTATTGCCTATTAATTTATTCAACCTTCTTGAAAATAATTTACTTATTAGCTTCATTGTTAACCTAAATATAACACAACCTTTTTTTTTTCTTTTTTAGAATCTACTGCAGTACCATCACCTTCATCTTAAACGTGAAAGGATGAGATCTTTATTTTCTAGTGTAAATTTAATACCTTATTTATATCAGATATGCGATATGCAAAAAACTTTATATTGGTTTATGTAAATAAAAAGTTCTAAAATTTTGAAAATGTATTAAAATTGTAATTTATTTATGCTCCTTCTTTGTACATGTTTTACTTTTAACCCTTTGCACTCTGGTAGGATTTTTAATAAAAGTCGTCTGGGCTCAGATGGCCACAGCCATTTCTTTTTCAAGTCTGAATTGTTTTTGCAAGTTACGTTCCTCTCAGCTCGGATGGCCAGCAGTATTGGACAAGGTAAAATCCCTCGAACGCCCGGATGGCCAGCAGGACTGCCCTGATTAATGATCTGCATTAATTTATTTTTAGTAGTTTTATTTTGTCTGGATTGTGCTGAAATCTAAAGTCCAAATCTTAATCCAATTAATTCCCGCTTTTTTTCTGGTCTGTATTGTATCAAAACATAGCAATATTCATTATATTGCTAACCTTACCAGCAGTTTAGTTTTACGTTGCGGTGGTCTAGGCTAGTGTTTTTAAAGTTTGAAGTAATTTAATACAACAAAAGTTAATTAGTTTATTATAGGTTTTAAGTGTTTTTTTGTTAACAAGTTCTTAATTTTATTTTATTTTAAATTACCTAAAAATGTTCGATAAGTTGTATACAATGGACCCAATGGTTTATTTTATTCATAAAAATATATTATAACTATATATTTACATCTAAAACAAAAACTTACCAATAAAAAATATAATATATCTACTTTATTGTGTGGCAAAATAAAAGACTTACTAAAAGCCCATGATTTTGTTAAACAAGAAATAAATACCCACTAACAACATTTCAGACTGTAGTGAAAAATAATTCAGAGCTGTTGACGCCGCAAGGTCAAATTAGCGGCAGAGCTGACAACAGTATCGTAAGTGGCCAGTCAGGCTGGCCATCCGAACTATGAGGATGTTTAATTCGATAAATATTCAGAGCTGACTGAGAATATCGTATGGCCAGTACTGGCCAACCAAGCGCAAAGGGTTAAGTAGCTGCCTTTGAACCAGGTTTCATAAATTTTGTATCACACAAACCCCATGATTATTGGTATCCTCAGCTAATGCAAAGAAGTATGATGTATGAGTAAAACAAATTCATATTACGTTCTTTTCTTTCTAAATCGCATTTGTATAGTAGTCAAGAAAAACATTTATAAACTCTACAAAAATTGCTAGCAGTTCTTCTGTACAGTTTTCTAGATCTCAAAAATTATAATGTCTAAAAATATAAAATTTGGCAGTAGATTATTCCTTAAATCAAAAGGGTGTCTGAATATATTTTTGTTTTTATTCATTAGGTAGTTTAAAGAAAATCTATATTATTTTTCCATTTGGTCGTAGAAGGTCATGTTGTTTGAATAAAATATGATCATTTTAATATCACATGATACTACTTTATTAAACATTCAAAGAATCAACTTTCGGCAACCAACTTGAATCCAAACATATAACTGTTACCTTCATAAGGGGTCACTCCATATGAAATCTCCAGAGGCCTTAACCTCTGTCTCAGATTTGCCTGATTTTTTGTATATTGTACCAATTGAATAAATTTTTTAATATTTATTTTTTTTAATTGTTGAAAAAGTTTAATTTGATTATGTTTTGGATCACAAAAATGCTTGCAGATTTACAACCGATGGTGCGGATGTTTTAATAGCTCATTTTAAAACTTACTGTATGGGTTTTCATTTGATATGTAACCAGGGCCGGATTTAGGAGTTGGTCGCCTGTAGGCTTTATCCCCTTTGCCCTTTGTGTTATTTTATACAAAATAGCTCTAAATTGGTTTAAGGGGTTTTTACAATTTTATTTTTGTTACATATTAACTTAGATTACATTAGTTTTATTTACCTTTTTTTACATGCATCTTTTAAGATTCATTAGGTAAGTCAAACTGTTTAGTTCTGTTCTTTGAGGTTAGTGACACTCTAAAAATGTTCTTAGACTTATTCTAACCTATATTTTGAAAGGATATAACAATTAGTAGTAGAGTAGCCCTGTTGGCGGAATGAGTAGTAGAGTGTTATATTCCGTGTGCCAACTGCATACTATCCTGCATGAAGACATTGTTTCACAACCACTGTCTCTGACTATTCTTATAAAATTGTCTGTTACGATATCTATTTATACCTAATTTATGTTTACCCATGAATAGTTTATTCCACAAAAATTATATTTACATAGTAGGATTTTAAAACTACAAACCGAAATATAAGGAATTTGAAATGTTTTTAGTAATGCCGAGTTATGAGTCTAAGTCCGCAAAAGGGTAGTAGTTTCCTTCCTGCTGGCACTGCCAACTTGACTGCTTCTTACTCTACTACTTACGGTTAAATAATAAAATTCAATCTGCCTTAAGAAATTAAATGTTTTTTACAGACCCTTAAATTAATAGGAATATACAGTATTATGAAAATAAATCACAAGTGGGAGCACCTTACGGGACAATAATTTACAAGAAGTAATGTATTATAAAGTAATTTACCAAAATATCTATTAGAACAATAATAATCTATTAGTACAACCCCGTTGAGTCGGATCTCCGGGTAACTGGGACCAATTTGCAATAAATCAAAATATGCATTTTGGTAACACTATTACTTTATACGAGCACATAATCGTCCGGTGATCTTGTTTCCGCCGAGTTCCCTCAACCGAGTTTGCCGTGCGGCACGTAAACGTTACTCGAAGTAGTCGCAACAGAAACAAGCTTTTTCCCCAAAAAGTAGACATACCTGTACAGTCCAGTGATGTGTTTTTGTTTTATTGTGACTAGTAAATATTTTTTTAAGTGTTTGTCTCCGTAATAAAGAAAACATTGTAAGTATACAGTATATTTTTTGATGTTTTATGCTTTCCCTGCTGGTCTGAATTTTTTTTTTTAGGCGGTTAATGCACTTACGCAGACCTCTCATTAAAGAAGGTACTGTGGGACTCGATCCATTTCTGACCCATTACCCACTAAACCACTGCCCTCCCCCAAAGTGGAAGTCACTCTGAACCGAACACAGGCACAAGAGTGTATCCGCCGACCTCTCCTGAGATGGCAATACAACACTCCAGTACCATGCAAAACGGACAGAGACACTCCGCATGCATCACTGGGAAGGAGCGTCAGCAGCATCTAGGGGCCATTCCCTAATAACTGCTAAATCAACCTGAAACTCACTTAATAGAAAAGTAGGCAACTGGTTTGTGTTAATCTTTATGGTCGCAGCATGAATAAACCTATGGCGGGTCGTCCAGGATAGCGGCAGGCCGGGGCCTACCATCTTCCGGGATGTCGAGTCTCCTGCAGATCTTGGCTATATGAGGATAGCATGAGTTGTGTGCATCCTGAAACAGTTTAGTGACACATCTTATAGCAAAAACTTCTAGGGTAGGAATACCGGCTGACCCTAGAATGGTGGAGTTCCTCACGTACCATGGCT
>JAGFPH010000135.1:6405-21295 GCA_018207615.1 Philaenus spumarius
ATTTTGTCACACTTATTAGAATTTAAAAGATCTAGTATTTAAAACTGCACATTTTATCACACTTTTTCCAATTGAAACGATCTACTATTTTAAAACTGATAGTTTGTCACGCTTATTAGAATTTAAAAGATCTAGTATTTAAAACTGATATTTTATCACGTTCATTCGAATTTAAACGACTACTTTTTAAAGCTGATATTTTGTTTCGCGTATTTGAATTTAAAAGATCTAGTATTTAAAACTGATATTTCGTCACGCTTATAAGAATTTAAAACTGATATTTTATCACGCTCATTCGAATTTAAACGATCTACTTTTTAAAACTGATATTTTGTCACGCGTATTTGAATAAAACGATCTACTTTTTAAAACTGGTATTTTGTAGTATGTTATATTTATAAGGGGTGAAATTACGACTGTCTATTTTATATAATTCTAAGATAGAGGCAGTATAAGGAAGTAGCCTACGAAATGCGTACATGCTGTATAATTATCATTAGGCACGGCTTAAAGAAGTTAGTGGGCGGGGCTTGTCGGTGACGTCATCAATCCTGCCAACAATACTGGTATGTTTAGTTTAAACAAAAATACAGACTTGTGTAATGTGATCGATCGGTATATCCTTAACAAATGTTCTATTTCAACTCTGTTTAATAAATCATCTATTTGTAGTGAACTTGGAAGTGTGCTGGGGTCGCGTCGCGATAGTAGCTACGTTGTGTTGTGCTGTGCGGAAGTTGTTGGTTTGAAAAGTTGTTTGGTGTTTGGTGCTGTACTAGCAGGCGGAGCGGCCTAACTTTCGTTTCAACTGAAATCACATTATTCCGTCCTCCTGTAATTCTACCGTACTTCTGTAATGTGTGGATTAGGAGGCCTGGGGCAAATTAAATTCTTGAGGCCCCCTGACTCGAACCTAAATGTTGGGCGGATGGGGGGAAGGAAGGGTAACTTTTTTCACACAATAGTAAATACTAAATTTTTTTAAAATAATTCGACCACGCAGCTATACCGCTGACGTGAGTTTAACAAATTTCCAAAATTAAGTTTATAGGCCAATGTTTTAGAGTTTCAACCAACAATTTGGGAAATAGGTCTACTCACGAAGGCGTTGAACAGATGTCTGTGTGTACGTAATATATTAGTAGAATTTGTTTGCGCCTAGTGGCCTCGCGAGTTTGCACCACTTGGCATCGAATCGGGTACTTGTATGGTAATTTACGTTTTGGTCGATTATGGGGGAACCAAGCGAGCTATAAGGTCGCGTAAAAAAACAAAATGCAGAATAACGGCCTACATTTATATTTTTAGAAAAAACTTTAAAAAAAATTCATTCTCGTAGTAAAAATCTCAAAAAATAGTTACTTCCGGTCAAAAAAGTACTTCCGGTTGTTGGATTTTTTTGGCTAACTAACTCGTCTGAGCGACGTAGACAAACAACATGTGTACCAAATTTGAACCAAATCGGACTTAAAATGCGGCCGCTAGAGTGCGAACACATAACATAATATATATATTATATTTATGAATTTTAATGACACCACAAAACGTGCTCTGGGGACCATGATCTGTGCTCATTTGCTACTCCCGACCTTGGGTCTCACCATAAGGGCCACTGCTATAGCTCATTTTTCCTATGGAAATTCGCTAATAATGTAGTACACTCAGAAAAAAGTCTGGAAGCGCGTACCAGAAATCTAGACGCCCATTACAGGAAATCTGGTATGGAATTTGCCTAGTCAGATTTATGGTACTGGGTCCCATCCACGTCTGGAATGAATAATCTGGTACAGCATACGAGATATTCTGGACTAACTATGGTGATGTCATAAACTGTTTGGTCCAGTTTATACTGGTACCCAGTCCTAGACTGACTTGTTCGCTACCCCAGATATCTGGTAAGGAAGTTCATCCATGTCTGGTATACAGTCCCAGATACCTGGTAAGGCAGTCCATCCATGTCTGGTATACAGTCCCAGATACCTGGTATGGCAGTCCATCCATGTATGGTATACAGTCCCAGATATCTGGTAATGCAGTCCATGCATGTCTGGTATACAGTCACAGATTAGCTTGTTCGCGAACCCTGGTATCTGGTAAGGCAGTCCATGCATGTTTGGTATTCAGTCCCAGATTAGCTTGTTCACTACCCCAGATATCTAGTAAGGCAGTCTATCCATGTCTGGTACATAGTCGTAGACTGACTTGTTCGCACAGAATCCAACCAGCTTTTCCATTTTACCCTAAATTTGGCAAGAAGACCAATGGGCTTTACCATGGATCTAAGGTCATCCTCATTGAGCTCTTGTAGGGCCTTTATGTCAATCAAATTTTCTGGAACAAACAATTATGACCATTTAAAAAAACAATTTTATGAATTGTTGTACATAATTCCTAATTTAACCTTTTTGCTGCCAGTCTAAAATGGTGTTTTAAGTCTGAAGTCTGCAAGTCAGTTTTAGTAAAATGTGTGATATTGCCAAGCTGAACTTGCATTTGACTTGCATTTAAATGGATGTTGTGAACTGCTTTTCTAAATTAGATACATCATGATTTTTGTTTTGTTTTAAAGATAAGAAGGTATTGGTATACTATAAGAATGTATACTGTTATTAGCAATGCCGTGTGGTTTGGTTATACAAAAATCTAACAAGCCTATGTAAAAAATAAATATTTATTAACTTATTTAGTTTTTAAATTATAAAAAGTGAACTTAAAATTTAGCTAGAGTACAAAATAGTTTTTTTAAAGTGTTTAAAGTTTTATGTGTTTAAAGTTTTAACAAAATTAATAAAAAATAAGTTTTTTAAAAAAATAGATTTTTATAAATATTAAAAAACTACGTTAAAAACTCTACACTAAATTGCATTTTTTTCGGTTTTCTTACAGGTTTGAACACTAAGAATAAAGGTTTTTCAAAATACAGTATTAACACATTTACAAACTCCATTTTTGTCCAAATTTTTCCATGCAAATTGGTTTTCAGAGTGAGCCACTCTGTTATGTTTGCCCAAGTCACTATATAAAATATGTTTTTTTCCTAACTAATATTTTATGTACAAGAATAACTCAGTTTGGCTTTAGTTTGTCGTTTAAACTAAACGAATATATATGTTTAACAAATAATATCACACGACTATAAAAAAAGACTAAAATTATCAGCCACTGGCAGTATTAAATTTCAATAGCCTGACCGAAAAAAATCTACCAACAACAGAGTACAAAACTATTAGTTGGGCCGAAAATATTTGCCCCGGGCAGCCAAAGGGTTAATAGTGAATTTCTCTAGACTAATTAACTTAACTATCAAATAAACTTGGAAATACGTTTATTCTTCTCGGAGCACGCTGAGCCAAAGTGTTTTACTATGTTTTTTATGAAATACGTAGTCACTCTAAGCCCATTACAAAATATAATTATCTATAAATTAGTTAGTAACTTACAAAAAGTTAGGAGCAAACCATTATGTTTTAAACTTAACTCTCACTCCCTTCCGCAAAACACAGCTTGGCCTGTGGTCTCGCTTTACCCCGCCTATCCTACATCGCTCGGCCTACGGAAAGCTTTACAGACATCAGTACGGTATGAGATTGCCAATGCCAGTAAGCGGGCATAGATGATCCCCTGGTTAACAAGCTTAAAAGAAAAAAACCTATACATCGTACCCCATATGTAGCCTATAGAAGTTTCCATGCCGACAACCATGAAAATCGAGCAAGGCATTTGGCTGCAACTGTGGGACCAACATACATACAGTTAATATGATAAAACTGAGACCTAGTTTCATTGTAAAACATATTCAGGTGTAAAACATGCCGCAGTAGTTACTGTATTGGTTATTTTATTTCAAATAACAATAAACAAACACGGAAAGAACTATTTTTTTTAAATGAAAGTAGGCGTATAAGTTTGTACTTTTGAATGACTTACCAATTAAAACATAGGCAAGGAGGTCAGCATCTTATTTTAGAACACTTGTTTAAATCTTATTAGAAATGCATTTTGATTCAAGTGTATTCCAGTCGAAAATCATTTAAACTATGTGTACATGTTTTTTTATGACAATACTTGAATAGACAGAAAAGTAGGCTATAAAAGCTGTTGCAAAAATACAGCAACTTATAGGTTAAGCCTTGTCAGGATTGAATTATTGTCGCTACCGTAGCTATCTCAGAAAGCAAATTAAGCCTGTTGCAATTTAACTACTTACTTTATAAGCAATGTATTAAATCAACAAACGACTTACCTCTAAACGTCTCTAGGATTTCCAATAATTCCCATGATCCCAAAAGATTATTGGTTTCTTCGTCCATTTCGGTTCAGTCCTACGGTAGTACTGTATAGCAACGAGGTAGCGAAAGGAAGAGGAGGTTCATGTGCCAGTCACATGACACGCTTGTCCATCCTGACTGGACTGTTGACATAGATTAACTTGTTTTACCGCAGTTGCCCATCTATGGATGGATTACTTCTCCAGAAATCTGGTAAGAGAGTCCAGCCGTATCTAGTGCCCGGCTCCAGACATCTTGTTCGCCATTCCAGAACATCTGGTAAGTTAAAGTCTAGGCTGTTCTTGTACAGAGCTCCAGAAGAAGTTTTACGATGACGTCATAGTTCACTTAGACCAGGAAATCTGGTATCCAGTACCAGATTCTTATGAAATGGATTGTACCAGATTCGTCTGGGAGAGCAAACAAGACGCCTCCTGGTTGCCGTTACCAGATTCTGGTATTAGCCACCAGAATATGGACTAAACGCTTTATACTAGAACAGCTAGACTACTCATTTTTCTCAGTGTACACGTAGACAGTAGTAATACATAATAATATTAGAAATTAATGAAAATAATTGCCTACATCTATTATTTTATAAATAAAAATGTAAATGTGCTATGGTTCAAAATCGCTAATCTCCGAAAGTTCTCCACCGATTGCTTGAATTTTTGACACAACGTTCCATTCGAATACATCAGCAGTTTCTATTGAACATACAAAAATATACTTAATATTTAACAAAAATGTAAGCGCCATTGTACATGTGTTTATTGACTATAATAGTAACAGTAGTCGGCTGTTTATTATAATATTTCCACTATCAGCTGATTTCAAACTTAAAACAATTATTTGTATTTCTAACTTTTAAGATAGGTTTTTGTGAACAACGCCATCTGTTGAAGTAAAAACAACACACACTATACTAAATATGTTAGGACAGTAGGAGCGCCATACTAAATAAAAAAACATCTGGTGTGCACATCACACAACTTTCCTTACCAAAATAGATGCTGTATCAATTACCAAATTTTTCGAGCGAGAGATTGATGATACCATTTTCGAGTTAATAGGAGTATCCGTTTCGAAGAAAGCGGTACTAACTTCAAAACGGTTAATCCCTCGGACCTGATTTTGGTCTCAATCGATTTCTCACCCCCAAAAATGTCAAGGTCGATACCAAACACGGCTAGTTTAAAAAAAGTCATTTTTGAAAAAATGGAAAAAGTTGAGTGGGGTATCTTTTTTGACATTCTTTTGGACGCTGAATCGAATGAGACCATTTTCAAGTCGATAGGACCAGCCATGTCGGAGATACAAACAAAATAACTTGCGTTTTTGTAATAACTTTTTTCAACGAATTTTTAAGGGTATATAGCGTACATAGCGTGTTAAGGGGGTCTGAGTAGAGTATGTTAGCAAAGTTTAATCAAAATCGTTAGAGGGGTTTTGGAGTAAATACCAAAAATGTGCTAAAAACTGGTCCCACGGTAAGACACCAACTCCGATTTGCTTCAAATTTACATGGGTTAAATTGTTTACGTGTTTGAAGATATCCTGTAAATTTCAGCTTGATCCGTCCAGCCGTTTGCCCTGTGCACTCCGGACACACACACACACAGACACACAGACACACAGACACACAGACAGACCAATTGCCAAAAATGCATTTTTTGGACTCAGGGGGCCTTGAAACGTAAAGATATTATGAAAACTCGACATCGAATTTTTGGGTCGATCGCAATACTTACCTTACCTAGTATAGGGTAAGGAAAGTAATAAATACGTTTATTGTTGATAGAGTAATCAGATGTTTGCGCTAATATTTCCATTAAGAGCGGATTTCAAACTGTGAAGCAATTGATTGTATTTCTTAACTTTTAGGTTAGGTTTTTATTAAAGTGTAGACCTGAGCCTTGCTGGTTCTTTTGACCTTTATTATAACTGCTGTTATAAAACGTACGAAATAATTTGATTTAACATTATTTACCATCTTAGCTTTGATGTTATTATTTATCCCACACCTTTATTATAAAGAAAACGTAACATAATGATGTGTGTAGAAGGTTCCAACGGGGTTGGCGTGCGGAGCACGCAGTGGTCTCCCCTAGTTGAAAAATAAAAGGAAACTGTTAAGCGACATGCCTTTGCAACCTTCGAGCTTGATTTATTTTACAAAATGTACTATAATCTTTATTCGTATTTACCATCCACGCACCTTTAATACCACACAAAAACTAAATCTGTCCCAGTAGCTTAAAAATCCCACTTTATAATTTCACTTAATCATTTTTCCTTTCAGAGGAAAATTTTTATTTTGAACTCGGTTACATATATATCAAGTTATTGTGGGTTTCATACACATATTTTTAAAGTAATGCGTTATTGAAAAAAAAATAAATGTGTGCGGACGTGGGACCCCCGTCAGGAACGTAGTTCATCACGCCTTTTCTTCAATTCTTTTACCAGCCTTAACGGCAACATACACACATAATTTTAACCTTTCGATTGCCGTTTATTAGTAGATCGTTTTTTATACGAATATTTACTGTTTCCATACGTTTAATGTTATTGCAATAAAGGTGTAGAATTAATTATAACATCAAAGCTAAGATGGTAAACACAGTTAAATGTCCATTCATTGTAAATACATTCAATAAAAATAAAATGTTGGTTCATCCGTCTAGGCCTAATCTAAAATCATTGTATGTACGTTTAATTTATTTTACTAATCTTAACGGCAACATAAATACAATAATTTTAGGTTAGGCCTAGACTTAAAATTACTTTCTAGGCCTAACCTAAAATGTCAGCGCTTGACGATAATATCTGAACTACGCCGGACGGAACCGATCGTCTCTTAATTTAAATTGATGAACCAAAAGACATGTTTCTTGAATGTATTTGCATTCATTGCCATAGCAACCAATTTGGTAAACGCTTTTTTCGTTACTCGTATTTTATATTTGTCATTGCCATAGCAACCAATTAATAACACTTTTTTTCGTTACGCATTATATTTTCTATTTGTTAACTCCTACCGCAACCCGCGTTATGGAACTTCGTTCCAAAAAGGAATTTTGACTGTTAACATATTCATTGTTTTCAATTTTTGAATTATTTTTAAATCCTGGTTGCCCGGTGCAATGTGCCCCTGGCGGGGTCGATTCAGAGCGTGGCCATTTGGGCAAGAATAAAGAAAACATCTCCTATAAACATATGTCCGGAAACGGTACTTTGACTAAATAATCTCTAGAACCAAGTTTACTGATTGAGTTGACGTTTTGTAAGTTACTCATCGGAGCGTTTCACTTTTCGTCTGATCCAGGAGCATAGTTTCACTCCAGAAAAGCATCCTGTGTCCCATTTTAAAGGAGATTTTATACCTCGCGCAAAGATTCGTGGCGGCCGAGAGCTTAGGACGGCCGGGCAGGTGTCCCTACCCGTAATTAGCCCTCGCTCGGCCGCTCCGGGTTATGGTCACGAGTCACCTACTGGGCTCAAGGCACAGTCGGTACAATTTTTTACATTTCGCCATAAAGTGTAAAAATAACGTAATTTTTGTAATCTGCATCAAATAACAAGAACATTAAGTCCAAAGTCTAAAACTTTTCTTCATTAAGTCAAACATACACGTTCACTGCTACGCAAATTTCGTATTTGCTATGCTAGGAGCTGAGCTTTTATTTTTAATAGCCTATGTATAGTCTATATAAATGAGGAGAAATTACTTTATTTTTTATTGTTGAACTTTTCTACGTAATAATCACTAATATTTTAAAGCGGACGCACATGTGCGTCCATAGCATATAGGCTTAAAATTGTCGTGCGATGCACTGTGTATTGAAAATACTCCCGATATTGGGAGGTTGACGTGCGAAGCACGCAATGCATTGAACATACTCTCAACACGGAGGTTAGCGTGCGAAGCACGCAATGCATTGTGTATTGAAAATACCCCCAACAGTGGGAGGTTGGCGTGCGAAGCACGCAATGCATTGTGTATTGAACATACTCCCAATACGGAGGTTAGCGTGCGAAGTACGTAATACATTGTGTATTGAACATACTCCCAATACGGGGGTTGGCGTGCGAAGCGCGCAATGCATTGTGTATTGAACATACTCTCAATATGAAGGTTAGCGTGCGAAGCACGCAATGCATTGTGTATTGAAAATAATCCCAATATGTGGGTTGGCGTGCAATGCACTGTGCGTCGGCCGCTTCTCATATTGTTCAGTGGCAAGCTCACATGTGCGTCCTTAGCAGTGAACGTGTTAAGGGTCTGCTGTATTGGCGGACATCTTCGATTTTTATCCCATAAGAGCAATGTTAAATTTTAAACCATTTATTTCGTTTACTTTTTATCATAAAATTGTTTGCAAGGTCTCATTTTAAGCACAGTCATAATACGCATCCGTCTTGCAATTTACATTTTTTTTAATGCTTTTGATTTGTTATGTAATTGACATTTTGTAAGTACAAAGTTTGAATTTTTTTCCCTAACACAATAAAAAATTAATAATGAAAAATAATTTGCAAGCCGGATCCGAAATTTTATAAAGAATATTCAGTTTTTTTTTCAACGCTCAATTACAAAAGATAGACTTATAAAATGGTTTGAAATGAGGCAATGTCAAAGCGTTCAGCTGCAAGAAATTGCACTATTTAGATAGGGATACAGTGAGAAGCGGTTGCGTTTCCGGTTGCTTTCTCGTTTACTGGAGCAGACCCTTAAGCCCCATTACCCGGTGTAGCCGCCCCCCCCCTAAAAAAATATCATAAGGGCGCCCATGGCTAGTGGATGTGCTTCGTTGTGGCCACGTTCATATAAAAACACAACATATTTTGTTGCGAGGGTCGGTGCTGCGTTGTGGACAGGCCATATACTAATATGTTTCGTACTCCCAGCTATTAAACGGAAACGTCTTCGTGAGTTGACCAATTTCCCAAATTGTCGGTTGAAACCCTAGAACGTCAAAACGTAATTTTGGGAAATTCGCTCAACTGACGTCAGCGGTTCGTTTGTGTGATCGAATTGTTTGTTTAATAAAGTTGAACCTCCATTAGTTTGCATGTCGATTATATGAAGTACTTCCTGCCAGTATAGTGAATCATGATTAAGAAACAATCAACACCTTGGCATTAGTGTATTATCGGATATAGCGATAATGCACACGAGCAAGGCATATTTACAAACTATAAACCAGTCAGCTGATAGTGCGACTGTACGTTACGTCTAGTTTAATTGATTGAGTGCGATGGAGAACGTGTGGTCGGCCCGGTCGGATTTACATCAGTCGGCGCGTACTAGCGGCATGGGGAGGCTGAAGCGGTCGCACTCCAGGAGTTGTGAGGATGTCAACCGACCGAACAGTCGAAACCTGGTGTCTAGGCTGACAAGATTTCCGTCGCTCGATTTTTTACACAGGTTCATAGAGGTAATTATATTGTAACCTCGTAAATGTATTTATAAACGCTTATCGCGAACACGGCACTTACACTGTTATAAAAAAACTAACCAAGACAACTTCTTTCCTTACTCGCTTTGCACGCACTATTTTGAGAAATAATTTTAAGTAGACTTTATTTTAGGTATAATATCAATAACACTATTATGCTTCGCTTCGCTCGCCAACCCCCGCGGTGACTCGCGCCGAAGCAGTAATCTCGCGGTAATCTCTGAAACTACTGAACCGATTGAAAAAATACTTTTACTAATAAAAAGCTTCACTATCCCCGAATAACGTAGGCTATACTTCATTTTGATAAAAACATTTTTTTTCAATATTTATAAATTTAGTCGGAAAAACTTCTCAGGCTAGGCCTAGACTGATGAATTACCATAGCAACTAATTTAATAAAATAATAGATACAACAGCTGTTTTCTCTAATTTTTTCATTAACACCTGATTTCACACGTTGAAGCAAATATTTGTATTTCTAACTTTTAGGTTAGGTTTTTATTAGTGTTGACCTGAGCCTTGCTGGTTCTTTTTACCTTCATTTTAACTGCTGTTATAAAATGAACGAAATAATTTGATTTGAACTTTTAACATTATTTTCTTACCTTAGCTTTGGGGTTATTATTAATCATACACCTTTATTATAAAGAAAACATAACATGATTATGTGTGTAGAAGGTTCCTATGGGGTAGGCGTGCGGAGCACGCAGTGATTTCCCCTAGTTTTATATAAATCGGCCCTACTATTAAATTCTAATATGTCTTATTCATAGCTTTTTCTTATTTTTTAATTCCTCAATTTATTAAGGGTTTATTCACTAGCTTTAAGGAAAGTATAACAATCAACATTTTTTATAGGAGTTGTTTCTACATTTTCACCCCTTAGCAGCACGCGACAAAATGTCAATCTGTGATAATTTGTTTATGTATGTTGTAAGAAATAAATGTAAAAATGTTCAGCTCACTAACTTCAAGGAAAATATAACAATTAATTTTTATTGTTTTAGAGGTTGTTATCACATTTTCACCCTTAGCAGCTCGGGACAAAATGTAAATCTAGTTTACTTTTTCTATATATCTTGTGAAAAATAAATGTAAAAAATTTCAGCTCTCTAGCTTTAAGGAAAGTATAACAGTTAATATTTATTGTTTTAGGGGTTGTTAAGAATTTTATCAAAATGAACTCTAGCCTATGTTACTCAAGGATAGTGTAGCTTTTTATTAGTAAAACTGTTTTTTAATCGGTTCAGTAGTTCCAGAGATTACGCCCTACATACAAAAACAAACAAATTTTACGTTTTTATAATATTACTAGGTGAAACCCCTGCGTGCTCCGCACGCCAACCCCGTTGGAACCTTCTATACACATAATCGTGTTATGTTTTCTTTGTAATAAAGGTGTAGGATTAGTAATAATCCCAAAGCTAAGTTGGTAAATAATGTTAAATGTTCAAATTAAATTATTTTTTATAACAGCTGTTATAATAAAGGTTAAAAGAACCAGCAAGGCTCAGGTCTACTCTTTAAAACCCTAACCTAAAAGTTAGAAATACAAACAGTAGCTACAAAGTGTGAAATCAGGTGTTAATGGAAATATTAGAGCTAACAGCAGTTTTATCTGTTATTTTATTAAATTGGTTGCTATGGTAATAATTATTCATCAGTGTAGGCCTAACCTAAGAATTTTTTCCGACTAAATTTACAAATATTGAAATAAAAAATGTGTTTATCAAAATGACTTATAGCCTATGTTACTCAGTTATAGCAATGAATACAGAAACTATAGTTTCTGTATTCATTGGTTATAGTGGAGTTTTTATTAGTAAAACTATTTTTTCAATCGGTTCAGTAGTTCCAGAGACAGAAAACTATTCGAACAAATTTGCACCAAACATGTCAATTACTCCTGTATATATGCACGAAAAAAGGTTTTGAAATACAACCCCCTTTTCGGCCAAAAAACTCCCAAAAATCAGATATTATTATTATTACTAGCTAAGCGAGAATTGTTTGAAAGATGCGGTCTTTTTGCATATGGTAGGGTACTTAAGGGCTACAAATAAGGCAAATTTTATCAAAATCGTTACAGCGATCTTTTTATAAAAAAATAATAACAGATTTTTTGGCCAAAAAGAGGGTTGTTTTTCAAAACCTTTTTTCGTGCATATATACAGGAGTAATTGACATGTTTGGTGCAAATTTGTTCGAAATCTATCGAATAGTTTTCTCTCTAGCTTTGTATACATACAGACAGACATTTTGTAAAAACCATTTTTTTTGGACTCATGGGGTCCCAAAACGGACATTTCCACAAACATCTCAACATCGATTTTTTTTGCGATCACTTTACTTTCTCGACTGTATACTATAGTAGGCCTATAGTGAGAAAGTAAAAAACGTGTTTCCGGTTGTTGGATTTTTTTGACTACGTACTCGTCCGAGCGATTTAGAAAACCAACGTGTGTACTAAATTGGACGTAAAAAGTAGAGTGCGAACACATACATACATACAAGTATATAGGCCTACATAATTTTTAATGACGCCATGATCAGTACTCATTGACTACTTCCAACCTTAGGTCTCATCATAAGAATCTCTGCTATAGCTAATATTTCCTATGGAAATTCGCTAATAATTAATTCCCGAACATATAATAACAAAAATCGTAAAGTGACTGGCCGCCATTTTCGATACGGTTAAGATAGGAGACCTCTAATTTGCGCCATTCATCTTCATGTATCAAGCCCTTTAAAATGAGGTAGGGAGTTTGAATGGGAGTTTGTATTTAAGATTTTTGAACTACCCTCTCAACCCCCATTTTGGGGTAATGGGTAAAATGGTCGGTTACATCAAAATCCATGCCCCTTTGTCATATTAGATATCCTGAAGCTTATTTATTTATTTCTACTTGTTCCAAAGTTAAAAAGGGGGGGCTTTTTAGACACCCGGTTACATTAGCAAAATGTTTTATTTTTCGAATAGTTTTCGTAATATGACGACTTTCTGTTTTTCGTCTATGTAATTACTAGCTGCCCCATCCGGCTTTGCACGGATAGACAAATCAAAGTTAAATGTAGGCTATATTAACCAAAAATATATACCAATAAATATATTACACTATGTATTTCTTATGGGGATTTTTTAGTAACTTTGACCCCCCGAACCCTCCTAAGATTTCGAATTATTTGAAAACCTTTCTTAGCGAGCACCTAGGGCCCTAGAGGAAGCTACCTAACAAATTTCATTCCAATCCGTTCTTTGGTTTTTTTTAGTAACTTTGACCCCCTCAAACCTCCCCTAAAATTTCGATTTTTTTTAAAAGCTTTCTTAGCGAGCACCTAGGGCCCTAGAGGAAGCTACCTACCAAATTTCATTCCAATCCGTTCGGTGGTTTTTAGTTAGTTAGTTTAGTTTACCACGTGATGAGTCAGTTAGTGGTATTTGGATTATATAGATAGAGATTTAAGGGGGCGCTACCCTGTCGCCATATTGAATATGATTCCCATAAGAGCAATGCTACAGAATAAGTCATTTTTTCCCATTAATTCGTCGTATAAATTAAAAAATTTGGTTTCATTTTGAAGTACTGTCATATACGGATGTTGATTGCTGAATACCTTTTCAAAAACCGTTTTGTTGTTTTCATAAACGTATGATATAAATAGTAAAAAATAGTAAACTTTATTAATTTTTTACTCAGTTTCAAAAAGAGATATTACAAAAAACCTTAGCAAACAACACCCACAATCTATTTTACTTTTTAAGAAAAAAAATACAACTTTCGTTTTTTGACAAAAACAACACAAAAATATGCTTAATAGTGAAGATATGTTTTGGTTATTTAACATTGAAATTGGTACCCAACTTCACCGTTTTGAATGTAGGGAGCCGAGCCTTAAGTCGCATATTCTGTTATATTGATTTCGATAAATGTTATAAGTGGACCCTGCAAGTGGCAAATGCAACATTCCCAGAAAGGCAGGCCATTTTGGTGTGTTTTACAAGCGTTAAAAAAAAATCACCGAATATAGTAATTATATCCCAATCCAAAAGTGTTCAACAGCTTTTGTAATAGCATTTCGGTAACATTTTCAAGACGGTCGGCTGTGATCGTGCGCCTGGGGGTCAACATTGCGAGCTCGAATAAAGTGATTGGCAATATTTGGTGGTATTGGCACATAGCAGTAGGTCTAAACAGTTTTGTATTGTCTACGCCAGACGTCGGCGTCGGCCTTCAAACAGTAAACAAACTCTTCTTTAATCAACTCAATTAAGAAATTCTCGTCGTCTCGTACTTTAGACGAGAAACATAATTCGACCACGCAGTTAAACCGCTAACGTGAGTTGAGCGAATTTCCAAAATTAAGTTTATAGGCCTATGTTTTAGGGTTTCAACCATCAATTTGGGAAATAGGTCTATTCACGACGGCGCTGAATAGCTGAAAAATGCTTCGCACGCCATTCCGCATATTGGGAGTATCTTCAATACACAAAACATTGCGTGCTTCGCACGCCATTCCGCATATTGGGAGTATCTTCAATACACAATGCATTGCGTGTTTCGCACGCCATTCCGCATGTTGGGAGTATTTTCAATACACAAAGCATTGCGTGCTTCGCACGCCATTCCGCATAATGGGAGTATCTTCAATCACAATGCATTGCGTGCTTCGCACGCCATTCCGCATGTGGGGAGTATCTTCAATACACAATGCATTGCGTGCTTCGCACGCCAACCGCCCGTATTGGGAGTGTCTTCAATATACAATGCTTCGCACGCCAACCCCCGAATTGGAAGTATCTTCAACACAAAATGCATTGCGTGCTTCGCACGCCATTCCGCATATTGGGAGTATCTTCAATCACAATGCATTGCGTGCTTCGCACGCCATTCCGCATGTTGGGAGTATCTTCAACACACAAAGCATTGCGTGCTTCGCACGCCAACCCCCTAATTGGGGGTATCTTCAATACACAGTGCATTGCGTGCTTCGCACGCCAACCCCCGAATTTCGAGTATCTTCAATCACAATTCATTGCGTGCTTCGCACGCCATTCCGCATGTGGGGAGTATCTTCAATACACAATGCATTGCGTGCTTCACACGCCAACCCCCGTATGGGAGTATCTTCAATACACAATGCATTGCGTGCTTC
>JAGFPH010000135.1:37925-59822 GCA_018207615.1 Philaenus spumarius
AAAAACACTTACACATAGTTACCCACAAAAACACTTACACATAGTTACCCACATAAACACTTACACATAGTTACCCACATAAACACTTATACGCCCCGTAATATTACAAAAAAAAAACCCTTTTAACTCATGACTGCATTGCATGACCCGGTGCAAACTCAGAATATTGTAGGTGGTAAGTCTTATGTATAATATCTGATACATCAATATGCAGAATGGTGATTAACAAATACTATAGCAATATCTACATTAACTCGAAAGATCAAAATTGGAATGTTATTATCAAACGATGTGCAATTTAAATTAATGTCGAGGTTTATGTTGGCGTCAAAAAGTTGAACCTGTTCTCACGATTTTTGTCATCGGCATTTTTTCATCGAGCAGTAAATGTTTGTCGGTCTCCACACGGTTTTCTTAAGGCAGGCATTTTATTTGACACTACATAAAACTTGGAATATCTAACCTTCCACACAATGTTCACTCGTAAACAAAAAACCTTTAACTTTTGCAAGATGTGATCAATTCACCACAAAAAGTGAGTCAACACTATAGGTCTACACGGTTATGATGTACTTTTTCGAAATACAAAATTTAGAACCAACCGCCACCTGTTATCAGTAAGCCATAAAACCGTTTAGATTTGTTAAACGTAATCAGTCAACACAACATGAATAAAGTGAGCAGATTAGAAGTTAATCTAAAAATAGTTACACAGCTGTTAAGCATTTGCAAACAAAACAAGAATAAAATTTATTTGAGAATTTAATCTCTTTAGTTTTGTGATATGCGTGCATATCCAGTATAATGTCATGGGCAATGATTGTTTTCTAGAGTTTCTTACAATTGTCGATGGTTTTTGTTTTTCCATTGTTAGATATTTCTTTTACCTTTTATGACAGTTTGTCACATAAATTGTTTAACTGTATCGGTATTTTGATAATAACCTCAAATATTATTGGAAAGTTAATATGTTAGACGACACGGTTGAAGGAGTATGCCTAAAGGCCCAGCCAAGGTTGAGTTCCAATAAGTAATTCGTGTATTTTAAGCTGAAGTTATTTTAAATTATATATAATTAAACGGAAATTTTAAGAAGGCAATTAATTTTGTCGAGTGATTTTAATAGTCTTCTTAACAAATTTTATGCGTTGCATTGTTTTAAGTAGGAATATACAGCTAAAAGGAAAACATAATTAAATATGCTGACAAATTATTATTTAAAAATATATTTTGTTACCAGACTTAGTTCAGGCTTTTTAGCTTTACACCACTAACCTCTAAATATCTCTGGAACAACAGTGCGTACACAATTGAAATTTGGTAGGTATTATTAAGTATTTGCTAAGAGATTTTACCAATTCAGTGGGAAGCCACAAAAATCGTGAAAAACCACGGAATGTATAAAACATTATTTCTGTCAAACCAAATCACCTACGCATTCAAAATTCAGTTTACTCGTGCATATTAGGTGTTAACCCTAGAACCACTGATCATTTTACCTTCAAATGCTAAGAAATTTTTAAGTAACACGTAGAGTAATTTTTAAAATTCATAAAAAATATTGTTTTTGTATTTAATATAGCGGGTGTTCATAAAGTCCCCCCCCCACTTAACTTTGGAACAAGTAGAAATAAATAAATGAGCTTCGGGGTATCTTTATATGACAAAGGGAGATGGTTTTGGTGTAACTGACTATTTCACCACTTACCCCATTTATTTAAGATTTTTGAATTACCCTCTCAACGCCTCATTTTGGGGTAAGGGGAGAAATGGTCGGTTACACCAAAATGCATCTCCCTTTGTCTTATAAAGATACCCCGAAGCTCATTTATTTATTTCTACTTGTTCCAAAGTTAAGGGGGGGGGGGGACTTTATGGACACCCGGTATATAGTATTACCCATAATTTTGTTCAGAAAATGATGGAGAACATAGCAGAAGTCAAATAAAACTCGCCAAGTAAGTGGCTTACAGTTGTTCTTTGAAAAATCATCAAACATAAAAATCTTGAAAATAGTTTTAGATTTTCCTCTTTCACACACATATAAAAAAAATGTTTCATGAAGAAACAAATATACACAAATTATAGAGAATTTAAATCCTATACAAAAAATATATAGGCTACATTTTCCCCTTAAAAAACAACAAAATGTAAAAACCATTGATGTACTGTACACTGCTCATTCACATTATCACTGTCACTTTCTACAGTTCGCCACTGCCTGATAATCTAAATAATGATCACAATCACCCTTGACATTTTTTCCTACAATAATATCACTTCTTTTATTATCCTCTAATTCTCATCTATATTAACATTATAAAGAGGTAACATTTGTTTGTTTTTATGTAATCTCTGGAACTACTGAACTGATTGAAAAAGTAGTTTTACTAATAAAAAGCTTCACTATCCCTGAGCAACATAGGCTATAATTCATTTTGATAAAAACATGTTTCATTTCAATATTTGTAAATTTAGTCGGGAAAAAAATCTTAGGTAAAGTTAGACTGATGAATTACCACAGCAATAAATTGAATAAAATAACAGATAAACAGCTGTTTGCTCTAATATTTCCATTAAAACACCTGATTTCACACTTTGAAGCAACTATTTGTATTTCTAACTTTAAGGTTAGGTTTTTATTAAAGTGTAGACCTGAGCCTTGCTGGTTCTTTTAACCTTTATTATAACTGCTGTTACAAAATATACGAAATAATTTGATTTGAACATTTAACATTATTTACCATCTTAGCTTTGGGGTTATTCTTAATCCTATACCTTTGTTGTAAAGAAAAGATAACATGATTATGTGTATCCAACGGGGTTTCTCCTAGTAATAAATAATCCTGATTATCACTAACTTAATTCCTAACAATTCACTCATTTCTGTATCAAAACACTAAACTGCAACTTCATATGCCTAAAAAAACAACAGCAAACATTTCACCGGAAAAGTTACAAGTTTTATCAGGTGTGACAACATAAATACAAAGTCCAACAGCCATGCAGTATTCTCCAAAATTTCACAGCCTTTCAAAAGTCAAAGCTGGAGGCTTAGGTACAAACAAATTCGACTAATAATATATTTCATACACACAGCCAGCTATTCACTGCCATCGTGAGTATTTTCCCAAATTGTTGGTTGAAACCCTAAAACATATAAATTTAATTTCGTAAATCCGCCAAACTAATATCAGCGATTCAGCTGCATGATCGAATTGGTAATCAACTGCATTTTAGATAGTACCTCAACAGCCAAATGACTACTCGGGAAAAGTTATTTTATTTTATTCACATCATCCAATACAATTACAGTTAAGCTTAATTTAATATAAGCACTTAATTCAAAATTAAACTAATTTTCAAAATCAATTATTTTTTCCAACCCTGAAGTTGGGACATGACCACTAAATTCGCCTCTTGCTTTCATAACTCCACCTCCTTTTTTATTTTTTAGAGAGAGCAGTTTTGTACATGTGAAGGCTGTGTAAGGTGTAAAAGGTTGCAATGACAGAAAGTAGAACAATTAATCAGTTGTTATCCAAGGTTGTGGTTTTATATTAGTTCTTGTCATCACAATTTCTGCCACAGTCAGTGAGTTTGGGAACAGTAGCCTACTAAAGACCTAGACCTAGGTTAAACAGCTATCTGTGATCTTTGTTAATCTTGCAACACTTGAAAAGTTTTTAGGAATGTAGATAAAGTTATCTACGTTATTAACTCTCCACTAAGTCTAGTTAGTAAGCTCGACTCTTTATGTCGAGGTGAGGTGATAGTGTCGTCGGTGCGCTATGGCTCTTAATTATAGGAATAGACCTCGGCTCTCTGCTCATAAAATCTCATGGAAAGGCGTAAGTAAACTGTGCATTTGTTTTGACGGAATGTGAATGTGTTCCCAAATTTAGTTTTTTTATTAAACCGGCAAAGTTTGTGTACAGTCCTGAACAAATGCCAAAGAGTACAATGAAATACGGAGAACATATTACGCAAGAGCATTTTGTAATAGATTTTAGTTGAAACATATTTTTGGTGTAGCGAACTGACATTTGTATTTACAATCTATTATGTACTTAACGGAACAAGAATTTGTTGTCAATGTGTACAATTTACTATGTGAATGGTTTCAAGAATTGTTTAAATTTAGTATGTATATGTTTTGGGAAAGTGAAGTCCGTGTTTTATATCTTATCTTTAACCCTTTCCACTCAAGTGTCGGGGCAGCTCCGCATCCTACTAATCCGCACGAACCCCTATGTCGGGCGAGCCCGGAACTCGCTTTGATTGCATTTGAACAGACGTAGTTACTTTGATGACCGCTATTGTCGAAGTTTGAGATGTGCTGCTATCTGTGGAATTTTTTTAGGACCATTTGAGTTCATTTTCTGTGGTAAATAAATCTTAGAAAATGTAATGTTTGCCGTCTTTGGCCGGTCTGTAAACAGCTGTCTGCTCTCACTGTTGTTTGGTTCCTACTTACTACGCAGCGTTTTAGTGAGCTAACGCGTTGTTTAGTTTTGTTGTACTAGGTTAGCGTGTTTAATTTCACAGTTCATTTTTGAATATTGTTCTTTAATAATAATAATGATTGTTGTGAAATAAAATGAACGAAGACGACGGCAGTTTGTTACAAAATGACGTTAGTGGCGACGGAACTTTTGTTTCGAACCTGAGTGATTAAAATATTGCCAATCAGTTCTGAAAAAAGCTTTTCTTACTAGTTTTGATCTACATAATACTGCTGTTAAGCAATATAATAAATAGTCGAGGCAATTTTTACAAGTTGGTGCAAAACTAATTGTTTTCATAAAAAGTCATTTTTTACAAAAAACTTGTTTTTCTATTATAATTTTTTAATAATTTATTATTGTATCTAAAACATGTGTAAACCACTTAATTTTGTTTATAATGCAACAAAAAACAAGCTACAAATATAGGTCTTCCAATTGAAAATTTTTCCAAAATTCTTGTTTATTCCGATTTTTTGTTACAAATTTTTATTTTTTTCAATAAATAAAAATTAAAAACATACTTGAAAATAAAAATATGTTTTTTTTTCATACCAATCTATACTTTAGTCATAGAAGAAACTACAAAAACAAAAAATCAACCTTTTAGAACTGACAGAAATACTTTTTTTTGGAGTAAACATGTTACAGTGCAATATTTGCTCAAAATTAATCTGACCTGGTAGCAGCACTAGGTCCCCAGTAATTTGAGTGGAAAGGGTTTAAGAAATTGGTTTGGGAATCAATTTTGCATCGAATGCACACAAAACCGGCATGAAATCTGGGCCACGTTGATAATATTGGACGAGTATTAACATTTTTTTCAATCAGATACAGTTGAATTTTGATTTTGATATATGAGCGACTTGTCAAAATGTATGTTATTATTATAAGGAACACATTAGAGATTGATTTAAATCCTCGACCTTTAGAATACCTCAAGAAAACATCATTGCTTAAAACTAAATTATACTAATTAATGGAAACACAAACTTGGAACATGCTATTGTATTTATATTTAGTCATCAATCCGCTTTGTACCGGGTGTCCATAAAGTCCCTCCCCCTTAACTTTGGAACAAGTAGAAATAGATAAATGAGCTTCGGGGTATCTTTATATGTCAAAGGGAGATGCATTTTAGTGTAACCGACCGTTTCACCTCGTACCCCAAAATGGAGGGTTGAGAGGGTAATTCAAAAATCTTAAATACAAACCCCCATCAAGTGACACCTCATTTTAAAGGGCTTGATAAATAAAGAAGAACGGCACAAATTAGAGGTCGCTATCTTAACCCTATTGGAAATGGCGGCTTTGATGGGATTAGTTGATGAAATTGAAATTCCGTCAGAAATAACCCTTAGTGTGTCTTGTTGTACGTACATACGTTTTACAAACGGCATCTTACTATAAACAGCAGTTAAATCAAACATGTAAACAAAATATTTGTACTCCTACTTTAATTTCAGTTACACATCATAACACACAAAATACATCAACAGTTTTTAAAAGGGTTGCTCGTAGAATGGCTTAAAACTGAAAATTATGCTTCTAATTTTTTAAATTTTTATCTCTGGACCTCCTTCTACTTTGGAGGGTATACCGTACCCCAGCTCTCTGATAATGGCTCAAAATGGTAAGTTGCACATGAGCCCTGCAATCCTCTCAACATTTTGTCGATGAAAACATTTATATAGAGTGTTCATAAAGTCCCTTTAACCCCCCTTATTATTTTTGTTAACTGAAAATAAGTTAACAAAACTTTGTGTGTATATATCTTCTGTTGCATAACAGGAAAATATTTTACTATATCTGACCCTCTATGATTTTGGGGGGCAAGGAGGGTTACGAATTTCAAATATAAAGGTAGGTCATCGAAAGGCTTATTAATAGAGAAAACAAAATGGTGCAAACTAGAGCTAAATATCTTGCTTCGTTTCAAAGTAATGTTCAATCAAAGTTCTGGAAAATAACGTACAACCTACTTATTCCTAATATTAACAAATTAATAAACCTGCTTTGATGCTAAGGTATAGGTAGTACCATTTAGGATGGCGCGTGGTTTGCACAGAAGCAGTAATGCCCTTCTCCCTCCAACACCAGTCTTTGTCGTTTTGTAAGAAAAATACAGTCTGTGTCAAATCCATCGATTAGAGGGCCGCCGAGCAATTTTTAGTATTGGACGCGCTTTCAATTACAAGCTTCTGCACAGTACTAGGATTATTTAAATAGGACAAATTTTATATATTTGTAATCTGCGTGATATGTTGCAACTAACAGTATAAAAATATCTTCCAGTTTAGTAAATGTTCGGAATTTATACAATAAGAAATACTTCGATTTTTTTAATCGGGACATGAAAAAGTAGTAAAGCGTAAACTTTTTATATTTTTAGGGTAGAAAGAAACTTCCAGCGGCAAAGTTGTAGAAAATTAGTTGATCTACATATTTTATTTCAAACATTTTTCAGTCAGATGTTTGGTTTGTCCACAAATCGCTTGCAAATAAGTGCAACCAATATTATCAGGTAATAGCCTAATGTAAACATATTGTTTTTCTCTTTTTCTTATATCTATAGTTAATTTATAATAATTAACTGAATTGAAGAGCGGGACAGTTAATAATTTAATGTAATGTAAATATATTGTTTTTTTGTTTTTTTTATATCTATACTAAATTCATAAGAAACTACTTGAAGAGTTAGACAATAAATTATTTAATGTATTGTAAATATATACTATTTTTCTATTTACTTATATCTATAGTAAATTTATAATAAACTACTGTATACGTTATAAAATAGCCTTTAATTTAAATCATATTTTAAGCGTGTTTAGTACATGTTTTATTTAAAATGTCTCGATAACATAAAGTAAATACTGTAAGCCGACATAACTAGGGTTGACTGTACAATGCTCCGCCTAAACTTAGGAGGGGAAGTGTGGTGGGATAGGTACTCTGTCTCACTCGCAATACCCGCCCTACGCGCCATCCTAAATGATTTTATCTATAACAATATCATTTTCCAGAACTTTGATAGGCCATTGCTTTTAAAACAAAGCAAAATACTAAGCTCTAGTTTGCGCCATTCTGTTTCTCTTTTAATTAGCTTTTCAATGGTGTATTACAAGAACTACCTTTATATTTGAAATGTTTAACACTCAAGCTCCCCAAAATCATAAAGGTTCAGATATGTCAAAAAATTTGTCCTGGTATGCAACACAAGATAGATACAAAGTTTTATTAACTTTCAATAACAAAAATAATAAAGGGGATTAAAGGGACTTCATGAACACCCTGTATATGAAACTCAATAAAGCAAATAAGTTTGAATAACTTATCCCTCACAGATTCTATATTATGTCACACTAAACATTTAACTCAACATGGCACCGAATGCCAACGTTTATCCTGAATGGGTGCTTACGTTTTAATGTTTTTTTTTTTGAGAGGAACAAAGAACTCGTGCCAAGTAAATGAAAGTCCAGTTGTTATGTTTTATTCTCTTTGAAATCTATAAATGGAACTCTGTATTAAAATTATCCCCCACTTGGTCTATTCACAGACATGATACTAGAATAAACTCGGGCGTAGGTCCTAAATCAACGGAGTATATATTTTTGACAACAGTGTGCGTTTATAAAGCCTAGAACAATGGTTGCACCCGGTTTTAACGCTGTGCGGCTGTGCGTGTTGTTATCATTTTGTTAATAAAGTGCTTGTGTTTTGTATTTGGTAATTTAAAAAAAATTAATCTTAATCGCTCTGCAAACATTATAAATTGTTTATCCATAGAAACAGTTTATCTCTTCATACATGGCCTTCAAAAAGTATCAGAACGGCTTTTATATTTTTTAAACGAAGACACAGAATAATAATAATAATTGTAACTGGAGCTTTTGAAACAGTTGTTTTATTTATAACATGTTCTAAATTTTAAATGCATGTCATTTCGGAACGATGGTCTAAAGTCATCAAATACTTGAATAGATAACTTAGTTAAATACCTAGGATCGGTGTAAAATAGCATACTTTCGTTTAAAATATAAAAAAACGTTCTGATATTTTTGTAAAACCCTGTATTATTCCATTGTGTATGTCACAATTACTTTATCTTATCTTAAAAAAAATGGTGCTGTAGGAAGACAAAAAACATAACAATTTAGAAATAATATATATAGGCTGTTTTGTTTCTCTCTTCGGTTATCTGTGTTTTTTTTTTCTGTTTTTCCTTTTATTTTAATAATTAACAAACATTTTTTCTAAATTTTATACATTTTAAATGCTTGGCATTTCCAAACGTCTCTACTTTTTTTGTGCATTTTTTCTGGCAGAATGTTTAATTTCAAATAGCATTATAATTTGATGAAATACTTTTGCCCAGCTTACCACAGGACGTCCCTAAAAGTGGTCTAAGGACGCCAAATTTTTAAATAGATAGCTTAGTTATGGCCTAGGATCGGTGTAAAATAGCAGCCTTCTGCATGCCTACATTAAAAAAGTTCTGATATTTAAAAAAAATCCTGTATAATTCCATCGTTTATGTCACAATTATTAAATCTTATCTTTTAAAAATGTCACTATAGGGAGATAAAAAAACATAAGAACAACTATATAGCTATTCAGTCTATTGGTTCAATAAATGCAGTAAAACCATACAAGTGAGACAACATCGACCAATATCTGGAGTGATTAGGGTGGCTCAGTCGGTAGAGCGTTACAACGGAATGGTAAAGGTACTGGATTCGAATCCCGGTATTGATCCATGTTTTTTTTTCAACAGTAATTTAGTTAAATAATAAAGTTGGCATAATTTTCCGTCATTGGTCTTCCAATCATTCGTCATGCTTACAGCTTCATAGATATGAAGTTTTCTGTAAACTCTTGCAATTGGACAGTTTTCAACCAACGAGAAAGCACATTTTGCAATCGACGTATCTATTACAAATCGCTATATTTGTATAATGATTTTTAAATCGATTTGAAGTGCAAGTTCTATATTTTCGTTTGAAATAAGGAAAACGTGATTTAGTGTTCCGAGGCTATTTGGGTAATTCTGTGAAATACGCACACTTCTTCAATGCCTTAAACGCGTTAGCTATTACCTTTTTCCATTATAAAAATTATAGTATACGTTTTGCTGGAACTGTATACTATACGTTTGTGAGAGTTTTGTTTAGTTGTTCCAATTTAGTGAAACAAAGTGAAATAAGTTTATAGAATAAAACTATTATAAAATTTTGAAGTATACAGTTCAGTTCTATTATTTATTCTGAACAGTTTGTTATAATGAAATTTCATTTTGGGTAAAGGGTATATTTCTTAATTCCTATTCAAAATGGGTGCTCGTGAAATAGTCTAAAAAGATGTTTTCAAGCACTGCATTCAAAAAACTATTCTTTACCCCGGGGATATAAGACAGCCCCCCCCCCCCCCCCATTGAAAACCAGCTGGATCTGCCCATGACATAGCCGCATTGCTATTGGATGACCTGAACAGTTAAATGAGATGAAGTAACACATTTGTCATATGATAAACTCTAAACATTATGTATTGTGCCTTAAGGCTCTTCTTTACCTTGAAGAAAACTCCCAATAGCCCAGTCGGTATAGGTTACAACTACCAGTAATTTGCAATACGGCTGAATTTTTTTTATAAGTACATTAAAGTATGTAGATTAACATAAAAAAAAGTTTACCAGTCTATCGATTTCCCAAAGTCGAAAAAAAAATCGATTATCATTTTTTTTCGATTATCCTTAATATTTTGAGCTGTTATGAAGATAGAGGAAAATAAAAAATACCACCGTGTAGGGGAGGTATTTTTCAACAAAAAAGGTCATATGTATTTATTTCGTCCGAGCAATGGTTTGTCTGGAAAAAATTCGATAATGCAGGTATGTATTTTGCAGCAGGGGAAATCACTAAAAGGGGACATCTTATTCATATATGAAGCTTTGGCTCATTCTAAATTGGCCGAATTTTAATATATCGAATTGAAACTTGACGTAGGAGTTAAAATATGTATTTTAAACATTTATGCTGAGTCTCAGCTTGTTATCTTGAAAATGACCCGATCTAGGAGTCAATTTCGATTATCGATTTTAGGAGTACCGGACCCACCAATTCATTTTAAACAGCTCCAGTTTAGAAAATTTTCAAAATATCAACCTGAAAGTTTTTTTACAAGTTAAATATATAGATTCAAACAAGATCAAGGAGTATAAACCTTTTTTATTATTTACTTTTCAAAGCACAAGTAACTTAAAAAAGTATAATTTTAGACCTTTTTAGATTTTTCATCAAAACGCTTGAGTTAATCGGCTGCAGATTAGTCAATTTTTTAAATATAGTTTTTAAAATAAGTGTAGCAAAAAACAATTAATCTACACTTAATCAAATACAATTAATCTACATACTTTAATGTACTTATAAAAAAAAATTCAGCCGTATTGCAAATTACTGGTACTTTTGGTCTAAATTGACCTTTACCGACTGGCCTACAAGTGTACAGTATGATTTTAATACAAAAGGTTTGACTGAAGCCACAAAATCGTTGAAACATCCATTCGTAATAACGTGTTTCGGATTCTATTTATAAATTATTAATCTGGGAAACTACTTTAACCCTTTCCACTTGAATTAATGGTGACCTAGTGTTGCTATCAGGTCAGATTAATTTTGAGCGAATATTGCACTGTAACATGTTTACTCCAAAAAAAGTATTTCTGTCAGTTCTAAAAGGCTGTTTTTTTTTGTAGTTTCTTCTATGACTAAAGTATAACTTGGTATGAAAAAAAATTTTTTTTTATTTTCAAGTATATGTTTTTAATTTTTATTTATTGAAAAAAATATAAATTTGTAACAAAAAACCAGAATAAACAAGAATTTTGGAAAAATTTTTAATGGGAAGACCTACATTTATTGCTTGTTTTTTGTTGTCTATATAATTATAAACAAAATTAAGTGGTTTACACATGTTTTAGACACAATAATAAATTATAAAAAAATTATAATTGAAAAACAAGTTTTTTGTAAAAAACTAGTTTTTATGAAAACAATTAGTTTTGACACCAACTTGTACAAAATTGCCTCAACTATTTATTATATTGCTTAACAACAGTATTATGTAGATCAAAACTAGTAAGAAAAGCTTTTTCAAAACTGATTGGTAATATTTTAATCACTCAGGTTCGAAACAAAAGTTTCGTCGCCACTAACGTCATTTTGTAACAAACTGCCGTCGTCTTCGTTCATTTTATTTCACAACAGTCATTATTATTATAAAAAGAACAATATTCAAAAATAAACTGTGAAATTACACACGATAACCTAGTACAACAAAACTAAACAACGCGTTTTTAAGCTCACTAAAACGCTGCGTAGTAAGTAGGAACCAAACAACGGCGAGAGCAGACAGCTGTTTACAGACCGGCCAAAGACGGCAAACATTACATTTTCTAATATTTATTTACACAGAAACTGAACTCAAATGGTCCTAAAAAAATTCCACAGATAGCAGTACATCTAAAACTTCAACAATAGCGGTCATCAAAGTGACTACGTCTGTTCAAATGCAATCAAAGAACTTTATTATAGCAAGTTTGGTGCTCGCCCGACATAGGGGTTCGTACGGATTAGTAGGGTACGGGGCTGCCCCGACACTCGAGTGGAAAGGGTTAAGTTATAAAGAAGGCTTTATATTTTTTACGTTAGCTTAAAATATGGAAATTATTGCTAAAACTCCCAAAAAATGTGTTAAAAATAATCGCTTTTTACTCAGTTAAACTGTTGATTAAAAGGAGTTGCCGTCGATTTCTTTCAATTATGAGATATAAGACAAAAGCAGAAAGTCTTTAAGAACAATTTAAGACGTTTCACAACGGTTTTACGCAAGGTATAGAAGACCCTTAATGAACCGCATTGCATTTAATATACACTAAAAAGGTTGGCTAGCGACAGGGAAAACGTGGAAAAGTGAGGGAATTTAGGTTAAGGTCAGGGAAAAATAAGATTTCTAAGGAAAATAGTTAAAATTACCTATTCAAAATCATAGGTTATTACAATTTTTAATTGGGAAAATAAACATTATTCTGATACATAAAAACAATTATGGGCAAGTTACAGGAGTGATTGTGGCAATGTCCAATGCTGTTAGTTTTCTAAAAATGTTAGTTTTATTATGAAATGTTTTCAAATTAGGGTATCTTTGTATCAAATTAAATCTCTAATGCAAATCTGTACCAGTAGTTGGATTACAAAAGCCATTCAGTTACCGTATTTCTTTTGTTATAATATAATAAAATATAATTTGAGTAATTAATTGATTAATTTAATATTTATAGTCATAAATACGTGTAATTTGCAACTGCTGGTGGTTGGTACAGTAACATAGTTACTATTAATATTGAACTTATAATATTACCTTGTTTAATTAAATATTTAATTAATTCCCTAAAAATGTATTTGCTCAACGATATAACTTGACCGATTTACTAAAATAAAATTAATATGGTTTTGTTTGTGATTTTTCTAAGATTGGTCAGGGAAAAAGTAATTTAGTCAGGGAAATGTCAGGGAATTTCAAAAGGTCATATCACTAGCCACCCTGTAACAATCGGAATGCTATAAACACTGACATGATCCGTTATCTATTTTAGAATATTAATGACCTTAGTAGGTTAAATTTTATCTAATAGTTAAAATAAATAGTTTTTTTTAAATATTGAATCAAATTTTATGATATTAATCCAGTCACCCAAAATTTAATTACATAAACAATTGTGAAAATATTTTAGTGCAAGTTGGACAGTGTTGGTCCGTTGCTGTTAGACGTGTAGCCTATAATGATAGCTCCGCATAGTGAACGGTTTATTAGTACTTTCTGGTCGTTTCAGAATTATAAAGTATCTAAAATGGTGTCTTGTGTGGTGTCAGTCGCACAGAATATTTTAAACAATGAAATCTTGTTTGAGAGTCTGGAGGTGAGAAGGCTTTTTAATTTTATGGTTGAAAAAATCTGTTATATAACTGGACTATTTTTATAACTAGCATGAGTCACACAAAATCTAGTTTGTAATCTTGCCATTGGGTAGGTTTTTATTTTCCAACTCAAATTATTTTGTTAAATCGGTAGTGTTCCTCTTTTGACACGCAAACAGGTCAAAAATTACCCTTCACTTTAAGTTTTTTTAAAATCCCCAAAGCAGAATGTGTTTTTTCTTTCTGCAACGGTTGATAATAAGACGAAAAACTTTCTGCGAGTGCGGGCGTTTTAGTAATAAGTAAATCGTAGAGATTTTATAGGCGAATAAGTTAGCAATTCGCACATGATCAATTCTTTGTGTGTATTGAACTAAGTAATTATTTAAATTCCTATAAAAAACTTTATAAAATTATAGATATGCCTTAAATTTTCTTTAATCCTTTACTTTACATTTTCTTATATTTAGAATTATGGCAAGGGCTCATTCAAATCTTATTGGATTCTCCTTACAACTTCGAGCGTTACTGCTTGGGGCATTAATTTATTTTTTGAGACTGGTTTGAAGTTGTTGTAGTATCGAGTCCCATATTTCTGACATTGGGCAAGTTTAAAAAAATTTCTGTTTCCTTTGTAACAGGCAGGAGGTCCAAAGTCATTATGTAAACCAACATATCAGTAGTGGCAATCACTTCATATGAAAAATCGCTGGCAGCAGGGCTTTTAATCATTACATTGGTAATAACAGACCACCAGTTAATTTATATAACTTATATGTTTTTTTCCCGGATTGATAAGTGGTAGTAAATATGCTTCAAAATTGCTGAATTTTTGGTGAAAGGGTCCTAGTAGGATTCTTCAGATACGCTTTTTTGTTTTTCGATACGATTCAAAATGGGGGAGTTAGGCCATTCAATCGTTTTTGGGTAGGGATTTGAAGAGTATATAAGTATGTTTTTTCTTGATAAGTGGTAGTAAATATACTTGAAATTTCTGAATTTTTGGTGAAAGTGTCCTAGTAGGATTCTTCAGATACGCTTTTTTGTTTTTTGATACAATTCAAAATGGGAGAGTTAGGCCATTCAATCGTTTTTGGGTAGGGATTTGAGGAGTATGAAGTATGTTTTTCCCACCTTGATAAGTGGTAGTAAATATGCTTCAAAAGTGCTGAATTTTTGGTGAAAGGTTCCTCGTAGGATTTCCCAGATACAGGTTTTTTGTATTTTTCGATTTAACACAAAATGGCGGTCTATTTGATTCAACCCAAAATGGCAAAGTTAGAGCAAGGAAATTGAATGATATATATGTTCTCCAACTCATAAACCCGAGTAAAATTTGTGAGTTCCATCATTCGAAAGGCAATTAAATTTTTTATAATCCTGTGCAAAGGTATTTTTAGTACAGTTTACAAAGAAGACAATAACAAACAAGAACAAAGAAGAAAATTCATAGAAAACTCCCAATAAATGATTTTTTCACTATCCATATAAGGTAAATGTGCAATTTCTCCCACTCATAAGCCCGAGTACAACTTGTGAGTTATATAATTCAAAAGGCAATTCAATTTATTATTATCCTGTGCAAAGGTATTTTTGGTATAGTTCCCGGATCAAGGAACAAAATTTATAGGAAACTCCTTATAGTCTAAATGATTTTTTCTTTATCTAATAATTAGTTATTTTCGGATAAGAAAATTCGGCTATAATAATGTAGCAGTGCTGCTTAAAAAATATGCTTCTTTTATTACATATAACTGGTATGCCTACTCAAAGTGATGTGATATATACGTTCTAATGTCTTTTGCATATTCTTCCACAACTGTTGTTATCTCAGAAATGTTACTGTTACAATTATGTCATTGTACAGTTTTTCTAATTAAATATATTTTCGCACAAGTTATCGTGCCAGTAATTAGTTGTAAAGGTATTTTCTTTAATTAGTATTTTTGTTTTTTTAGAACAAAATACAAATTTTTATAAAAAAAGGTAAATAAATAGGATTTTGTATGCACTCGGTACAGGTATACCAAAAATTCCTGGTCTCGTACCCTATACCTGCTGTTCAGTGTAATTTATTATTAAACAAAAAATAATTTTATCTTGAACATCTCGGATAGGAAATGTTCATATTATATGTTTATACGAAACCTGTATAATTATTGTTAATATTATAATATTACTTCCGCTTGTTCAACTGTAAGACTACAGGTTTTCATTTATAAGTTATGTTCCCATTGGCAATTTAGAAACTATTATCTTCCTCATACTTCTGATTGTTAAATATCCCTGCTGTTTTCTATGTTAGCTTAGTTACAATTTCCTAGTTGTAGCTAAAGTTCCATTGAGGATGACGACTTTGTCATTGAAACGCGTTTGACAATTAAACCTATTGTTGTGTGAAACGGTTTAGTACTTTTTGACTGTAGTATTAAGTTTAAAATAAAAGTCACATAACATTTTTCAGGAGAAATGTATTTCCCTTTATGTTGTGGCAATCTAAGACACATGAGTATATGTGTTAAAGATACTCGATCTCAGTGAGCCACTGGGTACCTAATTAGCGGCTAGAAATTCAGTGAATCCCAGCTGAGTGAATGATAGACCAGCTGATCGTGAAAACCAGGAGTTAGTGGAAATAGGCCTAAGTCAAGACTGAAACATCCCTATATAAACAGTCTTCTTAAATTTATTGTAATTAATTTTGGTTGGCTAATTGACAATACCGACACTGGTGAGGAGGGGGGGCGTTTGGTGATTAATTAGCGACCGCAGTGTAGTTTAAACGTTAATTTATGATAATACTGCCGTAGGGCCTAGCATGGCTGGTATGGATGTGTAACCTTGACGGGTGATTTCCTTTATGTTATAAAATAAATATTTGTAAGATAAATGTTAGTTAGAAATAGCCTCATCAATGCTGGTTTCGGATCGAGTGGATAATTCAGTATAAGTACTGGAATTGCCTAGAAATATTAGTTAACTAATTAAGATTCACGTGGTCCACTTACCTTGCATGGGCCTGCACGTTACAAAATGGTAGCAGAGCGTGGTTACGATCCATGGACCTCTGGGTTGTGGGCGTTACTATGTACAGGTTCCTCATTACAAGCAAGGATAGTTAGGTTAGTGCTAGTTCTCTTATAAAATTGGTTTCTTGTGATGGACTGTTTGTTTTTCATAATTGTTTCTTATTATTATTGTTTTATCAGGCATTTATTTTTTGTATAAAATATAATCATGACGTATCAAGAGTTCTGTTTATTTTTGTAATCAAGTTTTTTTTTTTAATTACAACAATTCTATAAATGCCTGAAAAACAGTTTACCTACAAATGAAGTTGTTTGATAACTATACAAGGTAATTCAGGAAGAAACGCAGAAAATTTCAGAACGTGTTCTACTCGTGAAAATAAAGAAAAAAGTTCATATAAAGATAGGTTTGGAAATGCTTCGTTTTCCAGTTACCCACCAATATTTTTTTACAAACTACTCAATTTCAAACCAAAACGTTTTTCATATATTTTAAAAATGGCGCTCGTAAAATATTTCAAAAATCGCTAACTTTACAAAAAATTCAAGAATAAAAAAATTTCCTTTTGAATGACAAGCATAACGTTTTTTTATTATTTCTGCAACTTAAAAGATAACCAAGTTATTGGCTAAAAACTAAAAAAAAAACATTTTTACCACTGGTGAACAAATCATTTCCAAACCTGTATTTATATGAACTTTTCTGAAAGTTTCTCTTTCTTCATGAATCACCCTGTAGGCTATATAAAGTACCTCAACATTTAACATGATGGACTTAACATTTAACTTTATGATTTAGTGTACAGTAATTAATAAGATATTGTATGTGGTAATAAGTAAACGATTTTAGGTTATGATATTTTTATAAATGTAGTTATTTGTTTGTATTTGGATATTCTAGCAAATATTCTATTTGAGAATGGAGTGTGTAGAAGTTTTCTTTAAGTGTAAGCACTGAAAAAAACAGTATTGCAAATATCCAATTTGAATATGAAATGCTTAAATAAGATTTTGAACAGTTGAAACTAGATGCTAGAGAATATGGAAGATGATGTTAAAGACGAGCCACCTCCTCGCCCTAGACGTCGTGGCATGTCTTTACTTAACATTCACATCCCGACGCCTGGAGGCGGAATCGCTTCGTGGACCAATTGGACGCCGCTCGCTCCGATGACTCCTTCGTTTTCTGTGACGCCGGCTTCTCCCAACGCAAATTCAGCGAGGAAATTCAGTTTCGCAAGCCTCCGTAAACTCTCGACATCGGTCAGTTCGTGGGTCAGTTGTTAATGTGGGTTTTTGCGTGTGATATCATTAACAACACACAAAGTGTTTTTGAGTGGATTACAGAACGTAGGCCTTAATAGCTTTTTTACGTAGAGAATATTAGGAACGCTTTCGTAGGCTACAACACGCACTGTTTTGTTTTGAACCTGGGCTTTTTGATATTTTTCATCTTCTTTATTCAGACAAAAACAGGATTTAGAGGATAGCAGATAGAAGTACACAATAGACCATGTGCGTTAGATATTGTCTGGAGCTGTTGTACAGGACGTAGAATAATTCAGGTTGTCAAAAAATCCCAAACTATAGTTTTTTACTTACTTTAAATGCAACTGCATTGATATTATTACAAATTTTTTGTTTAAAAAAGGCTCTCTTTTTGGAAAAATGTTTTAAAAGTTACCATCCCTTGTGGAGATGATAATTAATTAACTTTACTGGGGTTTCCAACATGCCCAACATCTGTTCTGGCCTGTGGCGGAGTTCTTCTGAGGCCCACTCTTATTTATCAATAGCGGTTTTTAGGGGAAAATCAACTTTAATATTCATGGACTTCATCCGTATTCGAATCGAGGATCTCAACCTTCGAAGTCAGTGAAAACAAGCTCCTAGTTTTCTTAAATTCATTCAAATATTTTTGCATTAATATATTAAAATCATAAAATATATGAATATATTAATTCATTAAAATCATTTTTTACCTTAAATTTCTTAAGTAGAGTTGCAAATACGAATTTGTGTTGAAATAAACTTCCAGTAACATTTATAACAGTACATTTCCGCAGAAACTAATTTTCAAAGTTACTAGTTGATACTCAAGAGTTGATAGATTTAGCTTAGTTTACGATAAAATCTATTTTGAAGCTCGATTATATATTGAAAATTTTTTGCCAATCCACAATTCAATTATATTTTAATATAATTTTGTTTAAATACTCAAACCCCAGGTTCAAATTTGAATTCTAAGAAAATAATGATTTCTGTAGCAGTTACTAATACAGTAATTTCACTTTAGATTTTATTTTGTTAGAAATAGAATAATAACACAATCTATGCATGCCTGTTTTACATTACAACCTAGCTGTTTATACAAACATTAACTATTACTGTCAAACTATTCAAAATCTTTGTGTAGTAGAATTACAGAGATTACTTGAAGGAATTGATACACAATAAAATTATAATGATCCGGACCTGAAATAACATTACAGTTCTGCAATCGCCAGATAGAGCTGTCCTCCTGATAACACAAGCTTCGTTAGCTTTCGTCGGGGTAATAAACTTGGCTATCCTACGGATAAAATTACCAGCCAGTTGAAGCACCCGATATTGAGTTATCCACATGATAAAAGTAACAGTTTAGGTCTATATCCATTCAGTGTTGGTTACGCTTATTTATGGAGATTTTATTGAAATTGTTAATGAAATGACGAAGAAATAATTCAATTGATTGCTCAGCCTAGAAATTATAAAAGTCTTTAGTCACAGGGTTTATCGATTTAATTTTTGGAGTGACAAAGGATTTTTTCAATTGTTTAAGGTTAAAAATGTTTGCTAGTAGTCTAGTAACTAAATACCTAAGTTATAAATATCAAATGAAGGGCTGAGAAGCCAAGCGGTGTAAGTGTAGTGAAGTCAGTTTTGAGAAAACTTAGTTTAAAATTAAACTGTTATAATCACATCCAGGTAAAACCATGATCACTAAAACTAGTATGTTTTTAATTGCTAGGTTCTAGACTAACATAATAACAAAGATTAATTTGATTTTCATCCTCTTTTTCTTTGTTATCAGCCAATATGTGATAAAAGCTGTCACTTGTACCCCTCCCTGGGCTGTTAACACGTTCCCTGCTAAGGACGCACATGTGAGCTTGACACTGAACATTATGAGAAGCGGCCGACGCACAGTCCATTGCACGGCAACCCCTATATGGGAGTTTTTTCAATACACAAAGCATTGCGTACTTCGCAATTTTAAGCCTATGTGCTATGGACGCACATGTGCGTCCACTTTAAAGTATAAGTGATTATTACGTAGAAAGGTTAAAAAATAAAAAAAATTAAGTAATTTCTACTCATTTAGGCTATAATTATAAAAATAACAGGTCAGCTCCTATCATAGGAAATACGAAATTTGTGAAATGAAGCAATTAACGTGTTAACAGGAATTAGAAGTTATGTAGCCTAATAAAACATAGATTACAAGTAAATTACCTATGTAAAGTAAAGCGACTTGCATCACGTGTATCCTTTGTCTTCTAAGCCAGTCAGTTCTTCTACGAAGTAGTTTTTTTTTTTCGCCACTAGATCTCAGCATATGGATAGACTTATAGTTATAATCCTTGGCCACAAACATTTTAAAGTGTTGAGGAGCCAGTTTCTGCACTTAACTCCATCATTCAAAAAATGTCATTTGAACCCCTTGGCTTGTCAGCCCTTCAAATAAAATAGCTGAAATTCTATTTTCTAGGGATACAGGCCAAATTAGCAAACGGGACAGTTATAAAAATTTTTAAAATCTGTAGGAATTAAAAAGTTATTGTTTTAAATCTGTTGAACTCCAAACGTTTACTTTACAAATCACATGTTTAGTGTAAACAATTTCATCTCATAATAAAATGTTATATCATCACTTAGCTAACAATACCGTCTAACATTTCAGTAACTTCAGAGTGAAGGAAAAACCCGTTTGTTTTTTAGTACAAATAATGTTTATTTAATATAATGCTATTTTTATTTTTTAAATTTTTGATACTTTTTTACTGTCGAAGAAAAAAAATCTAAGTTCATAAATTTACTACGATAGATAGGCGGTAGGCCTATTGGTTCTTTATGAAGCTGCAGATAGGCGATATTAGACTGTAAATAATTAAAGTTAGGTGGTCTTGTCTTTATCCTTAGATCCTTAGTAGTTTGGTAATTTTATACAGGGTGTAAAAAAAACCTTTCAGGACTTTGATATAGATTCCTCAAACAAAAAAGAAGGCTGTTTGAAAATTTCAAACCTAAATTACTCAAAAAACTGTACATTTTAACAAAAAATGTCAAGACACTTTTTTGTAGCCCTTTTGATTCCCCATCGGATTGTGTAACTATCAAAACAATCGGATGAAGGATAATAGCTAAGTTAAAGATAATGACAGCAAATGTACATACGATAGATATTGTAGTAGGTATAGAATGCCGGGTTGAACAAACCAATTATTACACATAACTTAACTATTATCCTTCATCCGATTGTTTTGATCGTTACACCATCCGATAGGGAATCAAAAGGGCTACAAAAAAGGTGTCTTGACGTTTTTTGTTAAAATGTACGGTTTTTGGGTAATTCGGGTTTGAAATTTTCAAACAGCCGCCATTTCGAACGCATGATTGGATTTAATCGCTTATTTTTCTTGAGATATATCATTGTTAGGTTAAACTTCATGCGAAGTTTGAACTCAATCAGTCAAACCGTTCTCTAGATATGAATTATTTTGTACCAAAAACAAAATGGCGGATATCTGGAAATCGAAGCGTTTTTGGGCGTATGTTTATAGTAACATTTTTCTTCCTTTTTGTATGAGGAATCATATCCCAAAGTCCTGAAAGGTTTTTTTTAGACCCTGCATAAAAGCTCTGAAGATAGGCGGTATTGTTTCTTGACAGTCTGCTTTGTATATTTAGGCGGTTTTGTATTTGTGCAATGGTGCTGCTTTCTCTAGGATTTTTTCCGTAAACATTATATAGTCGATATGAAAAGTCCACCAGAATGCATTGGAACCGAATTTTGTTAAAAATGTCAGTTAGGCGATATTGTTCGGTGAGCGACGATATGTTTTTTCAAGTTGGTTTTTCGGTCACCAAAGAGCTTGCCTAACCAAGTTTTCGTTGTTAGCAGAGAATCCACAAGTTTAAAAGGATTACCAATATTTGTTTTCTTTGGCCTCAAGTAAAGTAAAGAGGCCATTCACATCAAGTATTTGTAAATACTCTACACTTGTTGCTTGACAAGATAAGCTTTGTATTTATGTTGTATTTTTAACAATGCACTCGTGATGTTTTAGACTTTTACTAAGTAGTCCTGGTTTCGGTATATTATAATACGTCTACTAATCCTGT
>JAGFPH010000135.1:74822-94336 GCA_018207615.1 Philaenus spumarius
GATATTGAAAACAATCTTAATTCTATTTGCAGCTAAAGGCAAGTTATTTATTGTTATTTTAAAAAGTTGTCTGCTTATACACTTCTCCAGCAAGGATTAATTTAACTAAAACAAACCAATTAGGGGGGGGGGGGGGTAATTATTAATTATATACTATAAGTAAGGGTAAACTCATACTACTAATAATAACTAATACAACTAATCACTCTGGCCTGAACTAAAATGTAGGCCTACAACGTAGCAGATATAATTCAATTTACAATAAAACCTAACTTGTTAATTAAATCCATATCTACATTTGCTGTCAAGGAAATTTACGGACCTACTTTAGTCTCCTTAATTTGATACTGTGAGTACAAAATTTCATTAAAACTATGAAACTCTGTTATTCCAAAACGTACGACCATATCCTCAGGCAGTTTGTTGTATTTATAGCTTTATGATTTCCCATAAATATGAAATGATTTGAACCTTTCCTGTATCCATAACCTTGATTCAAGGCAAGAACGTTGTTTCCATAATATGAAAACTAAAAGTATTCCAGTGATTCACTTTCAACTTTGATCCTATAAATAAATATTTTTATAAAGAGAGAAACTGTTTGATAAACTGAACGATTATGTAAATTCACTAATAAACAAACAACCAGATGCATTCATGTAGGAGTGAGATAGTGAATAGCCTGATGTGTTATACTCTTTTCTAAAAACATTGACTTAATACATCACATTTCCTGCAATAGGTAAGTTTTAAACTCATTGGATTTGGAATTTTATGTAAAGGGTTCAAATGTTTAAGGACTAAATGGGACCTTTATAGCATTGGTTCCCAACCTTTTTATGTTTGTGTACCATCTGAAAATTTTGTAGGGTCTTTGTACCACTACTGGTCACTAGGTATGTCTATTAATAACGAGATTATGATTCCACCTCATAAACAAATCTGTCGGATCTGGTTAGGAGTACATGCATGGTGATCTTGAGCGTCTATGAACTCGTATAACAAGCAGCAGTACTCTGTGACTGATCACCATCAGTACGCTGTGATCACCATTGAGTTCGGTTGTGTTTTCTTTAGTGTGCCGGAAAAATGCTAAGTTTAAAAGTAGAACAACGTGTAAATTTTAAATGTTTACTCAAATTGAACGAAATACCAACAGAATGTTTTGAAATTACCACAGCCTATTTCATGTGAGGAGCACAAAAGATTCACTGAAGAACGTAAGAAAGTCGAAGTTGACGAGCAGGACGACCTTGCATTTCATAAACCGAAGAAAATTTAGAAACAGTCTGAATGTTCGAAAGACAGAATGCTGGTATTCGCTCTCTAACTGGTGCATTTAACGTCCAATCATACGTTGGTTTTCTAAGTCGCTTGGACGAGTTCGTTAACCAAAAAAATCCAACAACCGGAAGCATGTTTTTGACCACAAATAAACCTTTTTCGAGATGTTTATACTACTTTTTTTGGGGTTTTATCAAAAACAATTATTGTAGGAGATTATGGTGCACATTTTGTTTTTATACACAACCTTGTAGCCCCTAAAATTGATCCAAACGTAAAATACTATAAAAGTTAAAATCCACGTATGCTAAGCGAGTTTTTCCGTTGCGAGGGAAACGAAGCTAAGCGTGAGCTGGGGTTAAAGGCTGAGATCCAAACAAATTGTACTAATATATTTCGTGTATGCAGGCGGCTATTCAGCGCCTTGAGTAGACCAATTACCCAAATAGTTGGTTGAAACCCTAAATCATATGAACATCAGCGGTTCAGCTGCGTGATCGAATTATTGTTATTTTCAGAGGGTTGCGTGACTTGTTACCAGGAAACACATCACCTAGACCATAAGGTCCTCATTGCGCTATGTCCAGGCAGCATTTTACATCAAACATACACCCTTTTTAAGAAACGAAAAACTTTGGGAACCTTCCTCTCGTATGTAGCTTGTGTCAGGATTACCTTGTCTTAGATATGTCTGCCTCTCTTATGCGAGGACATTCACGCATAACATGGAAAGAAGTTTCCTTCTTCTCTCTATATCTTCAACATAATGGGTTGTTCTCCAATTCCGTCAGGTGAAGGTATCCAATCAGTAGACCGACCAAAACCTCACTTCCGGCCTGCCAAGACCCAGCAGTCCATCAAGGCCATCAATGAAGTCATGCGCCTGTCTTTAACTCCTCACCATCTCTCTTTATCTGTGTAAGTGTTCTGATTGAACATATTTCCTCACCCTTTCTTTCCCGTAACCTCTTGATAATCATATCAACGGCTCCGGGCCCACTAGTGGAGTTCCAGTTCTGCTTGTTGGTAGTTTACCCGCTTTGTATTTTTACTCTTTTGAATACATCAAACTACATTTGAACCACATAATAGAGATAGGATGCAGGCCTGCAAGAGAGAAGGAATACAAAAGCATCTATAGATTTAACATTTATAATTTAAATAAAAAAATTCAATCATTAAAGATAAAACGTAAAAAAAAGTAAACGTGTGCGGTCGTGGGTCGGGCGCCAAGAAAGAAGTTCATCACACCTTTTCTTCAATTCTTTTACCAGCCTTAACGGCAACATACACACATAATTTTAATCTTTCAATTGCCGTTTATTATTAGATAGTTTTTTATACAAATATTTACTGTTTCCATACGTTTAATGTTATTATAATAAAGGTGTAGAATTAATTATAGTAACTCAAAGCTAAGATGGTGAACACTGTTAAATGTCCATTCATTGTAAACACATTTAATAAACATAAAATATTGGTTCATCAGTCTAGGCCTAACCTAAAATTATGTGTGTATGTTTAATTTATTTTGCCTAGACTTAAAATTACTTTCTAGGCCTAACCTAAAATTATTGTATGTATGTTGCCGTTAAGGCAGGTAAAATAAATTAAATATACGTGCATGCAATAATTTTAGATTAGGCCTAGAGTGATAAACGAACCTTTTATGTTTATTGAATGAATTTCAGCGCTTGACGATAATATCTGAACTACGGCGGACGGAACCGATTGTCTCCTAATTTAAATTAATGAACCAAAATACATGCATTGCCATAGCAACTAATTTGGTAACGTTTTTTCGTTACTCTTATTTTATATTTTTCATTGCCATAGCAACTAATTAGTAACACTTTTTTTCGTTATGCATTACATTTTTTATTTGTTAACCGCAACCCGCGTTAAGGAACTTTGTTCCAAAAAATCTCAATAAAAAGCAAAATAGAATTTTTTTGATACTTACACTCAACAGATGTCTAAAAATAATGGAACCTCCAAGGGCTTTGCCCTTTTTGAGATTGCATAATGTGTATACTGTAAGAACAAAGAGAGAAATCGGAGATTTTATTGTTTTTGTAGGGAGCAGTTAAATCAATTGGAAACTAAACAATTTTGACAGGTTTAACAAAATTATAAATAAGAGTTAAATATGAATTCATGCTATAAACTACAATAAATTGCTGTAACTATCTACGTTGTTACTATTTACTAAAGACATGTTTATATCAAACCATAAAAAATAATTTTGGTAAATTTTGTGAAACCCTTGCCGCATGAGCCTAACTGCCCTTCCTCAATTTATTTTACAAATCACAGTATATTTAACAATTCCCTAACAAATATGTATAGTTATGAAGTCATATTTGGTAAAAACTGTATGATATGATTGCAGTAGGCTGCTTGCACTATAATATTCAAAGTAAATTTAAAACTATCAAGATGATGCAATACAATCCCATGGTTGCTGTATTATATTGTAGGCTAAGATTAAAACTGTAAACATATCTCAAGGATTTAAAACAGTGATGTTCATATACACAAAACACTGGTTGCAACTACAGTAGATCCCCTCTTAACCGGTCTGGTCAGGACCGAGACCCTGGCCGGTTGATCCGAGATTCCCTTAAAAAAATAGATTTTTGTTAAAAAATAACCTAGATATTTCATAAATAAACAAGCAATAAGACGTTATTGCAACCCATTTTATTGTATGTACAACATACATAAACAAACACCAACAAATTAAACATTTTAAACTTACATAAACTTTGAAAACTGAATTTACATATACTGTATCATTGTTTTAAAAAATCGGTTATTTTTTTCTGTTCTCTAACTTTCAAAGATTTTTTAAAGCCAAATCTCTCCATTTTCATACGTTCATCACATCTAATGCCTTTGAATATTTTTACTGCTCAACATATTTTCGCAATATGTTACAAATATTACATATTTTGCTCCCACGAAATTCAGTAAAGGTTCCGGACAAAGCAACAGACAAAGAGAAAGAAACAAGGGATGCCGCTTTGTTAATTGATTCTAAGAAAAAATACAGTTGCCGCGGAAGCAAGACGGGAATCAAACTCACGCTCCCCCTCTCCTGTTCTGCCTGCTACAACACTAACACGTTGCTCACCTAAAGTTGCGTAATCCCACTTTATTTTCCAGGAAATGTCCGTCAAACAATCAATGTTTGAGCCTTCGGCCAGATACAGTAGTAATGTAATCTGTAAGAGAAAAAAATTCTGTTGTTCCATGGGATAGGCCGGTTAATCCGAGGACCGGTTGATGCGAGGCCTGTTAAGAGGGGTTCTACTGTATTATAAAACCACAACTCTTTGGGGAACAGCTCGAGACTGGCTAGTTGATTATCGGATCGTTATCTATTTTTTGCGTCATCTGTTCCTTTCTGTGCAACTTGATAACGCTATCGCATAAGGTACTGGAGTGAAACGAGAGTTGTTTGTTTAATATGTGGACAGGTTTAAACTTTCTGTAAATCTCGAATTCCTCCAAAGAACTCATGCAACTGCCCTTTATATGGATCTGATGGTGGGCTCAAACTGCCCGAAACTGAAGTAATCCTAATACAAACAACAGTGGAATTAGTGTGATGTACTGAAAAAAAAGATAATAAAAATGTATCTGTACTTGAATCAGTTCGGGGTTTCAGTTTAAACAATAAAACAAACAATAAAAAATCGACAAGGTACCCAGAAAGAAGATGTAACACCTGAAACAGTAGATCTAGTCTGCTGACCAAAGGGCTTAACCGTATTTTTGATCTCAATACTTTCATGGTCTGAAACTAGTGGACAGGGACTTGGCCTCGTTTTTCACGTTACGTTTTGTGGTTTTAAATTTTCCTGTAATGCAGCTTTCAAGAAAATGGTGGTTAAAAAATCATTATACAGTAAATATATTCTTTGACTTTATTCCATAAACATAAAGTGTTTCGGGTCTTTTAACAATTTTATGACGATAATTATAAAAATCCAAAGGCAATAAAATATTATGTAAGCACTGTCAGTAAGTATTTAGAACAAGAGATAAGATGATAATACAGAGAGAAAAATCCAATTAAATATATGGATTTCACAATAGCAATGTTGGATTTAATGTAGGGTTTTGTCTAACCCATCCAGTCTCTATCCCTGCAGACTTACCCCTGAATCAAAATTCACCTCTTTAAGGATTTAGGGTCAAAAACATATGTTACCGTACCTCCAGCCTTGCCATAGGTTTGAATGAAATCATACTATCAGGTGTTAATGTTAAATAGGTAGGCCTGTAGGCCTATGTTTCCTGTGCTCTGTCATTCAATCCTTGTTTGTTCGTTGTGACGACCGCGGTTTCGGGTTACCCCATCATCCAGTCAAATAAAAACACAAGAATAAAATGATTTCACTCACTAGTGAGATCGCCATAAATCATTTGTCACAAACGAAATGTACAAAACACAAAATAACAACGTTATAGTACAAACACATGTTGGGTGAGGGTAAGCTGACTAATGAAGTTTTTTCTGCTCGTGGGAATTCTTGTATGAGCGTGTGTGTGTTGGCAAATGGAAAGTACTTTTTTGTTCTCGGTGACAATTAAGGTATCGAACACAATATTGGACTGGAATGACTCCTTGTCGATATTTATTTATTTATTTCGCCTTTGACAAAAATACATTTTGTATAGCAAGCGTTATTATTACAGGACTATTAAAACATTACATAGACATCAAACACAACATCAGCACCAGCCAAAACCAAAAACCACAAAACACATCAATAAACAAAACAACTAATGATATTCACATTCAAATGTGATAGCAACAACATCTAAAATACAACAAACATACATTTTTCTTCTTTTTGCAACTTCATGCTTCTTAAAACTAATTTTAATATATATTAAATTTCAACACTATCAATACTTTTTACATTTAATATAATTTTGCGCTTCCAAAAATTTCTTTCCCAATATAGTGCCCTGAAACATATAAAAAAGAAAAGCACCTCCATCATTCGGTAGATGGCAGTCCCATGAATTCTTCTATGGAATAAAAGATGCCCTGCTTCAAGTATCTCAACACTTCCCTCTTAAATGAATTTTCATCTGTCATTGCCTTAAGCCTATGTGGAAGACAAATGTGTAGGATTGCCCCAGAAACTGCTGGTGACTTAGAAGTTTGAGAAAGCCTGTGTTTTGGAATGGTTAAATTGTATGTTTCTCTTGTATTGTATCCTATGTACCTTATTATAGTGTACATCTGCATTGAACTTCGAAAACATGATGACACTCAGAATATAAATCGATGGGAAAGTTAAAACATCAAGCTTTTTGAAAAGAAGGCGGCAAGAATCTGTATGCTTCTTACCAAAGATAGCCCGAAGTGCGGACTTTTGAATTTAAAAAATCTTTAACATTGATCTTGTTGAAGCATTTCCCCACACAGCAACACCATATTGAATATGACAGTAAAAAATACCATAATATGCCATCCGAAGAACCGGCAAAGAGCAATACCTTGATAACCTCTTCAGAACAATGCACTTATATGATTACCCCAATTCAATTTTGAATCAATTGTCAAACCAAGAAATTTTATATTTTCTACTTCAATTAATTGATAATTATCTGCAAAGACGTCTTTTGCACTGCAATCTTTTCTATTCTTTGCTGAGAATGAGATAGATATTGTTTGTTGATCTTGGAGGCCCTGTAGAAAGCAAACTCCTCCCATCACCCAATCAAGTCAAACAACGGAGTCATTCCAGTCCAATATTATGTTCGATACCTTAATTGACATTGAGAACAAAAAAGCCCCTTGCGTTCGGCAAACGCTCACTCACAAATTCCCGCAAGCAGCCAAACTTCAGCTTACCCTCGCCCTGGCAACGTGTTTATATTATAACGTTTCTATTTTGTGTTTTGTACATTGTGCTTAGGACTAATGGTTTTCGACGATCTCATTACTGAGTGAAATAATTTTATTCTTGTGTTTTTATGTGTAATTTAAGTGATCGGATGATGAGGTAACCCAAAACCGCGGTCGTCACAATGAACAAACAAGGATTGGACGACAGTGCACAGGTTGATACCTATCCAACATTTGTTATTACATTCCAATCCGGGTGCTTTCATAATGAAATTAACTGTTGTTGATTAATACATCATATAACTATACAGGCCGTTATGTGGTCTAATAATTCACCTACCTTACATGTTTTACTGCGCCGTTTACTGTAAACAAGTTCAATAATCATAGGTCTTAAAATTAGTTGTTCAGATAATGTTATTAGAAACGACAGTACATTTAAATAGGATAGTATTTGTAGCTTAATGTAATTTATAGTTATGTTGATAAATATACGTTTAGAAACTGAAAGCAAGGCTGTAGACTTTATGACTTGTATTTTCTGTTCTGCTTTATAACTTTCTTGAAATATAAAATCTGTGGACATGTGGCAATAGTGCATGAATTTGCTGGCGGTTTTAGTTAATTTCATCGTATGTTTGTCATTTAGTGTAGTTTTTGTTTGAATTGTGTGTACAATATTGTAGTTGTAACAGATAAAAAGCCAATGTCAAATTACACCATGCCTCAAAGCATTATTGTACGTAGAGAGTCATTCGTATTTAACAAGGTAGGCTTGGTTAAGAAACAAGTTTAAAATGATTTTAAGGTATAGTCAATTTAAAATAAAAAAACAGTTGGTACTTGGTGGAAATCCATAATAAGGTCGAATGGTAAAATTTCACAAATATAATTTATTTACCAACTTATGCTTTACCGCCAGGCCTGAAGATGTCTAACGGTAAAACGTATGTTGCTGCCCTATATATAGTCAACACAATTTAGTTTTGAAGTTTATTTAGGATGCTTAGATTAGCGAACAGTGGGAAAATTATTCCTATATCCTAAAATCCCGGCACTTTTATTCGATGATCATGTATTACTTTAACTTATTTAATCTTAATATTCAATTAAATTTTGTTTTGTTTTGTCTAATGCACGTATCCCTGGTAGCCTAACAATTACTGAAACCCATTACTTCGTAAAATAACAACAAATCAATAAGCACCAATGATGATAGCCTAATGAGATGGAATTGAAATTATATTAATGGCAATTGTGAAACACTTTGAGTGGATTACTTTAACTTTGTTATCAGAATGATTATATCAAGCTAAATTGAGCAAGGCTAATAAGTCACTCAATTTGAGCCAAATTATCTGTTTACTTACAAACATATTCTAATTTTGTTTCTATACTACATTTTAAAACGTCAACAAATAATATTTGTTGCTAAAAATACAAATAAAAATACAAATACAAAGTAAGATATGAGGGAAATATAATTTTACAAACAGTTAAACAAAACTACTAATAACTATAATGGAAACAATAAAAAAATTCCTAACCCTAAATATTAGAATAAATTATGTACCCCAAATCCTGCCTTAAGTTTACTGTCCAGGTGTGCCAATAAAGTGTAGAAATAACTAAATACAAGAGTAACTTAACCCTTTGCTAGCCATCATCTAGCGTGGCAGTACTATCCAAAAGAGACAAGGCTTAAATCATGAATTTTAATATTCTTAGATTATTCTTCGTTAAATTTGTAATTATCAATCAATCTTAATGGTTTTATTATGTTTATTGATTTGTTTTAAATAAAAAGAGCAGATTACAGAATGATGTAAATATAACTAGAAATAAGGTTTGATTTGTTTTAAATAAAAAGAACGGATTTTAGATGTAAAAATAACCAAGAAATGGAACTTAATTTGTTTTAAATAAAAAGGAGGGATTTTAGATGTAAAAATAACCAAGAAATAGGATTTGATTTGTTTTAAATAAAAAGAAAATATTATAGACTAGGGGAAACCTCTGCGGGGAAACCTTCTAGGGGAAACTCCGTTGGAACCTTCTATACACATAATCATGTTATGTTTCTTTTATAATAAAGGTGTAGGATTAATAATAACCCCAAAGCTAAGATGGTAAATAATGCTAAATGTACAAATAAAATGATTTCGGATATTTTATAACAACAGTTATAATAATGGTTAAAAGAACCAGCAAGGCTCAGGTCTACACTTTAATAAAAAGCTAACCTAAAAGTTAGAAATAAAAATAGTTGCTTCAAAGTGTAAAATCAGGTATTAATGGAAATATTAGAGTAAACAGCTGATTTATATGTTATTTTTGAGCTTCGACACCAGCAGACGATTCACTACTGCCTTTGTGAAAGTTACACTAGGTTGGCCTACCAGGTCATTCTAGTGGACTTCTAAGAAACTAAAAAACAAGTATTGTGTGGTCTGTGAGACAAGAGGTCACCATTGGAGGGTTAAAGAGGACGCTAAACAGTTTTTATACTCTGAAAAATGATTTGTATTGTATTTTGAGACCAATGGTACGATTTTAATTCCGTTTAAACTGTTTTAACATTTGGGCTTTTCTCACCTAAATTACACTTTTTTTATTTCGATATCTTAAAAATTGAGAAAATTACAGACGGCACACAATTAACAAAATGTTATCATACGACCTTGCGCCAAAACCTCCTACTCCTATTTCAAACTACTCTGTGATGTGAATAATGAGACAGAAAATATCAGCTTTCCCAATTAGTCTTTTAGGACAAATATTGTACATTGGCTCTTTCATTGGATGAATGGCTTACTGTAATGGTGAACGAATTTAAATTGACCTCCACTACTTCACAAGCAATTATTATATTCTTAATCTATTCGTCAATAAGAAAAAAAAGAACACTCTCATGTTCACATTGATTGTCGACTTGTTACAATTTGTGTCGTTTTGGGCGTAAGTGCTTTATTCTTTTTTTTTTTCTAAATACTATTAACATCAATGGATTTAGATAGTAGCCTTCATGTATATACTAATTGAAGTGTAAGTAATTTTGAATTGAAATTAGTTTAGTTGTTTTTCTTTTTGGAGTAACACATTTAAACGAGTTTTGTAGAGAATAAATATTCCGTGCACTAAATACTTTTATTCTGTTATGTCATCATTTTTGGTTTTTTAGTCTTGGAATTTTGCTTAACCTTTTCATCATACAAATAAAATCTATTTGTCTTTATTTCTGAAAAAAGTTATCTTATTGATGTTAGGTTTACTTTTGCAAGTGTAGAATACTTCTGTGCTACATAACCTATTAGTAGGCCAAAATACTGTGGAAAAGGCTTATTTAGAAGTGACGATTCAAACCCATATGAATTGATAGTAGTATTAGTGTTAATAACTGAAACATATGGTAATCTACAGGTGGCACATTTCTTTATTTTATGTAATTAAAAAAGTAAAAATTCTTTCATCTTATGGAGTCATCTTTGGCGGACCCAATGTTTGACTTCTGGATTATGCAGTCCTAAAGATATGACTGTGTTGTTTTATTTTAATTTTGCTTTTAAGTACAAAATTTTGCATCAAATCTAAAATTAGCCTTTATTAAATCACCCACGATGTGTGTGGTACACTTAAAACTCAGCAAGTTTAGCTTACCCGTAGGTATTTTAGATATTTACAAGGTGTCTACCAGTGCCCAAAAGTCAAACAAAGACTCCGAAAAGTCAAGAATTGGTAAAAAAAGTCTCGATTTGTTGTCTTAGGTTACCGGTTTTTTCTGCCTGAAATTTCCCACACCACACAGTTTGTACTGTATCGTACGAATCACCCGTGTAAAACGTGTGGCCACTCTGATTCACAGTTCAAATCTATTTAAAGATTTGGTTCAATTCATCTAGTTCATTGGGAAGAACCGTTCGTTTGATCAAAACTTGTAATAAATAGTGGAAGTTCTGCGAATACACCGGTTCTTAAACTGTTATTTAGCAAATGAGCTTTTCTATTACCGGATAGGGGAGAACCAATCTTGTAAAACATGGTTTCAGATTATTTGTTCAGTTTCACAAACTGTTATAGTTCATATTTATTTAACGGTGTGTGTGTTTTGTGTCATAAAACAAATAATTTAATATTAAGTATCTAACCAGTAAGATTGAATGATTTTTATTTTTATATCTGTACATTTTTGTCAATATATATTTCGATTTGCTTGAAAATAAGGTTACCAAACTAAAGTCCCCAAAAATCAAATTTGTACGATCTGGTAGACACCTTGATTTAGTTATATAATTTCTTTGTGTGCCCTACATGACCATCGTTTGGTGTGACAGTTATGCAGTGAGTATCAGACCATTTGTATGGTACATATAATGAGCAAACCATTTTAGAAACTTTGTTTTAACTCAAATCATAATTATTTCCCACCTACAGAGTTTAAGAATTTTTTCCAAATCAGTACTCCAAAAGGAATTTTCTAAGGATTGGGGTCGTTTTTGAAGAAATTGCAAACTTAATCATAGGTCCAAAGTTATATTACTAGGGTCAAAAAGTTTCCGGAATTGGTTTAATTTATTTGTTGTAAAAACTTGCAAATTTATTTTCCCTCAACATACTCTCCTTCTGCAACAACACACTTGCCACAAAGTGTATAGAGTTCTTCAAAACACTTTACAACTCATTTTGTGAAAATTCTTTCATGGCTTTGGTAGAATTTTGCTCGACAGCCTCAGCGTCTGCATATCTTCCTCCCTTCAACGATGTTTTTAACCGTGTTAAAAGGAAGAAATCACGAGGTCGGACAAGTAGGCTGGATGTACTAGCATGGTATCACTGTTCTTGGCTAGATAATTACGTACTTACAGGGACCGATGTGCAAAGGGCGTTGTCATGAAGCAAAATCCAAATGTTTCCCGCCCATTTTTCAGGGCGTTTCCTACTGATGGCATCTCTTAAGCGCCTAAGAATTTCCGCTTAAAGTTCTTTGATTATTGTTTGTCCCTGTGGAATGAACTCGTAGTGAATTATGCCTTTATAATCAGCATCACTTTTCCGTTGCTTTTGTCCAAGCAAAAGTTTTCCTTCCGTGGACATGTCTTTTTTATCTATTCAAAGGACTGACGTTTTGTTTGAGGATCATAGAGAAAACATCATGTGTTATCTCCAATTAAAATTTTTTCCAAAAATTCCGTATCTGAATCGGCCATATCAATTAACTCACCAGCCATTAACATCCGATTTTCTTTGTGTTGGGCAGTCAGCATTTTTGGAACCATTCGCAAACAAATTTGATGCATGTTGAAATGATCAAATCATGAAGGATACTGTGGATACTACCATGTGATAAGTTTAACTCAAATGTGTTTTCGTCAATCGTTAGTCTTCTGTTTGCACGAACAACTTGCCTAACTCGCTCAATGTTGTCATCAGTGGTTGAGGTTGAAAATCGTCCACTACGAGGGTCATCTTTAACGCTTAAGCGACCTTCACGAAAACATTTGGGCCATTCATAAACTTGGACTCTTCTTCATCGCCTCATCTCCGTAAGCTTGAATTTGCAACTCAAGAGCCTCAGAAGGTGACTTTTGAAGCGAAAGACAGAATTTAATGTTTGCTCGCTGTTCACTATACGCCATTTTTTAAACAAAACTGTAAACTTGCTGACACACGGTAAGCACTCTCCACCGGTGAACAAAGGCAACTGAGCTATACCTCCACTAACGATAGCTCCAGGAGTAGTACCAACTGCTGCAAAACAAATTTCTCACAGGCGACTGCGCTGGGGGTCTCTAGAAATTAATTTCATGAACTTTTTGACGCTAGGTTGTATAATTTTAAAAGAAATTTTTTTGATGGAAAAAGTCGTGACTTACATGGTTTTGTTTCAAGATAAGTAGGCATATATGTAATTTTTTTTTAAATTTGTGTACTGCCTGTAAACAGGTTAGTTCAGAACGCAAAGTTTACCAAAAGTTCCTAACAATATACTTTTTTAAACAATGTCCAACTTAAGCACTTTGCGCATGTTTTCCAACATTAACAATCCTTTTTTACTTTCTCACTATAGGGGTAGTATAGTATAGAGAAAGTATAATGATAAAAAAAATCAATGTTGAGATTTTTGTGGAAATATCCGTTTTGGGACTCCCTGAGTCCAAAAAAGTAATTTTTACAAAATGTCTGTCTGTATGTATACAAAGCTAGAGCGAAAACTATTTGATCGATTTCAAACAAATTTGCACCAAACATGTCAATTAGGCCTATATAAATGCACGAGAAAGGGTTTTGAAAAATTTTGAAAAAGAACCCCCTTATTGGACAAAAAAAACCCCAAAAAATCAGTTATTATTTTTTTTTTTTAAAACAGCTCTAACGATTTTGATCAAATTTGGCTTATTTGTAACCCTTAATGTACCCTACCATATGCAGAAAACCGTATCTTTCTAAAAATTCTTGTTTAGCTAATAATAATAATAACTGATTTTTGGGGGTTTTTTGGCCAAAAAGGGGTTGTTTTTCAAAACCCTTTTTCGTGCATCTCTACAGGCCTAATAGACATGTTTTGTGCAAATTTGTTCTAAATTGATTGAATAATTTTCTCTCTAACTAATAATAATAATATTTATTAGTTCATCTCCTACTTTAATATCACCTCTCCTACCCCACCTACAAAATTATGAAGTCACAATGAATCTGTTTAATAATTTAAATATGTTTGTGAGAAAGTATGTGCCAGTTCCTGGTACCGTTTTTCTTTTAAATAAAAAAGCCCTTTCTAAAAAATGTTAAATAGCAATGTAGGTCAAATAGAATATGGAATTAAAGCGATTTTAAAGCTGATTTTTTAAAATTTTTACTGTAGTCATACCTCCTACCGTTGCAAATTGGCAGCCGAAATATTGATTTTTACTTTTTGTGTATGAAGACAAGTAGAATGAAAGATAATACATGTTTAATTGAATGACGACTATTATCTTTAAGCCCTAACTTTAAAAGTAACTTTTGTATTGTATATAGAGATTATTCTAGGCCTACTTTTGGAAGCCAATTTAGAACAACTTAAAGATGTTACTAGTATTTAATTTGTACCATTAATATATGGATCTGATTTTTGTTAAAAAATGCATTTTTGTTTAATGTGGAGAAAATAAATGAATTTACATTAATTATATCCCTGAAAAATAAGAAATTATATTCAAAGATTTTTTAAATGCTCTAGATGTTGGCTTACATTTTGTTTTTAACCTTCATAAATATAATAACTAAAATAGATGCATTTATTTTCTCCACGAGCTCTGTTACACCCTATAAAAATCTACCTTGCTTAACTTTTATAACTACTACCCCATACAAAGTTTCAAGTTTTTTACCATGTATAATGATTCTCTTTTAATCCCATATCGTCAAGAAAATGGACTTTATTGTTAAACTTGTTTAACATTTAACGTGTGTATAATACAGCCTAAGACTAAGTTGTTTGTGTATTGTTGCAGACCCTCCAGCGCAGTGACTCGATGGTGTCGCTCTGTTATAGGTCGCTACTCACCTACATCACTGAGGACAATCTTACCGGACTGCAGAACTTCCTCGACAACAAAAGAGTTGTAGTTGATGATAAAGACGAGGTAGGTGTTGTAGGCTACTATACAAGGTCATCTCGTGTTTGCTTGGACTAGATTAGATAAGTGGACTGAGATAAACGTCATCACATTGCCATGTGATTTGGTTTATGGATCCAACGCAATTTATTAAATAAAGCTGGACAGAAAGTTAGTGATAATCTGTTTGCTTTATTTTTTTAGTTCTAAGCAAAACTATTGAGTTTATTTATTATACGTACATTCAATTTTGTATGTAACTGATCTCAGTATAGTAGACTTTGGATATGAAAGTCTGGGTCTGGACTAACGTTGTAGCCAAGTTATTGTGCTGAGCTCTACTGAAACACACCCCGTTGTCAGGATAACAGCGCAAGCAGAGTACATGATAGTTTCCTGTGCAGTTAACGCAGTAAGATCGCTAACCATATTATTTATTTGATAATCTATATACAGGGTAATTTAGGAAGTTATCCCCACACTTATACAGCTCATTCTACTAGTAAAAATAATGAAAAAAGTTCATGTAAACATAGGTCCGAAAACGCTTCGTTTTCCAGATATCCGCCATTTTGTTTTTTGTACGAAATAATTCATATCTAGAGAACTGTTTGACTGATTGAGTTCAAACTTGGCATGAAGTTTAACCTAACAATGATATATCTAAAAAAATAACGATTAAATCAAATTATGCTTTTCAAAATGGCAGCTGTTTGAAAATTTCAAACCTAAATTACTAAAAAACTGTACATTTTAACAATAAATGTCAAGACACCTTTTTTGTAGCCCTTTTGATTCCCTATGGGATGGTGTAGCTGCAAAAACAATCGGATGAAGGATAAAGCTAAGTTATGTGTACTAATTGGTTTGTTCAACCCGGCATCCTATACCAACACTATAAACACAAAAATATTGCATGAACATTCCTTTTATTATCTTTAACGTAGTTATTATCCTTCATCCGATTGTGTTGACAGTTACACCATCCGATAGGGAATCAAAAGGGCTACAAAAAAGGTGTCTTGACATTTTTCGTTAAAATGTACGGTTTTGGAATAATTTAGGTTTGAAATTTTCAAACAGCCGCCATTTTGAAACACATGATTGGATTTAATCGTTTATTTTTCTTGAGATATATCATTGTCAGGTTAAACTTCATGCCAAGTTTGAACTCAATCAGTCAAACCGTTCTCTAGATATGAATTATTTTGTACAAAAAACAAAATGGCGGATATCTGGAAAACGAAGCGTTTTCGGAGCTATGTTTATATGAACTTTTTTCATTATTTTTACTAGTAGAATGAGCTGTATAAGTGTGGGGATAACTTCGTGAATCACCCTGTATATAAAATCCAAATACCACTCACCGACTGACTCATCACGAAATCTCAAAAACTACCAAACGGATTGCAATGAAATTTGGTATGGAGCTTCGTCTACGGCCGTAGGTGCTGGCTAAGAAAGGGTTTTAAAAAATTCGAAATCTTAGGGGGAGTTTAGGGGGTCAAAGTTACTAAATCACAATTTCTCCAAAACTACCAAACGGATTGAATGAAATTTGGTATTTAGCTTCCTCTAGGGTCCTAGGTGCTCACTAAGAAAGATTTTCAAAAATTCGAAATTTTAGGGTGGTTTGGGGTCAAAGTTACTAAAAATCCCTATAAGAAATACAGGGTATAACATATTTATTGATATATTTGTTTGGTTAATATAGATTTAACTTTGATTTGTCTCTCCGTGTAAATCCGGATCGGGCCTGCTAGTCTGTTATATATTGCAAAAAATTGAGTGAATTTGACACCAAGGGAATGATTGGTGCAAGGAAATCTTTTTTTTAAGGAGGAATCCACCCCAAGACAATGTAATGCCATCAATTGTAAATGCACCCCTATTTCTGTTACTTATCCTTCCCAATTACAGTAGGGTCCCGCTAATCCGAACTAATTGGGACCGAACACTGTTCGGATTAGCGGAATAGGCGGACTTCATAAATACTATCAACGTATTGACATGTTGATGGATAAATAATGTGCGGGGCATCTGCTAACGTCAGCTCTATACAGCTTTGATCGGCTGTGAACAGGTTCAGTGAAAGTCGGAAAGGAAATGCATTTCCTTCGATGACTCATAGCGCTGAGACATTACCTACCCCTCTCCCACCCGCGTTTCAAACATATTTATGAATCACTGCACTGAGTACTAGTCCAGACTGGATTCCACGTTCACCGTGCAGTACAGAGCGCCCATAAGCCGTGTTATACATACAACAGTCTCAGCTGTACTAGCCAACTAAAAACATCAACTATGCAATGCTCGTACAGTTTGACGCAACCCGCATGACAATAAACGTGATGTTCCCTGTAATGGTAGTAGCTTGTCTATTCTCCCGTAACATCTGTACTGCACAGTGAACGTGGAATCGAGTGTACTCGTATCTAGTTCAGTGTTTACTCTAGGGGAGTTTGATAAACTGTGTGCGCTTATTGCAAATTGTAAATCTTTGTTCCGCGAGTGTTGAGTTACTTTACCGAGTCACTGTGCCTTTTTTATTTGTTCGTAGTCCTTGACGTCAACTGTTAAACATTAAACATGGCAGGTAAACCAAGTCATGCTCCGTGTACTTTAAGAGAAAAACTTGAAGTGTTAAAAAGATTGGACAATGGTGAAAGTGCTTCTAAATTATCACAAACGTCTTTTTAATTTCTCCTGTTTTTTAAGTTTAAAAAATAGGTATTTTTTCTGAACTTTGTTTGGAATAGGCGGATTTTCGGATTAGCAGGAATCTACTGTATAATTAAATTTTCTTGGTTTTAATTATTGTCGTAATTTTGATAAAAGTTTTCTAAATTATTTTTATTTGTCTTTAAGTTAGTCATCAATGTAAACATAAATAAATTGGTGCTATTTACATTTTCCAGAAAATGTCTTCTATTTTACCATTATTTTTCTAATGTGCTGTTTGTAATATCATTGGTTTGTGTTTCTAAATAATTAGTGATAAAATATTGCAATCTCCAAACAAAATAGTTATCATTGCCAGTGAAAACAAAATGGTGGCCGAAATAAATACGCTTGGGGATGGTCGAGGAGTGGAAGTAATTCTAAACACTGAATTTTGTTACACTCCCAGACATAGTTTACTTTGTAAATGATTTAGTTTGTACTGTATTGCTCAAATAATCAAATGGAAGTAAATCATCCACTATTCAATCATCTATCTCTTCACTAGTACATGCATATTTTTAGCACTTTCATTACTAATCATTCAGTTAAAAATTTGTTTAGCAGTTAAAATAATACTTTCTCACAAACATATTTAAATTATTAATCAGATTCACAGTGACTTCATAATTGTAGGAGGGATAGGAGAGGTGATTTTAAACTAAGAGATTAATTAAATATTATTATTATTAGCTAGAGAGAAAACTATTTGATCGATTTCGAACAAATTTGCACGAAACACGTCAATTAGGCCTGTATAGATGCACGAAAAAAGATTCTGAAAAACAACCCCCTTTATGGCCAAAAAATCAGTTATTATTATTAGCTAAACAAGAATTTTTAGAAAGATGCTGTTTTTTGCATATAGTAGGGTACATTAAAGGCTACAAATAAGCCAAATTTTATAAAAATCGTTAGAGCCGTTTTTTTTATAAAAAAATAATAACTGACTTTTTGGGGGTTTTTTTGCCAAAAAGGGGGTTGTTTTTCAAAAATGTTCAAAACCGTTTTTCGTGCATCTATACAGGCCTACTTGACATGTCTGGTGCAAATTTGTTTGAAATCGATCGAATAGTTTTCGCTCTAGCTTTGTATACATACAGACATTTTGTAAAAACCACTTTTTTGGACTCATGGGGTCCCAAACTGATATTTCCACAAAAATCTCAACATCGATTTTTTTTTGCGAACACTATACTTTCTCTATACTATAGTATAGTGAGAAAGTCAAAAGTGAAGTTAACTGTCAACCCTCTATCTGGTAAACAGCCGCAGCAGCTGCTGCACATTGCTTACGTGCTGCAGCTGTTGTTTACTTCAAGCATCGTTTTGTACATAAAAAATATTATTTAATAGATCGTATTCGTATTATATATCAGCTTACTCGTGGTATTCTAACAAATAATTTGGTATATACAATTGAACTTGGTTTTAACGGCCTCGACTAATACGTCAACTCGGACATAGCGTATTTTTTTTTTAGGTCCCTGTTTTAGCATCAATAAATATTTTAACCAATTAATTGTAACATAATAAATCTACAAAATATCAATGTCAAACTTTGAATTCAGTTTTCTCAGAACTTAAAAATGTTACAATTCCCCCTCTCCTTTGCTGTCAAGCTGCCTATTTTCGCCCTGCTCAGAATCAAACCACGAAATAAACAAACTACGTATTTTTTTTCATACGTAAATGTAATCTCCGGCGGGTCTCATCAAAGTCGGTAGTGGGAGGTTCCACTATAGCAACACTGCTAACTCTCCCACCCTTCCTAAAAAACAATTCACACCCTGTGCAGTGTTAGTTGTGTGCTGTGTGTAACTAAACCCATGGCGTTGCTGGGATAGTGTTCGGACAATACAAAAGCACGGCGAGACTCAATCGTATAGTCGGCGAGACATTTACGTAGTTGTGATCAGACAGTTGCCCCTACCCCCACAATTCCAGTGTTAAAACTGTTGCATGTTTTTAATGCAGTAAGTCAATGTTTTAATACGTATTGTAATTTTAGTGTTTTTTTTTTAAATTACAGTAATGCTACA
>JAGFPH010000135.1:94346-117718 GCA_018207615.1 Philaenus spumarius
CGTATTGTAATTTTAGTGTTTTTTTTTTAAATTACAGTAATGCTACAGTTTGATAATACTGTACAAAGAACATGTATTTAAATGTTTAACCTAATTTTTTACTCATTAAAACTTTACACACTTAAAAAATTGGGTCTCCGTCGGACTAGACGGTGGAAGTTATACTTCTTTGGCCGTTCGTATATTCATACACTTTCCCATAATTTTTGAAAAAAGAATTTCCCAGCCGGGGATCGAACCAGGGATTCTAGCGTGGAAGTCTAGTGCGTTAACCATTCACCCACCGAGACTCTTGAAGGTATCTCTTGTTAAGAAAAGGTATAAGAAGGCACTTTCCGGATTTTACTCCTAACGCGTGACGCGGTTTCTCGACCGACACCCCATCCCGATTACAACGGGCGCAAAAAAGTATAACTTCAAAAATGTTACCTAATTTATAATTGTAGGTGGCCTCAGCTCCAATTAGCTCGAATTATCTTGGCCCTACTGTGCATTAAAAGAAAAGTATAGTGTTTTTCTTTTTAATAAATGTCATGAATAATGTTGCCAATAATAGTAATACTGTATAGTTGTATACCTTTCACTCAAGGTAACTAAAATATGATTTCCTGTTGGTACATCTTTATAACGTTACTTGGATATAGCTTCAACATTCGTTCGGTCTCTTCATTGACGCTATAACCAAGTTCAACTGTAAGTAGTTCATTACTCTATGACTTATAACAATCACGTTAAAAATATACAAAGTTTCAAATCTATGACACAGCATCGTAGCTTAATTGATTGTCCAATTACAATGTTTGTTTATTTAGTGCGTTGTGTTTATTCTGGTTTGGTGTTTTGTTTTTACTATAACTATTGTGAATTGTAAGGAATTTTCCCTCTATAATATTGTAAAGTTTACAAAAACGAATATTGTATTTAATTTTTCTATACATTTTACTTTCTCCCCCTATACCATAGTATATGGAGAAAGTATTGCTTTCGTCAGAATTTTCGAATTTGAGTTTTTGGTGGAAATATCCGTTTTGGTGCCCCCTGAATCCAAAAAAGTGGTTTTTAGAGTGGTGTCTGTCTGTCAGTCTGTCTGTGTGTGTGTATGTATACACGACCAGAGAGGACACTATTGGTCTGATTTTCATGAAATTTGGTATGTAGGTACTAAACCCTAATATCTCCAGGCGTTTATTTCATTTTTTGGATTTTTTAATTTTTAAGGGTAATTTTCCCCTAAAAACCCATAAAAAACGACAAAAATGCAAATTTTTCAAAAACAGCTCTAACAATTTTGATTGAATTTTCAGTATTTATAGTGCTTAAGATGCCAAACAAAATGACACCACCCGCTTTTATCAAAACTTCGGTGTTTTATAATTATGGGAAAATGTTTAAAAATAAACAAGTTTGTGTTGTCAATCTAGCATCGCGGCGGCGGCCGCACGGGGTAGCACCATGGTAGCGAGCATGGCCAGTAATTCAAAGGTCGCGCGATCGAGTCCTGCCTGGGACAATGATTTTTTTATCCGATTGACGTAGGTAGAATATTATTTTTTTGTTTTGTTCTAAAAAGTAATAAATAAAATGATTAAAAACAATATTTTATTTTTTTATAGTTTTATTATTTTATCGTTTTTATTTTATAGTCTTAATTATAATTTTCCTTGTCATCCCGAAAAACGATTTTGACTAAAATTGTAACTACAGTAAGTTGGGAGAAAGTTTGTGTCAGTTAACTGATACCGTTTATTTCATATGTATAAGTATTTATTTTTATTGCTGCTCAAATTTACAATTAAAAAAAAAAATAATTTGTCTTTTGAAAGTGAACACTTTTTTATAGCTACATATAAATCATTTTTCAAGTAAAGGTAAAACAAATAGTTTTTCCATTTGGATCTCAAAAAAAAAAAAACTCCTAGCAATGTTCTTTGTACTTTTCTGAATAAGAAAATATATAGAGTAGAGTCCCGCTGTTCCAAAAATCTGCCTGTTCCGAACGTAATTCAGAAAAAAATACCAATTTTTTAAAACAGGAGAAATAAAAAATACTTCGTGAGAAAGCTGTACATTTATTGTTATACAAATAAGTTAAATAAAGGCATACATAGAGCCTAAGCTTGATGAAAATGCCTGAAACCAAATTAGAATGAAAACTGGTCTCGTTTCCTTCACGTTTTCCATCCGTTTTGCAGGAAGGAAGCTACCACAACAAGCGCCCGGTGAAACGGATATTGGGTCCTTCAGAAAGAAGGAAGGATTCGATACAACACCTGAGCACCCCAGTAGTGTTATTGCCACCGGCCAGTTGCTTTCATCCGTTTTTCTCCTCCGTTTTCGTTGTCTTGAAGGAATTTTATTTTTTTCTCGATCTTTTTTAAAGACGATGCGGTCTTCTTCTTCTTCTTCTGTGGGCGGTCCGAAGCCTTAAGCACGTCAGCCTCTTGGGCTTATTGCGCTCCCACTTAAGGATGTTGAACCCTTAGTTACCCTTGTCGAGATCCATAAGCCCGTTGAACTTAAGTATCTTGCTGACAAGGTCATCCTGAGGTATTGTTTGTCCTTTGTTCAGCCTGCCAAAGGTTCTATGACTCACCTGCTCAAGCCTCTCACACTCGTAGATAAGGTGTTCCGCAGTCTCCTCCTGCAGGCCACATTTCCTGCATTTAGGATCTCCGGTAAAGATACCCATATTTTTCATATGTTTCCTGAAGTGGCCGTGCCCTGTGATTAGGGCAATCACCTCTTTTGCCTTGCACCTACTTAATGACAGGATGTCCGATGCAATTTGTCTTGATGGATCAAGAAGTGAAAGCTTACTCATCTTTAAGCCTTGAGTGTTCTTCCACCTCCTACTATGTTCCATCCTTGCCCAGTCGGCAACCACTTGCATGGCTGTCGTCTTGGATATGCCACAGAAGGGTTGCGGTCCTGTGAAGTCAGAAGCTGACGCCCTGTTTGCCAGCCTATCTGCACGTTCGTTTCCATCTACTCCAGCGTGTCCTGGAACCCAACAGAGTGTAACCTCGTTGATGCCCGCAAGATGTTTGATGGATTCGGCGCATTCCCAGACTAATTTTGACCTGATCTCGTTTGAGCTCAGGGCTTTTAATGCAGCCTGGCTGTCTGTGTATATACAGATTTCTCTATTCATGTGTCCGAGTCTTAGGTTTTCCCTGGCACATTCCAATAAAGCTGTGATTTCTGTTTGGAACACTGTTGGATAAGACGATGCGGTACTAAAGGACAAACTGCGGAATGACAAAACAGACAGTTCAAACTACCTATCCCTTCCCTTCCGTTTTTAGAAAAAGCGGAATCGTAACGCAACGGAAGGAAAAAAACGTATGGGATAAACCTACACTAAGGCAAGGTCAAGAGCATTTGTCGCATCTATGTGTGATATGAGTTCAGTTTGAGCGTTCACCTACTCCTCGCTTTCCTCCGAGCCGATCAACGCTGCATAGAACTGACTCCAGCAGATGTCCCCACACTTAATTTACGCCTTAACAAGTCAATACGTTGATATTATTCATGAAATCCGCCTATTCCGAATTCCCGCTAAACCGAACAGTGTTCGGTCCCAATTATTTCGGAATAGTAGGACTCTACTGTAATAATGTATTCTTTGCTTGAAGGGAATACTTTCTGTAGATTTTTAAATGATAATATTTGCAAGTAGTGTAACAGACCCTACCAGTCGAGTGCCGTTTCGGCTATTCGGCCATCATCAAGTTATTGGAGAACATCCTCCGTTGTCATGGAACACTTAAGGCTGGGGCCACACGGTCCGGTTTCTAGGGATCAAGTTGTTGCGGACACACGGTCCAGGCAAAACGCACTTCCGTCCTTAGAACACTGCCTATAATATTATTCAGTTCAGGACTTTACACTTAGTAGGAACATAAAAACTTGTGTTTTCAAAACAAGAATTTGAAATTGATATATATTTTTATACAGTTTTATTTAGAACTAAATTACAAAACTTTTGAACATTTTTAAAAAAATTACAAAAAATGTTTACTAATTTTTATGTAGGCCTAAAGTTTAACTTTTTTCTTTCGTTACTTGAACAATTTTTGTTTCTTGAGCTAATAACTTTGTAATATAATTAATAAATTTTTTACTGGCACATATGAATTCTTTCAACCTTTCTCTACAAAAACTCTATGGAACACTTTTGGATTGGTTTATAATTACTGTATTTGGCGAATGTACTTGCAACACGCACCGAAATGGCTTCGCATATCAAAAAATTAACATCGACAATTGTAGGGTTAAAAATCTATTTTTCATTTTTAGTTTATATTTTTGAAAATTATTATTAATTATATGATTCAAAATCACTATGCATTGCAATACTTAACCGAAGCCATTGTAGACTATGCGCAATCTCGCATTTAGGTTGGGTGGAAACTTTGTTGATAGCAGTAGAGTAAAGTTACTGGCCTGTTTATTTAAATGTTATATTAGTGCTATCAATTTTTTATATTGTAATATTATTATTTATACTTGCCTTAGCAATCCTTTTAGAAGTCTTTATATCGTTTACAGCTGTTTCACCTTTTCATTTTCAGGCATCATCAGAACGAATACACAAAAAACACTTCTCACAATTACACTTATAAACAGAGATTAATTTGGTATTTAACACATAAATAAATAAAAACACAAAACGACACTTGGTAAAACATTTAAAACACTTGTTAAATTTATTTAAGTCACAGTCATCAAGTCTATCATATCACACTTTATGTCTATCTATTTTATGTCTTTATTTATTATTTTTTTATTTATTTTTATGTTAAATATCATATTAAACTCTGTTTATAAGTGTAATTGTGAGAAGTGTTTTTTGTGTATTCGTTCTGAAGATACCTGAAAATGAAAAGATGAAACAGCTGTAAACGATATAAAGACTTCTAAAAGAATTATTGCTAAGGCAAGTATGAATAATAATATTATATATAATAGCAATGGGATATGGCTACAATTACAATAATGAATTTTATATTGTATTTATACATATATTGTTTATACATAGGCCTATATCAAATTTCATCTAAATCGAATATATGTTTTTAGAGAAAATAGATTTTTACTGACGATATGTTCAGTATAATTTTAAATTACCACTATATATATAATCTCAGTCAATTTATATTTTTTTAACAATCATTATCACAATCGCTGTCACTAGGAATGTCTACAAACATGTACATGAATGTGGTGGGTTTCCATGTACATTTTCTATTAGTTTGTCCGTATCAAACATTTTGGTGTTGACAAAACACAACAAGAAGCATGCAACGCATTCCGAATAACAGGACTGTCTGTACGCAAACTAGAAAATGCACATGTTTTGTATCTCCTTCCCGTTTCTCAGGATCCTGCAGTGAGGCAACACCATCCGTTGGACTGTTTGAACGCGCCAATTTAAAACCTTGTGCTGTCTTCATCCCGATTTTCGGGATCCCGAGAAACCGGACCGTGTGGCCCCAGCCTAACGAAAACATGTTCACAAATATTTAAATAAATTATTCGCGAAAACACATTTAATAAAACCATTTCCAATGTATCCACTGTCTCGCACTGAACTATTGCTGTCTATGTGAAATATGGAAACTGGTTTGTCATTAGGAAAGGTATTGGGATAAGGTCTATTACTTTTCTGTTATTATAACGTCACATAATGTGTTCGATTCAAAAAATAATTTCTAATCCGGATTAGTTTTGAACATTTTAGATATTTCGTATTGTTCCAGCGCATTCATAAAATTAGCTTTTTTTTTGCAATGGTGTAGAACGGCGAGGAACAACATAAATGAATGATTGTTTATTGGCACTTGTTTTAGAATGGGAGCTCAGCGTTGCATTATGCTGCATCCAAGGGCAAGTTATCGTTTGTTAGAGAACTTATTAATCACGGAGCCGATGTCAACATTGAGGATAATGTAAGTATTTATTTATAAATATGACTCGTGAGCAAATATTATGTTGTTTTTTTTGTGTTTAACGTCCTGCGGTTGTGCACTTAAGGCTAATGAAGACGGGACCTACAGTTTTACGTGGAATCCGAACCACAGCCAATGATGTCTGTTAAGAAATAATTTAGAAAATTATTCGGGGTCAATGGGAATTGAACCCGGAACTTTTCCATTGATGGTTGCCATGACGATTGATAAAGCTTTGACGCCTTAACAACCACGGCCATATGTTTCTAAGTACGACTAAGTATTTATGTTTACAAAAAGTATTGAGTATTGAGTTAAGTTTTTATTTTTGCATACAAGATGAGTAATGAAATGTAGGTACTTCTAATTCTGCCTGATTTACTGTAGATCTTTTGTGTTGCCACATTACTATACTATTGGTACTTACCATCCTAAACATGTAGTAATTTAACTCTCGTAAATTCCGAAAAGTATATTTTTCATTGGTTTTGAATATCAATCTATTTTTCCTAGTTTTAATTTTAACCACCATGGTTCAGTAATTCGTGTGCTACTTACGACAAAAATTTGAAAATTGTTTTTCATATGAATTTAATTAATGTAATTTGTTTCATAGGACAATTGGACAGCGTTATTATGTGCTGCTAAGGAAGGTTATACGGACATTTGTATTGAACTGCTTGACCATGGAGCCAATATTGAGCACAGAGATATGGTAAGTACCTACTAGTAAGCCCCTGTGAAAAATCACAGGCAGATTAATTATATACACATCAGAAATACAACAGACTTTATCTAGGCCTACCTAACTATGCAAATGGGGATTTTTGTCTCGGTACATGTGCACAATTATAAGGATTATAAAACTGTAGGCCTATTTGTTAATATTGTTATATATATTTAAAGAAAGATAAATTAGACGTTATTAATATTATAGTGAAGAAATTAATAACCAATGTTTATCTATATATATATAAAATTCAATGTATGTCCGTCTGTTTGTACGTTTGTCTGTTTGTACGTTTGTATGTTTGTCCTTTATGCGTTACCAAACCGTCCATCCGATTGCTTTGAAATTTTGCATAGTAACACAGGTTAACCCTGGGAAGGTTTTAGGCCATTTACCGAAGTCCTAGGACATTAGGGTTACGCCCCAGTGGCCCTCAAAGTTTCAATGTTAATCTTATGGAAGGTCAATCTTAAGGAAGAAGAAGAAAGATTTCTTTTGATTTTATCAGGAGCACAAAAAACAGCTGTTCGTATGAAAAGCTTAAAACAGCTGATTTTGATCAAAAACTGAATATAATTTTAGGTTAGGCCTACAATGAACTAAAACACCAATCATTGGGCTAATTATTTAAGATATATAAAAGCCAAATACCACTCACTGACTGAACACTTAAAAAGAATACAATTACGTTAAAAAGACTGAAAATACCAACCACCACGGGCAACGCCGTACGGGTCAGCTAGTATGTTATATGAAGGTGTACAAATGTTTCCCAAGTTAAACGAATAGGTAACTCTACTTTAAATTTGTATAAATGAATATATTGATGATGAAAGGTTATATTTATATACAGTTTATAATCAATAAACTGGAGTACTGAAATAGGTCTCGATAATGGAGGAACTCCGAAACGCGTTGACAAACTTTAGTGAAAGTGTTACGTTAGGATTGACAGAAAATTGTACTAAAACTTATTACAGTTTATAACCTCAAAGCAAATCTTATAACGTATTATAGCATACATTATTGATGATTGATGATGATTGTAGTTGTTAACATAACCCCAAAGTACAATCTAAGCTTGGTTTTGTAAATATGATGGGTGAAATCAGCTGTTATATTATATGTTACTCACGTACGGACGTACACTCGCTTTTATAGGAGTTGATTCATTGTGAGTATATATTTAAAGAGTGATACTGTGTCTAAACAAGCAGGAGTTGCGAGGTTACTTTATTTTTGTGAGCTTGAAAATTTGAAATAAACATTTTAAAACTTACAATTTGTATGTAATTTTTTATTTTACTGTTAGACATTTTTTCACTAACCAAAGAGCTGTAGCCGATCAAAAAAGTGTAAAATGAATCGTTACCTTTTTGGTTTTCGTCAGCCAAGAGCGCCCATATATTTCCTAAGGGCGGGGTCTAGACTGGGGGTATGGGATTAACGAGTACCCTCCCTTCCTATGCCGAAAGAAGTTCCGGGCAAATTTTTGACCTCCGCCAAAACTTTTGTAATTTGGGAAGGCAATTTTGCTATTTAGGTGAAATATCAACCCACCCAGTATTGAGTGTGTACCTTTACAACGTCAATGAATACACAAAGCTACAGCGCTCCTTCAGACCGCACCGATTAGTACTACAGCAGCTCATGCTTGAACTCTTGTACAAAATAAATAAGTATAGGCTATGTAACGTGAAACGGTACATAATGTTTAAAAAATATTCTAGTAAATCACTTCCACGAAATAGTGAATAGATTTTTACCCTTCGAAAATCAACACATATGAACTAAACTAGGAATTAGTTGTGTTGTATCGTACAACACTGTTAGCTAGCTCTTGTAATTATTGTTGATTGATCTATCAACAATAACAACTTTCGTGATTAGTATTGTTACACTGTCAGTTAGTTTCCGTTATTAATATTGCCAGATCTGACAGCGTTAGCTTTCGTTATTAACCTTTCCGGGACTAACCCACTGTAAATCCCATCAAACTAGGTTATTTTATTCAGCTTTATTTAAGCCAATCATCTTTGTATATAGTCATTGTCTGTATGATTTATTCTACTTCTAATCTCTAAAAATAAATATTGTTTTTATTAATTTAAAATTTTAACTTTCTTTTATTTTGTATTTTAATTTATTATTTTGTAATCACATTGGGAAAAAACAATTTCATCATAAACATTTAAGAAAAAAAACTTTTGCATATTATTTTTGTATTCGTTAACAAATTTACAAGCCAAAAATAAGTTTTTAAACACCCTTCGACAAACCCTAGTGATCGTGAACTCTGTTAGCATCATGTTTCTCTCTTTTTTCTGCTGTTAGCAGCTCCCTACAATAGTGCAAACAGTTCATTTTTAAGCCAATAGATTGCAGCACTTGTAGGTAAAAGAATTATATCAGTTGCTTTAAAGTGATTGTAGTACGCAAACGTTTAAGTTCTAAAACGTGTATACGCGACCGTAGTCTGTGCGGACAGTTTACTGTAGTCGTGTAACCGTTACGCCAGTCCCGAAAAGGTTGATAGATCTGGCAACACTGTTAGTAAGCCTTTGTGGTTATTGTTGTTAACTTAGAAGATAAGAGGGTTTGTAAATTAAACAAAGTTAAATCATATTCTGTTATTATCATTCAGAGAAGTTGGAAATAGGACAAATTATGTAGGCAGGGCCAGGTTTTACCAGTATGTTGCAATTTAATACATATTTAAAAAAACACATAAAACAACTCCAAAAACTTTAAAAAACACTTAAATGAATTTGATGTCTGTTATGTCAGAACAGTCAATATTTAAAATAACTTATCTATTTATGAAGAGTTAATGTTTCTCAAGATTTTGTTTTAACTTAGAAGTATTTTGTAGGCCTACATATTATTCTGATTGTTTGTTCAGGGAGGCTGGTCTTCACTCATGTGGGCAACGTACAAAGGTCATACGCCAACAGTGGCTCTGTTGTTGGAGAGAAATGCTGACGTCAACGCCCATGGAAACTTCCACATCTCATCGTTACTGTGGGCAGCTGGTCGAGGCCATGTGGATATTGTCAAAATGTTGGTTAAAAGGGGTGCCAAAATCAATGTCGGGGATAAATATGGCACTTCTGCGTTGGTGTGGGCTTGTAGGAAAGGAAATGCTGAAATAGTCGACTGTCTTCTTAAAGCCGGTGCTAATGTCGATTCTGCTGGAATGGTGGGTAAATACGTTGCTTGAATAGTAGTCGGTTTTTGCAATTGTAATACGCATAAGAGCTTAATATTGTAAAGGTTCTGTTGTTGAAACAAGTTAACCATTAGTTACATATTTTAGGTTAGCCCTTATTTTAAAATGATTTGTAAGCCTAAGTCATTTATAGTAGTACAGGCTAGGCCTAACCTAAAACTGTTTTGTTTCATTTCATTTTATTTTATTGGTCTTGAAGATAGTACAATATACCATATAAGACATATCAATTATTAAATAATTTAAAAACTAATTTACAAATAATTATCTTTAAAAACGCAGAATAGAAAATAATAATCAGTTAAAATATTTACATATCAGTACAATTTAAAAAATTAAATATTAATGTGCTTCATATATGTAATATCGGCTTGTGTACTTGTAACACTTACGTCCATGTCACAGAGAAAATAATAAAGTAAGAAATGAGTCAGCTGTTTCCTATAGTGACTAAAGGAACAGAGATTTGGTCTAAATGAATAATGACGCAATACAAAATAATATTGATCATTTTAATTTTCATATAATTACATTTCTTAATGACGCAAAGTAATTACAGTGGAATCATTTTTTCTTTAATAAACAAATAATAAAACATAAAAGCAGACTGTAAAAGTAAGTAATATAAAGGCAGACTTAGAAAACATATCAATATATGATCGTGTGTAAAATGTGAGAACTATATAAAAACTTTATTTCCATGAGCAGTGCGTTATAAACGAATAATAAAGCGACAGTCGAAATTATAAACAGTTCAATAAATAAAATATAATAACAGGACATAACACAATTCTATGTACTAAGATCTTGATATGATAGTGTATGCAGTGATCATGGATGCAATGAAAAGAGAGAGAGGGAAACAACTTGTCTACGTGCCGGGAAGCAGGTTCCTAGCGAGTTGGTACGCTATGGAATATACTAGAAACAAAGGAGAATCAAAATGGCGTGAAAGGCGTTCTACGTCTTGTATGTTGTGGGAGCTGCATTTACCACAAAAGTATAGTTTACTTAAAGTTTGAATATTAAGAGTAGTACGAAAGTGAAGTATAGGAGTGACAGTATTAGTACAATCTTGGATGACAAGAAATATTTTGTATCTTCGATGATAAGACGATCTGAAGAATTGTAAAATGTGCTTCGATAACAACGCGCGTGGTGAAATGGAGAGTGCTTCATATTTGTGTGATTATAAAAAGTCCTAGGTAAAAAACAGTGAGATAGACAACGCAGTAAGTAATAAATGGCCATTAGTTTAAGTTTTAAAGTCTGCATTTTTAGAAAAGTATAAAGAATTTGAGTAATAACCTAACTTAAATTTTTCACTTATTGCGTCATTTAGTTGCAAGCTATGGCTCACAAAACTTTGTATAATTTGTAAATAGTTAATCGATTTGTATGTTTAATTGTTCTATGACATTGATATTGTTTGTTGTAAATATTCATTTTTCAATTATGTTTGATTAAACAAAATAGTTGCTGTCACGATGTCTTGAGTTTCTTCATATAGCCACGAATGTCCGTTTAGCCATTACTTTTTTAGCCAGGTTCCCACCCCTAAGAAAATTAAACTAATTAGTAAATATTTTTTTGAATAATTGGTAATTGCAAGTAAATATATGCAGACTAAGCATAAGTGAGGTTATATGTGGATTATCGAAGATATTATGATCATTATTTTTTATTAAGATTATGGGAGTTAGGTAAGGTGAGTTATAGTAAGGTGAATTATAGTAAGGTGAATTATAGTAAGGTGAGTTGTAGTAAGGTGAGAAAAATAATATTGTTCTACGTTGAGACTGTGAGAAAGATGTTATGGAGAGTTAAGGTGGGCGATGATTTATTTTAGAAGTGAGGCAAAAGGCCTAGGAGGTACATAAATGATTTGAGTATTACATGAGCGTCGATTTTTCTTTTTAAGGTGAATAAGTAAAGGAGGTGATGAAGAGATATTAGTAGTTATTAGATAATCCACATATAGCGTTTTTATTTTTGATTTAAGACATATTTTTTTTAATTTTTGAACTTTTTACCGAACCCATTTTTTTTAACACAGTAAAACTATATATTTATTTATTTTTTTTTATTTTTGTAACCTTCCGTTACATACTATGTGTATTAATTGTGATTTAGAACGTACACACAAATTTGTTTTTTTTATCGATGTATTTTATTATAAATATGACCTGCTTCATACAAATGTTGCATTTGTCTAAAAAGGAATAATGAATTGAATTAAATTTCATTGGTAGCTATTTATAAAAGTAGAGTTATTATGAAAATATAGTAAAACGCACCCCTCACTTTTTTACAATAAAATTAATTATTTTGTAAATTATTAAATTCTAATTACAAATTATTTTATTATAATGAATTACTGGACTTTAAATCGAGTAGAACAAACTCTTCATACTTAAACATTATTATCTACTTTTTAGTTCTGTTTGCTATTAAAGCGTGTTTTTTAAAACTATAATTTATTCCTTTTCATTGCCGAGCTTTTCAAATGTTTGCAAGAAATGTTTAAATTGTGAATTGGTTAAAAAAGTTAAAGCTCCCAGTGACGATACTAGTGAGTCATTATAGAAACAGATGCGGGTGTTTGTAAATGCCAGGCCAACCCCAAAGTAGCCACCGGCATAGACACCAACTTAGTCTATACAAGTAATTATATTTTTTAGCTTTATCTTCTTTAGTATTAGAGTATTAGTTATATGCTGTACTTCTAATGAATGATTGTGTTAGTGTAGTATTCGTGGACACCGTTACTTGTGGCTGCCATGGGGAACCATGTAGAAGTCGTTAGTCATTTGCTGGAGTTCAGGCCTAATATTAACGCTCTGGATAAGGACGGATGTACAGCTTTAACCATCGCCTGTAAGGAAGGCTATCACGAGATCGCAGTGGCTTTGCTCAACGTCGGAGCCTATATCAATATACAAGTGAGTGTCCGACCTATCTTTCAAATTTAGAGGTTAGATTGAGTGATGGTTTAATCATATTTTGTAGGAACCGTGCAGAATTAGATTTGTGACAACCGTGTTTTAAGATAATAACCGGGATCCAGCCCCCTTTAATTTCCCCTGGAGGAGGTGATCGCTAGCAGTATATGCCAGGCTCCAGCCTTATTATAGCCCCGTGAGACAGCAGATTCACTACTAGATCGCCGGGCTCAAGCGACTTTCCTTCGTGTCGATCGGCGGCAGAGAAGACAGCAGAGGGATCGTAATTTAATTAATTCCGTTTCAGAAATTGAATAAGAAGGCCGTATTCCTTTCCTCCTGGTCAGCTAGTGTCATGTGGTTCTGGTGTAGTGCAGCATTGGTAGTAAAGATGGTCTTGAATTATCTCCGGAGAGAGCTGGCAGCGGCCGGGGGTTCTGACCCTATTTATACAGATTTCCAAGCACAGCTTGGGAAATAGTGGGCTGTGATTGGCTCATGGTCCCGCAAGTTTAGTGTTTTGGACGCAAAGTTAGAATAAACTTGCACCTAGCTGTAACTTTTCGGCCAATCATGAGCTATCTAATCTTTCTTTCCGATTTGGTAGGATTGATCAAGCTGTTAGTGTTAAGCTTTTGAAGATAGTGGGTTGTTTAGGTGTGTGTGTGTGTGTGTGTTAGTATTTTGGAAAGTGGGTGGAATTTGTTCCAGGTTGTTTTGGTGTTATCAACTTAAGTCAATTATAGTTCTTCAAAAGGGAATTTTTAAGGCAGGTATTCCGTATTTGAAGAACTGAACTCTTTTTTACTGTTTAAAAGTATTGATATTCTTTTTCTTGGACATAGTTCTTTTTCTTGAACTTTAAATCCTGCACTCGATAATCCGGCAGACCCGATAGTTCGGCATCCATCATCTTGAAAATTTGCACTCATTAAAAATGGCAGTTTTTGTAATTTTTGAGTGATTTAAGCCCGGTCTACACTGTCTGTTGGCTCAGCATCCGTTGAAAACAGTGTGTAAAAATCTACTGCTCAATAAACTTGTCCAAAACAAAAATTTCAATCAAAATTTCTCCTAAAAATCAAACCGATTCAAAACAATGTGCTCTCGTCATCCTTTAAAAACGTGTAAGGGGACCGTTTAACACTTTTGTTGCTGACAGTATTTCTTTGAACGTATTCCACTTAATGAAGATTATTTGAACAAATTGAAGTCTTTGGAAAAAGATACATTGAATTTCTTGTAAATAGTAGTTCGATTTAAAACCGCTTTCAGGGTTCTACTAGTCATTAGAAGTAAAAATTAGGGTAAAAATTTAAAAAATCGAGTTTCTATATACAAAGTCTTTATTCTGTAAAACTTAAAATCACTTATGCCTACTTCTCTTATTAATACACCTAACTAGTGATACGCGATTGCGTGATGTTTTAGTCGATTGTCTCGATTGTTCAAAAATCTCGAGCATCAAACAATCGCGCATCACTACGCCGCAACTTGTCTGCTCCGCTGTTCCCTACTATGCCCATACTCAACGCTGTTCCTGTTTATATTCATGTTTCGGCAAAAAAGACATTGAAACAACATAAAACACATAATTACCCCGCTTCATATAAGCTCCAAATTATTATAAGGCTGGATATGTCTTATAAAAAACTAATCAAGTTATTATAGGAAAAATATTTCATCATCTTGAAGCCCGGGGCTATGATCGCAATTATAACATCAGCGTGTCACTCGCACGATAGTGTAGGTATACGGAACCTTTTTTTATATATTTGTTACAATCCAACGCTCAGAGAGCTTATATTATAAATATTTTGTGTACAAAATGATTTTGTTTTAGGCTTTTAAAATTTATTTCCATGACCTTTCAGCAAAATACGTAACTTTTCCGTGATCCCTTACTAAAATCCGCGACTTTTCCGTGACCAGTAGACACCCTGGCTTTGCACGGTTTGGAACGAAAGGGGTTCGAAGAATTTGTGACAGGCTGAATTAAAAATGGCAAACTCCCACTGTACTGACTAACGAAAGCCAACAACATAGGGGAATGGAGCCGTGCCTACCTGAGGCTTATCAGTTAGCGGCAATCTCTCTACACAGTTAATGTTACCTAGTTTCAACATGTAATTTACGTGTTCATATATGGTACATGTGCGTTTATTTATAGTTTATTCCCTGTGTAAACCATTTTAAAGGAAGACCTCGATTATCCGGCATATTCGATAATCCGGCATCACCGGATCCCCGAGCTTGCCAGATTATCGAGGTCGTACTGTATATAGAAGCTAAAACCCACTGACTCACTGATTTATCAAAAACTACTGAACGGATTGGAACGAAATTAGGTATGTAGCTTCCTCTAGGGCTGTAGATGCTCATTAAGAAAGGTTTTAAAAAAATTCGAAGTTTTAGGTGGGTTTGAGGGATCAAAGGTACTAAATCACGATTTCTCTTAAACTACTGAACGGATTGGAATGTAATTTGGTATGTAGCTTCCTCTAGGGCCCTAGTTGCTCGCTAAGAAAGGTTTTAAATAAATTCGAAATTTTAAGGGGGTTTGGGGGAGTCAAAGTTACTAAATTACGATTTCACTAAAAAATTACTGAACGGATTGGAATGAAATTTGGTATTTAGCTTCTTCTAGGGCCCTAGGTGCTTGCTAAGAAAAATGTTCAAAAAATTCGAAATTATAGGGGGATTTAAGCAAAGTTACTAAAAAAACCTCCAAACAGATAGGAATGAAATTTGGTATGTAGCTTGTTCTAGGGCCCTAGGTCATTGCTAAGAAAAATTTTCAAAAAAATTGAAATTTTAGGGGGGTTTGAAGGGTCAAAGTTACTAAAAAAAACCACCGAAAGGACTGGAATGAAATTTGGTATGTACAGTAGCTTCCTCTAGGGGCCTAGGTGCTCACTAAGAAAAGTTTTCAAAAAATTCAAAATTTTAGGGGGATTTGGGGGTGGGGTCAAAGTTACTAAAAATCCCCATGTGAAATACATAGTGTAATATATTTATTGATATATTTTGTTGTTGTTAATATACATCATTTAAATTTGATTTGTCAATCCGTGCAAAGCCGGATCGGGCCAGCTAAACATTAATTGAGAAAATTACACGAAGGATTAAAAATGGTATGCAATATAATTACAATAATACACTAATATCATTTTCAAAAAATTTTAGCAGACAGCTAATGGTTACAAATAGAAAAGTCATTGTTGTTGACAAGCGGTGAAAGGAAGTCAGGGTTAGTGTGCAATTGATAAGGAACAGTTAGTAAAGAAACAGTGGACAAAGTAAGCATTAATATTTGCCAGATACATAGATAAACAGTTTGCATCTTTGTTTGAAGTGTAGAATAGTTTAGACTCATCAAAACAAACAGTTCATGAAAAACTGTACAATAGTATCCACATTTTTGTTACCAGAAATGAATAGAAACCGCCTTAAAGGAGACAGACGTGTTCTCGTTTCTCGACTGTGTTACCGTTGTATTTCTTTGTATTTAAAAGTTACGGACATTAAATCTTCGTGTTTGTGAACTTTAAATAATGCTAGTGCTGTGTTGTAATGGGGATTTTGGTTTTTGAAGAGATGTTAAAAGAGTGGTAAATATTATACTTAAGAACATATCGTAAGATCATTGAAACTAAAATTGTTTCTGTTGTCGATAGAACTAGTGTTATTAAGTTCTAATTTTGTACATACAGTAAAGCCACGGTTATCCGAGTTCCGCGTTAACCAAGGTAGTCAAAAATACTAAAAATAAAAATTCGGTTTGCGTTAGTCGCATGCGTTTAAGTAACCGCCGCGCAAAGTGAAATCCGCATATACAGGGTGGTCAGAACCAAGGGTTGAAAACTTCGGGAAACGGTTCTATGGGTCAAAATAAAGAGAAAATCAAGAATAATATATTTTCGAAAAACGCTTCATTTTCCAAATATCCACCATTTTGTTTCTTTTACTAAATAATTAACATCTAGAGAACGGTTTAACCGATTGAGTTCAAACTTGGCATGAAGTTTAACCTAACAATGATCCATCTTAAGAAAAATAAACGATTATATCCAATCATGCGCTTTAAAATGGCGGCTGTTTGAAAATGTCATACCTAAATTATTCAAAAACCGTACATTTTAACAAAAAATGTCCATGTTCCTTTTTTGTAGCCCTTTCGATTCCCTATCAGATGATGTAACTTTCAAAACAATCGGATGAAGGATAATAGTTAAGTTAAAGATAATGGCAGCAAATGTACATACAATATTGTAGTATTTACTGTGTTGGTATAGGATGTCGGGTTGAATAAACCAATTATTACACATAATTTAGCGTTATCCTTCATCCGATTGTTTTGGCAGCTACACCATCCCATAGGGAATCAAAAGGGCTACAAAAAAGGTATCTTGACAATTTTTGTTAAAATGTACGGTTTTTGAGTAATTCAGGTTTGAAATATTCAAGCCTATGCCATTTTGAAATGCGTGATTTTATATAATCGCTTATTTTTCTTAAGATAGATCATTATTAGGTTAAACTGCATACCAAGGTTGAACTCAATCGCTCAAACCGTTCTCTAGATATTAATTATTTAGTAAAAGAAACAAAATGGTGGATATTTGGAAAATTTAACGCTTGTCAAAACAATATTATTCTTGATTTTCTTTTTCTTTTAACTCATAGAACCATTTCCCGAAGTGTTTAACACTTGGTTCTGACCACCCTGTATAGAGGCAAATCTACTGTACTGTAGTCACATACTGTTGAATGTTAGTTTTTCATTTGATAATACGGTTTTCACATCTTTGACCTCGTTTTTATTGATTTCACCAGTTTACTATACGTTTACTTCTCGATTTTTGACAGAGTCCGTGTTATCCTTGGTTCACTGTATTGGCTGTAGTATAATTTTAAACAGGATATGTCACTAAACATAAATAATCTGCTGTTATGCTAGTTTGACCATTAATTTGGAAACAACAATCTGCACCTACAAGTACAGTAATTGGCCTCAAATTAACCAGCCTATCCCATGGAACATTAGAGTTTTTTTTTCTCTAACAGATTATATTACTGTAACTGGCCAAAGTGTCAAACATTGACTGTTTAACGGACATTTCCTGGAAAATAAAGCTGGGTGACGCAACTTTAGGTGTGCAATGTGTATTAGTGTTGTAGCAGACAGAACAGGGGAGGGGGGAAAGTGAGTTTGATTCCCCTCTTGCTTCCGCGGCAACTGTATTTTTTCTTAGAATCAATTGACAAAGCGGCATCCTTTGTTTCTTTTTCTTCGTCTGTTGCTTTGTCGGAACCTTTATTGAATTTCGTGGGAGCAAAATATGTAATATTTGTAGCATACTGTATTGCGTAATATGTTGAGCAGCAAAAACATTCAAAGGGATTAACGTACGGAATTAGAGAGACTTGGCATTAAAAAATCTTTCAATGTTAAAGAACAGAAAAAATAACCGTTTTTTTTAATACGGTATATATAAATTCATTTTTCAAAGTTTAATTTGTTGGTGTTTGTTTATGTATGTGGTACATACAATAAAATGGGTTGCAATAACGTCTTATTTGCTTGTTTATTTATGAAATGTGTAGGTTATTTTTGAACAAAAATCTATTTTTTACGGGAACCTCGGATCAACCGGCCAAACAGGTAACAGGCCAGGGACCGGTTAAGAGGGGTTCCAATGTACTCGAGTTAGAGTTATGCGTGTTAACCCGCAACAAATAATTATAAAATTAAGTAATCACAATAGACGGACTAAGTATTTTTCAAAATTAATAAAAAGTTACTTCATATAGAGTTGTACAGTATAGGATAATGTAGTGCTACTCATTTATTGCGTCTCAGCTCAGTTTACCTGTAAAATGTTCTGGGAACTTCTAAGTCTAAGTCTACTACAGAAGGCATTGGCTAATGTGAAATATCAGTCAACTATGAGTTGGTAGAAATATGTGCTTTTAACGTTCGATGTTTGAATCTCTTTGGCTTTAGTGAATTCAGTTTTAAAATGGTTTTTACCGACGTGAGCCTTCACTTTGGTTTTCAATAATTAATTAAGTGCATCGAATTTAGTAAAATTTTGATTTCGCTATCATATGAATAAATTGATGAATGAATCTTAATTTCTAGGATCGAAGTGGCGATACTAATTTAATCCACGCTGTGAAAGGAGGTCATAGAAGCATCGTAGAAGCGTTGCTTAAAAAGTACGCTGACGTTGATATTCCTGGAAAAGTGAGTATTTCCGAACTTCTCTTTGTATTTTTACTTTATTACTGTTACTGTTTTATAATAGGCCTTTGTGTCCGTAATGAAGAGCCAATAAGAGCAGCAAGTCAGATTTTGATACATCAGACCCGTCCAAAGTACAAACTGGTTTGAACTTAATCTATGAAACGCTGTTTTAAAATTTGTTTTACTTGTTTGTTCGTTTGTTTTAGCAGCCAGTTGACAGTGTACATTGCATAAGTATTGTCAACATTAAGGCCTAAATAAAACATGTTCATTAAATAAAAAAGAAAGCAGTCGTGGGACTGCTAACAGAAGTGAATATAAATTGTTTGTTGTATTGGTTTAAATAAGGAACTACTAAAGGAGACGCTGATGTGGTATGAACATGCTACTTACGGCTTCAATACAATCAAATCAATAGTATACACTTTGTTCAAATAAAGTCAACAGATAGGGAAATTGTGTACAAATAAGATTAGGCATAAATAAGATATTATTGGTTAGGTAATTTATAGGAATTAAAAAAAACATGTTCATTCAAAGTATTTATGCTTTAAAATGAAAAATACCAAGCTTATGTTACTAGATTTATGAACAAATTTAAAGATTAGAAAAATAACTCATATAACTCATATATTAGAAACAAGAGAATTTAATACACTTTATTGAAACATTATTACAAAGAACGTAATTAATTATCGTATACTGATCTAATTGGTCAATCAACTGACAGTCTGGTGTTTATTTGCTATCAGGGCTATTGGCCACAGTATCAGGGTTATTATCCACAGAATCAGGGCTAATGGTAACAGTAACAGGGCGCCTCCTGATGTATCGCCTTCTACGTCTAGAATGGCTTCTGCCTCGCTTTCTTCGACGAGCAGAATTGATGTTATCACTTAATTCGGAACTCGCTCCGTGATGCCAAGAATGTCGCCTAATTCCTCGCCTAGAACGGCTTGTCCTCCGCCTACGCCTGGAACGGCTTGTCCTCCGTCTACGCCTTCTGGCTTCAGTAAATTTTCCATCTGTTATGTATTTACCACCAGAAACTTTTACAAGGCCTTTGGTGACGCAATCGTCCACTGCTCTACGAAGTAAAACCCTATCAACTATTTGACCATCCCTATTGATATAATCCGTAATTGTTTTAAAAGTTGCCCCTTTTGGTTCATTTAGGACCTTTATAGCAGCCAAAGCGGTTTGCATTGACACTCTACGTGGTGCCATGCTTACAAAAATTTTAATATAAGCTACCTACACTCAAAATTTAACCAGAACTGTTTTTATTTAAATTCATTCATCACCTAAGAAACCAAAACCTTTCCAGCATTGTTTTATTTTAATTGTTAAAGTACAGTTAAATACAGTCCACGGTATAAGCATGAACTATTTTATATATTTATATATTGTAACAATTAATTAACATAATTAAAGGCACGTAAAAAGAAATACAAATGAGTAACTTACTTTAAAACTCATCATTTGGTTACCTATCCGACTCTTCAAACATGTTTATTTGTCGATTTAAGTCCATTAGCGATAAGGGCTGTTTACTATTAGGTCTACAGTAGAGCGTCGATAATCCGAACGTCAATAATCCGAAACGTCAAAAATTCAAACGCGTTCTGAGGAAGCCCCTGCAAAAATTTTGTTTTCGTTTTCGCAAATTCTAATTATTGTGTCGTTGAAAATTTCACAAAAATCTTCATCGCAGTTTGACATCATTATCTCTTTTAAAACACTTCTTAATACATGCTCTCACACACCCTCACAACAGACTGGCTGTCAGTATTTTCACTGTCATGCTAATAAGCTTCTTTAGCGCTAGCAGTAAACATACAGAAAATTCATTCATTTCTCTTTGTGTAATCATTATAACAGTGTGTCGCACATACAGTAGAGTACTATACAGTATTTTTTTAATTTTTCGTTTGTGTTAACTATAATGTACAAGTCAACTTTCAATTATGTTCTGTATTGAAATTGAGAGTTACAAGTGTAATCATGTTGGCCCTTCTGTGTAGGTGCATGTTCTTCTAAATCATAATATGTAAGTAGTCTTACAATCTGTATTGTAATTACATTATTGCTTGTACTGTTTAACCACTTTAAACACACACCTAAGAAAATGCTATTTAGGATTAAAGGGCATATATTTTATCCTAAATAGCATTTTCATGGTTGTTTTAAAAAAACCGAACAAATTGATAATCCGAACCACCCTCGGTCCCAATTAGTTTGGATTTTCGACGCTCTACTGTACTTCCTTTGCTTTTTGCTTGACATATACTGGGACTACACACTGTAAGTTAGAATTTCAGGCTATTTTTTTCTTCATTTTTTTACGGTGAATTTATTTTTCCGGGCCTTTATTCATGTCAATTCATTGTTGGAATACATAAATTCAAACATATCTCAATACAAAAAGATTTGCTTCTGACAAAGTAGTAGTAAACAATTACCCACTTTTGTATTTTCAGATTAAATATTCCTTTAATAAAATTCTTGTCTTAAACTTACTTAAACCAAAATTAAAACTAATATTCAACACAATTCTAACAATCTGATGTAATTTAAAAATATTAATCTGAAATTTGATCATTTTAGAGGTATTACCAAGTAAACTAATTTAACACAACTCACAAAATTAGGAAGTGCAATGTCCATTTCAGAGGTATTACTAAGTAAACTATGTTAACACAACTTACAAAATGAGGAAGCACAATGTCCATTTCATCGGTAGTGTGGCGTGACTAAACCAACTCAGCTATTGTGTTTAAGCCTTTTGAATTTACAATTGCCTATTTTATTTCATCGATTTCTTCTTCTTTTACGATCAGCTGTTACATTATACTTTTGGTTTATATTAGGACGTGCGTGTGCCAATGAAGAAGAAGAAACATCGACCAAATCAAAAACGCAAAGCGTCTTGCTTAAAGTGCGTATCGCGAGTGTATTTTATTACGTCATCCAAAAAGTGGTCGGTGCGCCTAAAGAAGTTTTTATTTCAAAAGTAGAGGAAATGGACATTGTGCTTCCTCATTTTGTAAGTTGTGTTGAAATAGTCCGTGATAATTTTTTTATGTCTTTTGGAAAGTTTGTTTTGGAGTATGGCACATGAAATTGCGGGTGATTCACCGGTTATAACACGTGTGTGGTTTGGCACAGTTAAATTATTGATAGTTCAAAGAACCCCATTCCTCAAAATTGAAAAACAAACCATTGATCCCAACTTTCCCTAAAATTTGTTTCTAAATTACATTTCTATGTTAAACATTCATCAATGTATAAACCCAAAAACTTGTGACAAGTCACAGAATTCTTAATTTTATTTCCAGTGCTTTTTTCATTACTTTTTGTTTTAAAATAGATTATTTCATTTTACGTGAGTTCTCCAGTTCAAGTCTGAATCCGTTGTCAGACGCAGAAACTTAACATTCTCAAATTCAGTCAGCTGTAAGTTATTTATTAAAACTTTTATAATTTGAGATTTATAAATACAATATATTCCAAGGCAGCTGCCGCCCAAAGTTACTTCTTTTTCACACATAGCCAACATTTACTTTTACCACATATTTCTAACATATATTTACAAATCATGTAGTTTCTGCAGGGGCTATATGGAATGGAGCAAGTACTTTGTAAGAAAACTTTAGATGGTTTTTTTTCAAACTGTTCATTGTACATAAAAAATACACAAAATCTTTTTTGTCAGAAATTTTATTATCATCAATTTTGTTACTAACCTCATATTGTCTTTGAACCAATGGAATGAGATTTTTGGAAGGAACCGAATTGTATGTACTCTGACCTTAAATATTTTTTAACGCAGACGTGATCTCAGCACAATTTTTAATATATTGTTTAAAATACCGAAACAAAGAGATGAATGTTTTTCAAAATACATTCTATTTCTTTAATACAGAAATTCCAATTTTGCTAATCTAAAAGTATATCCTATGTTTCAATTCATTTCAATTTATTGGTCTTGCAGGCAGTACAATATACCCTATAAGACATGTCAATTATTAAATAATTTAAAACTAATTTACAAATAATTATATTTAAATAAACAATAATTTACCTCATTTGGCTCCGCCACGTGACTTCTTTGCTTCAGTTTTCCTGACGCGTTTCAGAGCTTGTGCCCCATCCTCAGAGAATCACTCTCTCGAGATCGTCAACACATTAAAATATAAAAGTTACACATTTTTGAGTTACATTGTGTAACTTTTATATTTTAATGTGTTGACGATCTCGAGAGAGTGAT
>JAGFPH010000135.1:122718-142768 GCA_018207615.1 Philaenus spumarius
GTGCGAAGCACGCAATGCACTGTGTATTGAAAGTACTCCCAATATGGCGTGCAACGCACTGTGCGTCGGCCGCTTCTCATAGCATTCAGTGTCAAGCTGATATGTGTGTGACAGCCCAGGGGTACAAGTGACAACTTTCATCAAATATTGGCTGATAACAAAGAATAAGAGGATGAAAATCAAATAAATCTTTGTTATTATGTTAGTCTAGAAACTAGCAATTAAACATTTACTAGTTTTAGTGATCATGGTTTTACCTGGATTTGATTATAACAGTTTAACTTTAAACTGAGTTTTCTCAAAACTAACTTCACTACACTTATAACCCCTTGGCTTCTCAGCCTTTCATATAAGATATCAAAACTACACATATTTCTTTGTTTGCATCTTACATGTAGCATCAGCAGTTGCTGCTGTAAAAATTAATACACTGTATTTTGTTTTATCACACCTCATATTTTTCTGGATAAATATATTAAAAACATGCCTACTCAAAGAAAGCACATTAGTGCAACTTTTTAACAACTTTTTTCTCAACTGTAAGTTCATTCTAACAACTTATGTTAACTGTATTTAATTATTGTTTGGCAAATACAGCCAATTTCAATATAAAATCCAAATAAAATTGAATTGGATTTGTCAAGTGTCAAATAGTGTGGAAGAGGTTGAGATTAATAGATACGGCATTTTCTTTGCAGGAAGACTTAATACAAACGAAGACAATGAGAACCTATTAGGTTACGATCTATACAGCAGTGCTTTAGCAGATATCCTTAGTGAACCTTCCTTATCAATGCCTATCACTGTAGGCTTATACGCAAAGTGGGGAAGCGGAAAGTCGTTTCTGTTAAACAAACTTAGAGGTGAGTGAGTTCTACGTCTAGTGCTTTTAAAGGACTGCCTCCATTTTGAAATTTGTTAAACTTTAATCATTTAGTAACATTAAAAATGAACAAGTAGTAAAGCTGAGTAGATGTCTGTATTAAAAAAATAAATTAACTTTAAATTATACAACCTCTGTATACAAATTATTTTGGGAAATCTGTGCTATTTTGGGTGGTCAAGATTTAATTTTGGTTGTTAACTCTGAAGCGATTTCATAAAAAATCAACCTTTGATAACGTCACAAACTGCACAGATGTGATCCGAAATTGTGTAGACTATAGGCAATCATGTTTGTTCTATTTTTCATTTTTTATATTTCAATTTTAACCCTAGGAGTGGCATGGTTAATTAAAGCTAAAATTGAAAAGCCCGTTTATAGCGTTTTGCAACCATATTTTAAAAAATTTGCCAAAAATAGTAAATGAACCCCAATCCAAAAGTGTTCCATAGTTTTTTTGTAGAAGAAACTTCAAAGAATTTAAATATGCCCCTAAAAATTAGTTTCTTTTGAAATTGTAAAAGTTATTAGCTTAGAAAGCAAAAAATGTTCAGAAACGGAAGGAAAAAGAACAACTTTATGCCTACATAAAAAATAGTAAAACATTTTTGTAATTTTTTTTAAAATACACAAAAGTTTTATAATTTAGTTCTAAATAGAAATATGTAAAAATATATTTCAATGTCACAAATATTTAGTTCAAAATAACATTTTGAACGTTTTTACTACATAACCTGCAAATCTTGACTAATTTCAAAGTGACTAGCCTAGGCCAAGATATTTTTTACCAAACAATGTTTTTTTTATACCAAAAATTCAAGAATGAAATGTAGAATCGAATAGCATTCTACCCAGTTTCAAATAACTTTACATTTTGTAATGAAAATTCAAAAACCTCTAATCGGCAATTTAACCTAAAACTTATTTCTAGGCAATGTTATTTATTCACTTACCGTTTTATTACAACACCGTTATAAGCCTAATTTCACTCAAACACAATCTACACTTATTTATTTATAACTAAAACACCATATAACACTATTTTATAAACTGTAATAACCAAAAAAAAAAAAAAAACACGAAACAAACTTTATAACTAACATCAAACTACCGACGGTTGTCTTTCTCATAGTCTGAGAGTTGGAAGGTTTGTTGTTCATTGGTACCAACCTATGAAATCTAAATGTATTGAATTGGACATAGATAAAAACTGTGAAGTTTTCTTTTTAAAACCATATATTGTACATTTTAGGGATATATCGAATAAGACTGTAAGAATCGATTCTAAACAGGCTTGCGTATTGGCCAAATCTACGACCAATTACAAGCTTTCACCGTAAATCCTGTAGAACAGCTGTTTTCAGAGTAACATGTGATTTGAAGACACAGTTTTAAACAGAATCGTCTGCTAAATTCAATGCTGTTATGATCTTCTTCATAAATGACTTCTGTGAGGAGTTGCAGACCGTTGAAAATGAGACATAGTCTTGACAGTATACGGGGTTCATTGACGCGTGAATCACAGGTGATTTAGGTACTACAATTTTGAAACAGTGATTACGTATGTAAATATTTGTTCTACAAAAAAGTTGTAAATACAAAAATTATAGTTTAATTCATTACCTTTCCAACGGTACCGGTTTTATTACGATTAAATCATTTTAAGTGGATATAATTATTGATTATGCAAATTCTCGCAAAGGTTCGAGTGGGTTGCGTTGCCCCTGAGAGACTGCAGTCTGCCACTTTGAGGGAAATGGGACAAGATAAAAGTAATGATCAAATTTTCACTAAACCAATACACCCACAGATTTAAATTCAAGACCGTTTTCACTTATGTCGGCACTCCCACGACCGCTTTTTTTTTATATTTCATAAATTATCTATAGTTAAAAACAAACATAGTACTTAAAATACAAAACTTTTTCAAAGTTTATAATATAATTTTTGGTTTGTATTTTACAGATGAAATGAAAAACTTTGCCAGGCAGTGGATTGACCCAACGTTCCAGTTCTCTTGGCTGCTCCTAGCCTTAGTGGCTCACTTTTCCCTGGTAGTTGGTGTAGTAGCAGGTGTTATAGTTAGGGAATGGTTGGTTGGAGTTATCTCCACGGTTACCATCATCGTACTGGCTTATACATTCTTACTTAGCATTTGGTACGGAAGTCAGAGGTAAGATAATACGAAATATGTTGTAATTCTGTTAAATGAACAAATTTAGCCTCCTCTATATTTTATATTCTTGATTTCAAAAAACTGATTTATAATGATTCAATGTGCCATGCATCGTTCGATACTTTTAGTCTTAATTCACCAGCACATATTCCAATAATCAAAACCAAAAGAAAATAATATCTAGCTTCTAAGACATCTCAAAAATTTTCTGAAGCATATCCCCTTCTTTTCTATACTTAGCACTGAATTTCTAGAAGTTTGACCTATGTCACTTGACAGCTTGTGAAAGTGAGCCTTATTGCTCATGCCTAACAGCTAATATTTCATCAACAATTTTTTTTTTAAGTTTTACTTATTTACCTTAACGAAGCCAGGTATGACAGCTATAAAATATTTTACTTGTTTACTGGAACGAAGTCAGGTACAACAGTTATAAACAAGTTTTACCTCTAAACAAAGCCAGTTACGACAGCTATAAATAGATTTACCTGTCCGAAGCCAGGTACGAAAGCTTTAGAAAAGTTCTACTTATTTACCAAAACGAAGCCTGGTACGACAGCTATAACCAAGTTTTACTTATTTATCTGAACAGAGCCAGGTACGACTGCTATAAAATAGTTTTACTTTTTTTACCTGAACGAAGCCTAGTACGACAGCTATAAAATAGTTTTACTTTTACCTTAACGAAGCCAGGTACGACAGCTATGAAAATGTTTGTAACACTGACAGCCATGTATAACAGAAATGCTACATGATAATAATAAATCAGCAATTTCCCATAATGTCTAAAGCATAGAGGTTTGGTCTAAATAAAACAAAGGACGCAATATATATAATAATAAACGTTTATAATTCTTGTATACATGTAAATTCTTTTGTGACGCAAAACAATTAGAGTAGAATCATTTAAATAAAAGTAAATAAAGAAAAAAGCAGACTATTAGTAAATAAAATAAAAGCAGACTTAAAATATATTCATCAATAGAAGTATGTAACGTGTGTGAACTGTATAAGAAATTATTTTAACGAGTGGTGCGGTTGAAGCGAACGGTAAAAAAAAAAAAAAAAAAAAAAACAATTAAATATTTGCACAATGGACAGTTTAAAGAACTATTGAAATTAAAAAATAAGCACATGTGAGAAAATTAAAATATGTATCAGCGAGTATAACAGGGCACAATATAACATTGGTACACAAGTGTCTGAACGCAGTACAAACAACAAGCGTTAAAACAAGACTGATGGAGAAGGCATTGTACGTTTGGCCTACGTGACTAACAAGTGAAGAACGTACTAGAACGAAAAACATGGCGGATGGACTGTGTACATAGTAAACGGCAGGTGGTGTGAAATTTGTCAAGAAATGTAGTTTTTTCCGTAAAATAAGAACAAATCTTATTTCAGAGTGAAGTAGAGGTGCTTCAACGTTCGTAAAAATGTAGAAAACAAAATTGATGGAGTGAAATGTGAGATAAATGAAGTAATAGAAGGTCGCCCATGTGCTTGGACAAAACGCGCGTCATGGTTCGTGATACTTTGTGTTAATTGTGTGAACAACGAAATCCTAGGTAAAAAACAATGCAACGAATAACGCAGTAAGTAATAATGGCCATAGGACATACATTTTTTAGTCTGCAATTATGAAATTTTAAATTGTTCTAACAAGTAACTTCCTTTGATTTTTATTGCCTCATAGCTTAAGCTAGGGTTGACAACACTTTGTATAGATTGTATATAATTGATTTGTTTGTATCTTTCTTGTAATGTTGATATATTTTGTTGTAAATAATCACTTTTTTAATATGTTTGAGTAAAAGCCTGGTTGTTCTGCTACAATGTCTTAGACTCCTTTATTTAGCCACGTACGTCCACAAGTCATTACTTTGCAGCCAAGTATTCACCCCTGAGAAAATTAAATTAATATAATGAATCGTTAATAGTAATTGGTAATTGTAGATAGATAAATGCATAAGTATTAATGGAGCATAAATAGAGTTATATGTGGATTATTATAATTATTATGATTATTTTTTTTTTTTTTTATTTGAGTTAAACGAAGGTGATTTTAAGGTTTTTATGAGTAAGGTGAATTAAGGTAAGGTGGAGCATAAGGTGTAATTCTACGTTGGAGTTAGAGGAGATACATGATGTATGGTGATTTTTAGTAAATGGAGGTAAAGAGGTAAGAGGTGTTTCTTGGTGATTAAAGGTGTATTGTGAACGACGATTTCTTGTGTATTAAGGTAAATAAGTAAATGAGGTGAAGGAGAGGTGATAATTATTAGAAAATAATCCACATATAGCATTTTTTATTATTTTTGAGTATTTTTTTTATTTTTGAAACTTTTACCGAACCCTATTTTTTTTTAACACTGTATACTTATAAATATTTTTATTTTTGTAACCTTCCGTTACAAAATGGCTTTCCCAACGTGGGGCTGTAAATTAGAAGAAGCCGTTCTGTAATTCCGTTACATGTTTCACATATTTACCTGAACGAAGCCAGTTACGACAGCTATGAATAGATTTACTCATTTACCTGTCCGAAGCCGTACAAAAGTTCTATTTATTTACTTGAATGAAACCTGGTACGGCAGCTATAAACAAGTTGTACTTATTTACCTTAACAAAGCCTGGTACGACAGCTATAAAGAAGTTTTACAAATTTACCTGAACGAAGCCGGTTACGACAGCTATAAATAGATTTACTCATTTACCTGTCCGAAGCCGTACAAAAGTTCTATTTATTTACCTGAATGAAACCTGGTACGGCAGCTATAAACAAGTTGTACTTATTTACCTTAACGAAGCCAGGTACGACAGCTATGAAAAAGTTTTACATATTTACCTGAACGAAGCCAGTTACGACAGCTATAAATAGATTTACACTTGTCCGAAGCCATTCAAAAGTTCTATTTATTTATCAAAACGAAGCCCGATACGACAGATATAAACAAGTTTTACTTATTTATCTGAACGGAGCCAGGTACGACAGCTATAAATAGTTTTACTTATTTACCTGAATGAAGCCAGGTACGACAGCCATAAACAAGTTGTACTTATTTACCTTAACGAAGCCAGGTACGACAGCTATAAAAATAAAGTGTATAGTATATGCGCGTGCACACACAAGGGGGTCGAGAGCGGTGGCGTTGATGGGGCATGGCAACAAGGAACAACAAACATTAAATTGATTTTACTGTTCTAAAGTTTATTTTACAAATAAGAATAAACATATCAGTTTTATGTTAACAGCTGGAAATATATAACAGAAAAATCAAACAAGTTTGAATTAAAACGATGTTTTGATTAAAAGTATGTTGCTTTTCGGTGTAGTATAGTGAAAATTATTGTATGTAACTCGACCGGTAATTTTTTCCGAGCTTGCATGAAAGTCCCGAACTCGGCTGCGCCTCATGGTGGAACTATCATGCTTACACGGAAAAACCATATTTACTAGTATTTACCTAAACAATACAGAAACTATAGTCAACCGCACAAACACAATGAGGTAACAAACAAATAACAAACTCGTTTAAAATGTCTAAACTCTAAACAACATTCATACAATAACCTATCAAATGCGTAATACGCGCACAAACTTAGTAGAGGTGTGTCGGAAGTACTGTAATCAGTATTATTTATTTGTACTTTGAAGACACACAAAGTAATCGCTACTAACGGCTCAAAGTAGCGGTTACGGCTACTTCGGCTACTCTATTGTACTTTGGTGCAGTGTAGATCCTCGGAATACTTCGAATCCACATTGTGAGTCCAGTTCAATACTGATAGCGCATTCGCAGTAGCCCCGGTAGCGGTGGAGTTGGAATGAAATGGATGGAATGTTTAGAGGAAATTTAAACCCGGCAATCGCGTACACGAACGTATTTGCAGAGATCGGTGGTGGCCGGGCTCAGGGCTCGGAATCGACTTTCACGGAATCTACTCGATGCCGATTCCAGTGCCGAGAATCGGTGGAATCGAGAATCGACCCATCCCTAATTTTTACAAAGATGTGCTTGCTGCAGCGGTAAAGAACGTTATTCAGAAGTGGGCTTTTTATGAGAATTTTTTAGAAGGAGTGACTAGAACGGAGGCCGAAAAGTTGATGGAACAAGATGGATTGTACGGGGGAGAGATGGAGTTACTTTCGATCGTATATTTAAACCCGGATTGTAAATTTGAAATTCATGTGAAGGTCGATAATTCGAAATAATTTGATTTGAACATTTACCATCTTAGTTATTATCAATTCTACACCTTTATTATAAAAAAAAAATAACATGATTATGTGTAGGTATAGAAGGTTCCAACGGGGTTGGCGTGCGGAGCACGCAGTTGTTTCCCATAGTTAATTATTATAACTAATACCTTTCTCCTTTCCATTATTTACTAAATGTTACTGTATCCGTATATCCAAACAACAAACATGGAAATATTATTTTACTTTTAATAGATGTTTTTAATTATCAAATAAGTTACATCCGAGAGGCGTTAATAACTGTGTAAATATTTATTACAGGTATAACTGGGACTGGCCTTACAACTTGAATGTATATTTAACACAGAAGATGAATGCAGTCAGAGTTGTTCTACAAGTAATATTCTGCCACCCTCCTGGTGCTCAGTCGAGCGATTCTTTAACTGCTCAGCCAATCAGGTGATTAGCGGTCTGTCATCATTTTGCTTATATAAGTACAAACTTTATTTGCCAATCTCAGCATGATAGTGGAAATAAACATAACTCTGCCCATGTGTTAATTATGTACTTACATACTTTTTGCTGGTACAAATTCTTCTGCTTGAATTCTTTGAATGAAAATAACCGGGAAATATATGTATTTATATACAGCAGAACCCCTCTAATCCGTCACTATTGGGACTAGGGGTATGGTCAAAACTCTAAAAAGGTCGGGTCCTTATATACTATTTCTCAATGGTGTTTTTTTTGTCGCTAAGCGATAACTCCCTTAATTCTTCATCAAAATTATTTATTCAAGCATTATTTCAAGGCTTATGATCCCCGCTATTGATGAAAAATAGACAAACCGCTTAAAATGTATGTTTTTATTACAAAACTTGATTTAACAAAACTATTATTTTATACTTCATAAGGTTCCTAATGAAAAGCGCCATCTATTAAGAATCTGTTTAACTAACATGACAGCAAGGGCAAGTGTAATCTATCACGCAAATCTATAAAATTAAATCAACGTAAAGGGTTATAACTCATTTCTGATTTAATTTCTGGTTTATACGCGTAATTTACTTAATTAAATCAGGTAAGTAGGCCTACTCCTAACATGCAAAACATTCGCACAGGTCAGTTAGTTATCAGAAAATACAGATTTTCATTCACGGATGTCGTTGTTTTGCTTGTTTTCGACCTGACTCAGCAATCGTATGGATAGCATCTTTAAAGTTGAGGGATTTCATGGCGTCAAATGTGTTACAAGCTTCTTCGAACTAAACAACGAACAGTAAGCACTAAAAACTTCATAGTACAGTACAAAAAACATGCACGACAGAAACGATACGAGAGATGACGGAGCACTAAAGCGGACAAGCGATAACATCAAGTAAATTACAAAGGGGAGACGGGTGATAAGTCACCAAGTTCGGCTCGAGCACGGTCGGATCAGCCGAGGGCGTTTGAGAGGGGTTCTACTGTATTACAGTTTGGGTTCAATTCCCATTGACCCCGAATAATTTTCTAAATGGTTTCTTAACAGACATCGTTGGCTGTGGTTCGGATTCCACGTAAAACTGTAGGTCCTGTCTTCATTAGCCTTAAGTGCAAAACAGCAGGACGTTAAACACAAAAAAAAAAAATCTAAGGATACATCAATAGTCATGGAAGCTTGCGGCCTTAGTGATACGCGATGCACCATTTGATGTACGTAAAATAGAAATTGTAACTCGTAATTAAATAAATATTTTTGGCTCAATATAATACAAGTAAATATGTTTGGGTGGTTTTTAGGCTCGTCTGAGCTAAGTACACTAAAGTTTAATGTATATTTTCCCTTGATTCTATTAGTTAGTGTATCTGATTCAGAAGCTCGAGATTCGAATCCGAGTGAAGAGCATGTACAGTATGTTTAAAAAGTTGATTTCCGGCTATGCTAACCCCTCGGTGCGAAAAAAAAAACCAATTCCAAGTTTTTCATTTTTAATGGCGCAATTTTATTAGAAGCTCTGTGTTTCTGGGAGCATTTTGCAGTTATTTCTAGTTTGATTTTTTACAAAGAACTATAATTATAAGGTTGTATCATTCGATGCAATGAAAAGAAAGAAATATTTGTCGTCTTTCGATAACATTAAAGTTATTTTCGTTCCGAGTATAAGTTTTGTTCTTCGTTTTATCAAAATTATTCTGTTGAAATAGTAACAAAAATGTATCTCGGTGTTGTAGACCTGTGGTTTAAGGATCTGTGTCTGTATAAACCTTGTATCCGTAGAACTTTACCAAACCCTCTATGCAAGGGCTTCTATGTCAAAAATGTGTTATAATAAACTAAGGGAACCACCTTCCTTTGTCCACAGTTATATTTTATAATTTCTTTGCCAAGCGTTCGGCTGACTCTACAGCGGTTGCTGTTCCGTTGAGCGCACAAACTCCCTGGCTTAACTCAGCTGACTATGCGAGTAAAAAACTTTAAATTCGGAACTATGTGCAGTACTGTAATGTACTTATTTATTTACAGTACATTTCCGTGTTTGGATGATTGACGTTTCGGATAATCGATGCTTTACTGTAGTTGAATTCTATTAACGTGTGCTTAGTTTTTCATTTGTGATATAGAATTTTGTTGTAAAATGGGTCGAACCAGTATTACGAACCAGTGGGTCGAACCAGTGTAAATACTGTAACATAAACATTTCCTGGGAGAAAAAAAACAACATTTTAAAACATATAAAGTGTGAAAAGCATGTTAAAGCTAAAAGTTATTTTACTTAAAATTGCAGCTTTAAACAAAGGTCTATTGTAGAATGTTCTGAATCAACTAAACATAAAAAAACTTTCAAAAGAATATCTAGGGAAAAGAACAGTGGAGGCGTTTTCAAAGGCTAATATTCCCTTGCATTAATAATATATATATATATAAAAGTTACATACTACTTTTATATATATATATATTTTAAACTCTCTGAGTTCTTAGTTTTCTAACTAATTGTTGAATTTTATGTGGGACGCTGATTTAAAAAGAAATTTTACTTTGTAATTAAGCTTTTTGAGCTATATTGATTATGAATGAGTAGAAAATGCGGAAGAATAAATGTTATTTTCACCAAGATAGATGCTATTTTCCCAGAAAATAAATGCTACTTTTCCAAAAAATAAATGCTATTTTTTCCGGTCCCTGCTTATACCATATATTAACATAAAAAATTAATTTAGTGAAAATAGTAAAATGCGGTCATTTGTACACCACTCGACCTGATACGTTAGGATAAGTGACGCGTCCTGTGAAAGGTTACTTAGGAAGAGTGTACTGAATTAGTTTTCGAATGCGTGATGAAGTATTTCGACACAGATACCAACAGTTTAAGCCAAACTCCATTAATCTTTGCAAACAGTTTTAGCTAGTTTTTTTTAAATTATACAAAATGTAAAATGTCTAATTTGTTTAATTTGTTACACTGACTTTATTGTATAGGTATCTTATCTGTTGTTTATAGGTTTTATTTCACTGATCAGACTCGAGTAAGTAGTACAGCTGCTGGAGAGAACTCAGTGGTGCAGATGATTGGTTCGCTTTATGATTCTATTGAAAATGATTACGGAGGCCTGTGCACTAGATTGTATCGTGCGTTCAGACCTAAGCCTTGTAAGTTATACTTTGTTATACAGTCTCATTAGTAATTTGTTCTGATCTTTTACAATAGCGTTGGTATCTGGTATATACAGTAGACTCTCCTAAATCCGAACCGCTAATTGGGAATATATATTTATTTTTTAATAAAAAATTGGTAAAACCCACACAATTACTCCGCATAGCATAATTGACATGTATTTTATACCTTCGGGTGCTCCATGTTTCAACGAAATTGACGTCTTTTGTAATTCTCAAGGCAGTGGAAATTTCCGCGCGGATGAGTTAGTTTGTAGTTGTATGTTCTTTTTTTAGTTTGCTGCAATAAATCTCCAGGATTAAATTTTCATTCCTTATGTTTTATAAATTAATTTCCAACTTGTAGTGTTGTTTTTACGTACTGTATTTCTTAATGTTTTTCGATAGTGTTTGGTACAGGAATGTTGATTCTTTTTTATTAAAAACGTTCAATACTGTTCACAAACTTAATTTTTTCATTTCTCTGTTTTACTTAATTGCAGTCCAGTAATGTATTATGTACATTACAGTACAATAAGTTGATGTGCCAGAGTGTTAAAGTATCGTTGGGTATCGCGGCGGCGATAGTTCGGTCACACGGACGACTTATGCCCGACTCCGGGAAATTTGAATTTTTCGGAATCCGGATCCGCCCCATTAGTCCGGATTTCTGAAAGTCTACTGCAATATAATATGTTTTTAAATAATGTTTTACTGTTATTTTGCAAAGTTTTTGTTTTGTTTTTGAGTATATTTATGTAATGTTATTTTTAGTTACGGTGTATTTAAATTGAATGTTAGGAATTTGGAAAAAATTACGATTACGTTGTAGAGTATTTTTGTCCGAATAGGCTGGCATCCCTGTTGCAACAATATGATGTGGAGGAGTATTTTAAATTTTACTTGAGTTATATTTTTTAAAGTTATTTTTGTAATTTGAAAGTTTGCGCAGTTTTGTACATTGACTTAATTTACTCTAGAGGGTACTGTCTTCACAGAAAGGCACATAGCAATGGAAATAAGAGAATTTCAAAATAAATGTATCTGTTAGGTAAAATAAATAAAGCACTCTTATTCTCTTATATCTACATTTTGCATGTAGAGAACTTGTTTATATTGAAAGTTTTCAGACTATTTTACATTATAATAGTGGTAACGTTGGTGCTCTGCAGTTATTGTACGATATGAGAAGCAATAAATAACGGTTATTTACACAACCGAATGTAAATAAAAGTTTCTTTAAACGTGATTTTTGTATTTAGGCCTATTCAACCAGCTACTATTTAGAATATAAAAATGTGTCAATATAAAGTTTGGCTTTTTTTTTAATGAACATTAGATTTTTGAACAAATAGCCAGGAAAGTAAATGTAGTTTTTGTACATATTTATTTTATTTTTTTGGAATGAAGTTCCTTATCGCGAGTTGCGTTAGAAGTTAACAAATAGAAAATGTAATGTGTAATGAAAAAAAGTGTTATTAGTTGGTTGCTATGGCAATGAATGTAAATAAATTCAAGAAACATATGTTTTGGTTCATCAATTTAAATTAAGAGACAATCGGTTCCGTCCGGCGTAGTTCAGATATTATCGTTAAGCGCTGAAGTACATTCAATAAACGTAAAATGTTGATTCAGCAGTCTAGGCCTAACCTAAAATTATTGTATGTATATGTTGCCGTTAAGACTGGGAAAATAAATTTAAAATACACACAATAATTTTAAGTTAGGCCTAGATTGACGAACCAACATTTTATGTTTATTGAATGTATTTACAATGAATGGACATTTAACTGTTTCTACCATCTTAGGTTTGATGTTATAATTGATTCTACGCCTTTATTATAATAACATTAAACGTATGGAAACTGTAAATATTTGTATAAAAAGCCAACTAATAATAAACGGCAATTGAAAAATTAAAATTATGTGTGTATGTTGCCGTTAAGGCTGGGAAAAGAATTGAAAAAAGGCGTGATTAACTTCGTTCCTGACGGGGTCCCATGACCGCACACGTTTACTTTTTTTTCATTTAATGTTATCTTGTTGAAAGACTTATGCGGTTCAACCTTGGGAAGTATTGAACCGATTTTAATCAAACTCAACCCTAAAAAACTTATCCCCAGATGTTGTACTTGCACGTGTAGTAAACATTGGTTTAGTGATTCTCTTAATAAGCAACGTACAAACTTTTGCTTTGTACATTACTACAGTATACAGGGTGTAGAAAAGGTCTGGAAACGGTTTAATATTTCGTATATAAAGAAAATTTGAAGGTAGATGTGATTGAGGAACCTACTCTATGTAAAAAATACAATTTTATTAAGATTTCAAAAAAAATTATCCGTCGTTTTGAATAAAACTTTGTTTTTTTTTTTTTATTAAATGATGTGATACATCATTTCGATGTAGAACTTCAAGATAAAACCAATGGTGAAATTTGAACATTCATATCTTTAACTGATTAAAAATAGCGGCCAAAAAACAACGAAATCTTGTTTTCCGATTTTTCCCCATTTTGCTGTACAATTTTTTTTTAAATACTAATTATTATTCTTTTTGGATTTAGAATTAAATAAGCTTTTAAACGATATGCCACACAATGATATTTGGGAGTATTTAAAATTTTTGAGTTACAGCCATTTTGATTTTTTCAAAATTAATGTCGAGTGGTTCAACCAAATATCGTTGTGTGGCATATCATTTGAAAGCTTATTTAATTCTGAATCCAAAAAGAAGAGTAATCGATATTTAAAAAAAATAATAGTACAGCAAAATGGGGCAAAATCGGAAAACACGATTTCGTTGTTTTTTGGCTGCTATTTTTAATCGGTTAAAAGATATGGATGTGCAAATTTCATGTTGGTTTTCTCTTGAAGTTCTACATCGAAATGATGTATCACATGACCACCTTCCCATTTAAAAAAAAAACAAAGTTTCATTCAAGATGGCGGATAAATTTTATGACATCTTAATAAAATAGTATTTTTACATAAAGTAGGTTCCTCAATCACATCTACCTTCAAATTTTCTTTGTATACGAAATATCAAACCGTTTCCAGAATTTTCTACACCCAGTATATTATGCCCAGTTTTTGTAATTCAATGTCAGTGCAACTTAGTTTTGTAGTTATTTCTTAGTTTTATTTCACTCTGTTTACAGTAAAGTCTACATCGTCTTGGCGCTGGAGAAGACTGTGTTGTTTGCCGAACATTATTTCTTTTGAAGTTTGTTTCGCTTGTTCGCTTCTGGGAAGCACTGTATTGACAGTTTACATCATGGAGATGAAGCTGTCAGAGTAAGTAATGTTCTGTATTGCTTTTACATCATCTTTCAAGTTTATTTTTAGTCTGCACATTAAAGCGTAATGAAGCAGCTGATACATTACTCGTCACACAACATGCAGTAAGTGGAATCATCAAGTTAAATGGGCTAAAACTTAGGGGAACCTCACACCGCACGTACAACAAACTGGGTTTGAAGCAGAAACAGTCCGTTCTCTGTGCACTACTCTCTGATTTGTCATTGTAGTTTCTTCCCCTTCTTCTTCTTCATCTTCCATGGGCGATCTATATTAGAGACCACTAAAGAATACCGTTGCGTGGGGTCCAATAGGATGGGCGCGCAGCGTTGCCATATCTACTAGTCTCGAACACTCTGGTATTTACCCCTCGAAACTTGAGCGCACAGTTTAAAGAATTATAAATGCGTTGAGTCAGCCGCGTTCAGTTAGAAGCGTGGGAAGAACGTAACAACATCGCACTAAGGCGATTGGAGTGTTCAAGGTCTTGGTGCACACAAGCCCATCCCTCAACAGTATTCTTTCGTGTTCTTTACTTTAAGTCCTGCATGTCAGCCTCAAGGGCTGGTGGTAAATCCCTATCAACAATAGATGCTATTGTTCATTTAATATCATTTTTATAGTTAATTTTTTGGATAGGAGTGATCAGGTACAAGAGTGTTTTTTAGACCTCACCAAAACTTTTGATAGTGTAACGTAAATTTTTAAACACTTTTTAATAAACTTGAATACATTGGCATACGGGAACTGCCTTTACGATGAATTAAATCATATATGACGGAAAGAACAGAGCAAGTAGTGATTGCTGGTGAGCGGTCTAATAAAGTAGAGCTCAAATATGGAGTCCCCCAGGGATCAATTCTTGGCCCGGTTTTATTTTTATTGTATACTAGTGGACCCAGCAATGCTTCGCTATTGCTTGATTTAATTTAAAGGTTAGTTATTCCATTTCATTGCATTGACTTAAGTAATAGAATTGCAGAATGGTTTTTATGCCACTTAAGAATATACTACACAAATTTAGATTTATAGTTTGTAAACCTTTATAGATAATACATTACAAATTTTGTTTGCTTTTACCTAATCTAAAAAAACTGATAGTTGTGAAGAATTGTAAAAAACATGATTAGTCCAATTGGTTGCAAATAAACGTGTTTTGGTTCATTGTAGGCCTAACCTAAAATTATGTTCAGTTTTTGATCCAACTCAGCTATCCAATAAAATAAATTTTTGATCCAATAAAATATGTATCGGAAAATAAACTGAAATAACTCACAAACTTAGTTGATAATACAGAGAAATCTTTAAAGCCGTGCCAGACTCATAGCGCGACTGCAGATGAAGCTATGTTTACACTGACTAGTGGTGGGGGGACCGAATGCAGTCGGCTTCCGCTTAACTCGGCGTTCCATATTTATAGTGCTATGGTTTTAACCCTTACCTGATGCAACTTTTACTTTTGCTAATGCGCATGTTTTCTGTTCTACAGAGAAGATGTCATTCTGGAACGTATAACGGGACGGATAATAATGATCATTTGTGCGGTGGTCGTGTGCACTTTGGTGGTAGCCAACCTGTATTCCATCAGCAAAGTTGCACAGTCGCTGGTTTTCTCTCAACGCAGACAACTGCAGCGCGCTATATCGCGTGTGGATACGCTAAAGTCTGAGGGGTTTTTACAGGCCTTGCGTTCGGAAGTCAATTTAATGACGGACATGGTGAGTTATGGTTCATATTATGGAGAAGTTGCAGCGATTAAATAATTCTAGCTGAAATACATGACATTGTAGTAGTTGTAATTAGGGGTGCGCGAGATTGACTTCGAGACGAGAACGGGAAGTTTTTCAATTATTGAAATCAAGATAAAGACGAGAGTTGCGTTTTAAAAAGAAGCAAGAAATAAGGATTTATTAATTTATTAAATACAATTTATCGAGAAAGAACAAGGAGATAAGACAAGGAGTAGCCAGAATTTAAATAATTGTATATCATTTATATATATACTAGCTGACCCATACGGCGTTGCTTGTGGTGGTTGGTATTTTCAGTCTTTTTAACGTAATTGTATTCTTTTTAAGTGTTCAGTCAGTGAGTGGTATTTGGCTTTTATATATATAGATCTTAAATAATAAAAGCACTATTGTCATAATAATAAAAGATATGAAATTACGATTTTAGTAACTTTGATCCCCCCAAACCCCTCCTAAAATTTCAAAATGTTTCATACCCTTTCTTAGCGAGCGCCTATGACCCTAGAGGAAGCTACATACCAAATTTCATTCCAATCTGTTCGGTAATTTTGGAGAAATCATGATTTAGTAATTTTTACCCCCCAAACCCCCCTAAAATTTCCAATTTTTTAAAACCCTTTCTTAGTGAACACTTTGGCCCTAGAGGAAGCTATATACCAAATTTCATTCCAATCCGTTGGGTAGTTTTGAAGAAATCGTGATTTAATAACTTTGATCCCCCAAAACCCCCCTAAAATTTCAAATGTTTTCAAACCCTTTCTTAGTGCGCCTCTAGGTCCTATGAGCAATATGTGTACTGAATTTCACATTCCCAGGAGGTATGGTTTTCGAGTTACTGTGATGAGTGAGTCAGTCAGTGGTATTTCAGCTTTATATAATATAGATAAAATGTTTAATGATACCCCCAAACGTGTTCTGGGGATTATGATCGGTGCTCATTGACTACCCTCCCTCTCTTAGGTTTCACCATAAGTGTCGCTGCAGTAGCTCTTCTTTCCCATGAAAATTCGCTAATAAATATACTAAAAACAAAAATTGTTCATGTCTTGTATACAAATTAACCAGCTAGTCTAACTGAATTAATTAAATTTATATAAATTGATATTGTATGTGTACTGTCAATTTCTGATAGGCTGGTAAGTGTAAAATAGATTTATTTGCGTAAAGAACCTCATAAAACCTAGCTTTTCAATTTGTTTTTTTTCCCCTAGGTAGCATTAAAACAAGTTTTTAAGCAATCAGTTTTCAAATAATCTCCCGGACTTCCTTTGTGGCTGAGGGTATTCCTGCACACGCCTATGTTGCAAAAGTCTTTAAACATGGTAGAACTTCAATCTCACTTATATAAATTTGTTAACATGGGCGCCAAATAATGTTTCCTTATTCAAATTTACTATGGAGTGTGGTGAAAATAATTTGATAAACTGAGTTTTAATAACCAAACCCCAAAGCATTTTGTGACGTCTCGTATTGTGTGTTGCAGGTGAAATGTTTAGACTCTTTTACCCAACAGCAGACAAGACTTGTTATCATTGTGGATGGTCTGGACAGTTGTGAACAGGATAAAGTATTAATGGTATTGGACGCTGTTCATGTCCTCTTCTCTGATGCCAACACACCTTTCATTATAATACTGGCCATCGATCCTCATGTTATTTCCAAGGTTAGTAACATCGGCATTGTATCTAACGAAGAAGTTATTTTGTATGAGTTTAAAAAAATTCCCAATATATTTTGCGAGAAAAAACATCCGCATTAGGGCTGAACGGACATTAGTTTTATTCAATACTTACTGAGAAATGAAATATCAATACGTTTTTAAATCGCCGACCCTACAAAATACCCTAAATTGTCACCAAAACTTTTTAAATTAATAGTACTTGCACAACTCATTGAATTGCTTATGATTCACCAATATTTTAAAATTTTAAATCTCGTGAATCATGTCCGTTTTTTTTATGGAGGTAAATCTTTCAAAAACCAGGCCTTACCTGAGTAAATATCATATTCACGTAGAGGCCCAGACAGGTGTTTGTCTGTAGGCTTTTCTCTACAACTACGGACTCTAACCGTAGTAAAAAGCCATGTGTTGAATTTCCTCCATTACTCTTATCTGATCTCGGTGATCTTTCCCAGGCTAATCAAGGTATCACTATGTGCATAACTGTAACGTAACTATTGTCCGTTCACAGTTTAGTTGATAGCACTGGCCTTATGGAGGCTTGCCGCGCTACTACCTGACAGAACTACATCGGCTGCTATCCAGTACCACATTGAATTATGCATATCCTTGTCTCAGTCTCAGTGTTTTTTTCAAGATCCTAATTTCTTCATTTCAGTAACGTACCTCATGTTTAAGTAAACCTTATTATGAAGTTTAAACTACAAAAACTAACATTACATTAGTTTTATCCTAACGTGTATTGCTGTGCTATTTCAGTTCTAACAAATTGTTAAAATTGTTTTCTGACAGCAAATATATTCTCCCAAATAATTACTACAATACTATACATCAGAATTTAGGTCATGATAGATAGTGCAACACCAATAATAATGCTCTGATGTTTTCTGTAAATTAAAGTTAGTGCTTATTTTTCTCAATCCTTAATTCATTTTGATAACAAACTTTGAATTTAAAGATTTTTCCTAAAGTTTTTGTATTATTATTCAGTTATTGCTGTACAATATTCAATCATTTACTTTCCTAAAAACACAGCTCTTTTATCAAAATAAATGTAAACAAAACAAGTATTTTTTCACTTTGCTTTGTTTTCACTTAATGTTAGATAGATAGATAGATAGATAGATAGATAGATAGATAGATATAATTTATTAGCACAATACATACAATTATAATAATTCAATACATTTTTGTTTTTTATATGAATATATCAGTACAGGTGCCTTGTCAGAATATAAAATTTACTGAACAATAAAAACATGATGAAATATAGTCCGGCTTTTCAACATAAAATACTTATTAAAATTAACTATAAACTAATTACAGGGCTTACTAAAAATTCCTTAACTGAGTAATATGCTCTATCCATAATGGCAACTTTTAATTTATTCCTAAAGTGCCTAACATTTAATTCCTTATACTCCTTTGGTAGCCTATTATATAATTTCAAACCAGAATACTGTGGACTTCTTTCAAATAAAGTCAGGTGATGTTTGGGAAGTTTAAAATCATTTGCATTTCTTGTATTATAGCTGTGGTCAAATTTAGATTTTGCCGGTAATTCATTTTTAGTATCATGAACCCAACTCAAGATTTCATATAAGTACAGTCCAGCAAGTGTATGAATTTTTAGCATTCGGAAAAGATTTTTACATGACTTTAGTGGGCTAGAATTTGTCATTGTTCTAATTATTTTTTTCTGTAAGATAAATATTGAATTCACTCCCGACGCAATGCCCCAAAGAATTATTCCATATCTTAGGATAGACTCTACATAACCATGATACACAATTCTACAAGCATCAAGGGAAACACTATCTCTTAATCGTAAAAATGCATATGAAATTGATCTTAATTTATGCTTAATGTAATCCATATGGTCTTTCCAATTAAGTCTCTCATCCACTAAAACCCCCAGAAATTTATGACTTTTTACAGAATTTAATATTTCAAATGTTTGTTGGTTATAATTACTAGCGGAAAATTTTATAATCTGTGTTTTATCAATATTTAATTTTAGCCCGTTTTGATGAAACCATGATTCCATTTCATCCAAAGTATTTTTGAGAGATAATGGTAATTCAGTGACTATTTTATCCTTTATAATTGCTGTAGTATCGTCAGCAAATAAAATAAGATCCTTATTTATAGCTTTCGGTAGATCATTTATATAAAGTAAAAAAAATAATTCCCCAACATAGTAATTGTATTAATAGTTCCCCACATTAATACAAATTATTCTTGAAAATATAAATATCAATAAAAACAATATCAAGGGATATTCCTAATAAATAGTTTAAATGAGTTTTATGAGGTTAATGTTTTCATGCGGGCTAGTAGCATAAGATCTCCGTTTTAATAGCATGGACAATGCCTGCCCATGCTATCAACTAAACTCTAAATGGACAATATTGCGATCTACATT
>JAGFPH010000135.1:142778-159118 GCA_018207615.1 Philaenus spumarius
TATTCTTCTTTCCTTATCATAATTCTCTTTATATGGAGCTCTACTTGTTTCCATTTCTTATCGTCCTCCAGCATTATGTCAATCATTTATTGTCATCTTTCCCTATGTGGTCTTTCAATATCTCCCTTTGGGTTTTAAACTCCTCGCATACGAATGGTGTGTGTTCCGCATCATCTCTTTCTGCATTGCAGATGGTACATGAGCCTCCTATTATCTTAAATCTGCTCAGGTAGAGGTTAAAACAGCCATGTTTGGTAAGTAGTAGATCTCGCCATGCAGTCTACTTTGCCACTTGTACAGATCTTTAATGAGGCTGTGTATCCACCTTCATTTTCCCAGCGAATCATGTCCTAGTTACTGATCTATTAAAATTATGTCCTGTCCTGAATCGCATCACGTGGAAAGAAAGACACTTGTTTAAAGTAAGAACTAAAACTCATTGACTGCACAAACTTAAAGAAGCTTCATGGTTAATCACTCTACAATGTATTTTTTTTTTACAATTGTTCGGACAAATGCTAACATTTCTGTTTGAAGAAAATAATTCTCTATGTTTTGAGAGAATAAATTATACATATATTTCTTACAACATACATAAAAAAAAATCTTAGATTGACATTTTGTCGCTTGTTGCTAAATGTAGTAAAAATGTTGATTATTATAATTTCCTTAACCCTTTGCGGTCGCAAGTCGAGTGTACATCGACACGCCCCTTTTCCGCTGAACGCTCGCATGTCGAATTATACTTGACAGCAACGTAGATCAATTTCTTTCCAATTTTAGAAGCTTTATTCACTCTATGTTTGTAATTTTCGACTTTATGACACTTTTGATGCTATTCCAGACAAACATATTCATGGTTCTTAAAATGTATAAGGCTGTGGAAAATAATTAAAATTAGTTTTACCAGCTGTTGTAGTCTGTTCTTAGCAGACTAAGATTTTTAGTTGTAAACATGTTGAATTCTTGGTGTTCTTTATGAAAAGGCTATTGAAAATGAATTATTATATGAAGAATCGGATATTAATGTTAGTAAAGTGAGTGTTGGAAGAGTTGGAACAGTTATTGAAAACAATAATGAGACTGACATTTATTAGTGACTTTGAAAGTGATATTGAATGAAGACGATACTGGTGATGACTCTAGACCTACTCCTGTTTCAAGTTCTTCGAGAAATATCACACTCGCAAAAATTTCAAGTAGCCTAACATATATTATAAGAAGGACTAGACTTTTTTATTTTATATTTTGATTGTGCAAACAATTTTATTGTTGTATAATGTTTTTATGTCTAAGTATAAGCTTATGAATTTCAAATTTTCTTTTATTAATACATTTTTTTTTTTAGAAAAATGTAACACAATTATACCAATACTTATTTTCAAATAAGTATAGGGCAAGTATTTTTTTTAAGCTTTTTAGATACATTCAAGTAAGAAAAAAAGTTTATTGAATCATAAGAAATAGAACAGGTTTATTGTTTATGATATAAAATTTTACTGCTGAAAAGTCCAAAATTAATTACATCCTGGGGAGCATCAGGGTCATATTTAATGAGACCTCAAAGGGTTAAAGCTAGAGAATAAATCCTCAATAACTAAGGAATTTAAAAATAAGAAACCACTAGAATTTGAAAATAAATAAGTCATATTAGAATTTAATAGTAGGGCCTATTTATATAAAATAACCTGTTTGCCTTTGCTTTGACGCGAGTCACGCAGGGGCGAGCATGGCGCTGAGCCCTCTAGTTCTGGCATATACTGATTACGTTCATGCCAATTATCAAGGTGGAAAAATGATGGGATCTCGAGTAAATAAAATCTTACTGTATGTTAAGTAGGTGCTATAATTCATCATGTATAAATTATTAGAAGAGAGTGGTAACCTAATTTTCACTTTAAACGTTACCTATTTATTTCCCATCATTTATCCACCTTGATATTTGGCATGAATGTAACCAATATGTCAGAATAACATACATTTTTTTAAAATCTAAAATGGGGATTTTGAGATTTTCAAAATTCAAAATTCTGTTTTGTTTTTAGGTTGTCATGTTACATAAAAAATGAAAGCCCATACAATTAGTTTTAAAATGAGCTATCAAAAATCTCTCTACCACCATCGGTTGTGAATCTACGAGCATTTTTGTGATCCAAAACATTGTCAAAATAGGCTTATTCCGAAATTTTCTAAAATTGATATTAAAAAAACTATTTGAGTAAAAAATAAACAATAAATTGATTTGTAATGTACTTAGTTGGTGTAACTAATACACCAAAAATCTTGTAAATCTGAGACATAGAGGTTCAAAATTTATTTTTCATTGGGCGATTTAATACGGAACGACCCTTGCCGTGAAAATCTGTAGTTTTATTTGTTGAAATGCAATCGTTTATAAGAACTTAAACTGAAAGGCTGTTCTTATAGCATTTAAAACTTCCTTCTGCAAGGTTTGAAATAATTAACATATTATACTGATTTTACCTTGGCAAATGTATACATTTTATTTTCCATTATACAAACAAATAATTACAGCAGTCATTTTTGTTTTGTTTTCGAGCACAGTTGGCTTGGGAACAGGTTAGTTATTTAAATGTGTGTGAAGTCAGCATCATTGTTTGTAAGTCTTGCATGAATGGATGTCTTCACACACCCTCACCTCCATTCAAATAAAAATGACAAGGGTGATGCAATACACTCTTCAAGAAAATCACGCATGTGTTAATTATGTGATCAATCATGATTGATAAATAAATCAGATATGAAATCATTTGTAGTATAAACTTATGCTACTGTATAGTGACTTCATTGAATATGTTAACAAAGCAAAGTCACATTTTCAAATTTGAACCTTTACTTCGTTTTATGCTTAACCTTTTTAAGAACTGACTACGTTTTACGAAAGGTCAAACCTGGAATAGATCCAAATTTCATCTCATTGTAAAGTGCATGCTAAGTAAATGCAATAGCTAATTAGCGGAAAATGTTTTTTATCCTTCATACTATGGTAAATTTTTATATAATTATAAAGATGTTACTCCTTAAGATGTTCTGAAAAAATACTATCCTACTTCAACAAACAAATTCTCTAAATAACTGACACCATGGGGCAACCTGCTAAACCGCCGTGCGGCCCAGTGTCAGGTACCTACGATTGAATATTTTCCTCTTTCGGGGCGCCTTTCTACCTTGTATTTGTGACGGCGTTTGTCAGTGTACAGCCATTATTTACATGTATTCCGTGTTGTGCTCTTATGTGGGGGATTTATTTGTTAATTAATTAACCGTAAAATTAAATGAGTTATTCGATAAGTATTTGATAAAAAACCCCCAAAAAATCAGTTATTATTTTATAAAAAAACGGCTCTAACGATTTTGATAAAATTTGCCCCCGCACGGGGGGTGCAGACTAGCTGCACCTACTAAGAGGGGTTTGGCGTCCCTCGCGGTACCCGAGTCTAACAACGCCCAACACATTCAACACTTACAAAACATCCACCCAATCACATAAACACACACATTAAACAATACAACATTCCAATTCTCACCTTCTTTTAGGAATTTTGACTGTGCAGAGCCATTGCGCGTTGGGAGTGCCGAACCTGCCAGAGTCTTGAGAAACTCTGGTTTGGTAAGGCTGATGTGAGCTTGCTCTGCCGAGACGTATGCGTGGTTTCTGTTCTGGGGCCAGCCACTTCGGTTCTTGGTCAGGAAGTGTTCGCAGTGTTGAAGAAAGTCGGATTCTTTCTCACAGTAGTTTCGGGTTCCAGACTGATGTCCATCCAGACTGGCAAAAGAGTGCTCGGGATCCTCACGGAACTGGGGGTTCGGAAGTGATCGCAATGTGATCTGATGGGCAAGCCCTTACCGAGTTCGCCCGATTCCGCCTAACACGATGCGCTGGACAAAAAAAACCCATGGTAAAAAAAAACCGTCAAATCAGATTTAGAAATAAAGAGACATCATTCGGATTCTTCTGATGAGTCTGTCAACAAAGAATTGTTCAAAAAGACAAAGGAGAGGGCTACTCAACAACCATCTGAGTTGCCAGCTCCCAAATTTTTAGTTTTTTCAAATGCGGAAAAGGATACAGATTTATCAAAGGTATCAAAGGTATGTAATCAACAAGGCAATTACTGGAACAGCGGGCCCTGTACTTTCTATTAGGAAATTACAGAATGGCACCATTTTAGTGGAAACTAACAGCGAGAAACAAAGTTTGTCGCTGTTAAAGATGACTTCCTTCTATGACAAAGTCAAGGTATCTGTGGAACCTCACAGATCCTTGAATTATTCAAAAGGTGTCATTACCTGTAGAGACTTGATCACCATTAGTGTGGAGGAAATAAAGAGCGAATTAGCAAGCCAGTCAGTTCTTGAAGTCACTCGCATAATGCACAATGAAAATGGAGAGAAAAAAGCCACTGCTTCTTTGATTCTAACTTTTGGCACACCCACATTGCCGGAGTATATCTATGCAGGTTTCTATCGTCTGTCTGTTAGACCTTACGTCCCAAACCCTCGACGTTGTTTTAAGTGTCAAGGGTTTGGACACGTGAGTTCTACTTGCACAAAGCAAGAAACATGCGGTCAATGCGGGAAAAAAGGTCATAATAGTGAGGGCTGCAAAGATGACGCCAAGTGTCCCAACTGTGGCGGCGATCATCCTGCACGGTCCTTTAACTGTGAAAAGTTTAAAGAAGAAAAAGCAGTCCTTACTATTATGGCTAAGGAAAAAATATCATTTAACGCTGCAAAAAAGTTATATAAAACCTCTAGGCCTTCTCTGGAAGGCAAATCATTTGCTGCAGTGGTCTCAAATAAGAGCAACACTCTATGCGCAAATTGTGGAGAATTGGCTAAAACAGTCAAAATCTTGACTGACCAGGTAGCTCAGCTAGTCGCCCTTTTCTCTAAAGTGTCTCCTTCCGCTCCCGCTTCTGTTCTAGTTCCTTTAAATTCCGTTCTTCCGTCCTCCAGTTTCTCGGTTACAGAAGCAGAAATAGAACCATCTATCCCTGCTCTTGATCTGAGAACTGGAACTCGGGAAAAAACTATAATAAAAAAGAAAATTACCCCAATAACTGGGGTAAAACATTTTCTGAAGAAATCTTATACTTGTCCATCTGTAGTAACAGGAAGAAGTTCTGGACCCGTTCCAGGAAAGAAACCTGTTGCTATAAAAAGTAAAAATTTAAAAAACACCAAAAGTAGTAAAAAAGAAAATGAAAAAGGAGGTTCCCCTACAAATCCTCCTAAAAGCCCTTCTAAAAAACCTGATCCTTGCCCTTCTCCACCCTCAACATCTTCCAAGACGTGTGAGGGAAATATGGAAGTGGACAAGGACACACAACCTAAAGACCATCCTGTCACTACAGGACAGGAAAACGAAAAGGTTACAAAGGAACCATGTCCCTTCTAATATTTATTTATTTAAATTAGTATATTATTATATTTCTCTGTGTATATAATATGTACTGTTGAAATATAATATCATTAATTATCTATGTCCACGATCCCAAATAAGAATGTGGTTCAGTGGAATTTAAATGGTGTTAGGAGTCACATGGAAGATCTGAAAGTTCTTGTGCGAGACACGTCTCCTCTATTCGTTTGTCTCCTGGAGATACATCTCCATAATACCCATTTTTTACATTTAAGAGGGTATTCCGTCTTCAGGTCAGATTTTGTTACAGAGGAGAGAGCAAGAGGTGGTGTAGCCATACTCGCTCACAACTCTATGGATGGTGTTCCCGTAAATCTGGATACACCATTACAAGCAGTAGCAATTCGAGTCGCTGTTCCCATAAAACTAACCATATGCAGCCTATACCTGCCCCCAAGCTATACCGTCCAATCAAACGACTTGATCGATTTAATATATCAATTACCTGCTCCGATTCTGTTACTTGGCGATTTCAACGCACATCACTATTCGTGGGGATCCTCAACCTGCAGCCCAAGGGGTATCTGCGTTGAGAGGATACGATCCGATTTAGATTTGTGTTTACTTAATGACGGATCGTTAACGCACTTAGCAGCTTCGACAGGAGGTTGGACGGTCGTAGACTTGTCATTCTGTAGTCCTTCGCTAGCTGCAAGATTTGAGTGGACAGTGATGTCAGATTTGTACGGCAGCGACCATTCCCCTATAAAAATTTCCCTTAATGACTCCTCTTCTATAAACAACCGAACACCTCGATGGATAATATACAAAGCCTATGGAATGATTTTACAAATCAATTTGCATTAAAGGAATATAATCAACATATTTCTATAAATGAAACAGTTAATATGTTTACAGATTCCATTATTTCAGCAGCAGAAAATAACATACCAAAAACTTCAACACGACCAAAACGTACACCAGTTCCTTGGTGGAACGACAAATGTAAAGAAGCTCTGCGCTTACGAAGAAAAGCACTAAGGACTTTTAATCGAATACCGACAGGAGAAAATCTGGAAAATTATAAAATCTTGCGTGCCAAAGCTCGCAGAATATTCAGACAGAGCAGAAAAGATTCTTGGACCCATTATATTGGCACAATAACCAGAACGACTCCCACATCAACAGTGTGGAAGAAGTTACGTTCTGTGTGTGGCCATGTTTCCTCTGCTCCTTTGGTTGGACTGATGCAGCAGGATGGGATATTGACCACAGACAGCCATAAAATTGTAAGTATTTTGGGCTCATCCTTTTCTAGGTTCTCTTCAACAGCTGGGTATAACGATGCTTTTCGTACGTATAAAACCGCTCAAGAAGCTATGCCATTCACTATTGGCATATCACAGGATTCTCCGTTGAATGACCCATTTACAATGGATGAATTGGAATCTGCCTTATTGTCGGCTAGGGATTCAGCTCCCGGACCCGATAATATCGTATATTCTATGATTAAACACCTTCCAGAGTCGGGTAGAACAACTCTTCTCCAAATATACAATCGTATATGGGATGAGCATATCTTTCCTGATTCTTGGTTGGAGGCCATAGTAATTCCTCTATTAAAACCAGGGAAAGACAAAACTGATCCAAGTAGTTATCGTCCTATCTCTCTCACCAGCGTTCTATGTAAACTGGTGGAGAAGATGGTCAATCGGCGACTTGTATGGTACCTTGAAAGTAACCAACTGATCTGTAAAGAACAGTGTGGTTTCCGACAGGGAAGATCATCTATCGATCAGCTGGTTTTGTTAGAGTCGGCCATTCAAAATGCCTTTCTTCTTCGTCAGACACTTGTTGCGGTGTTTTTCGATCTTGAAAAGGCATATGATACGGCTTGGAGAAGAGGAATTCTAAATACATTACAATCTTGGGGTATTCATGGGAGAATCCTAGCATTTATTAAACATTTCCTATCTAATCGATATTTTAGGGTGCGTCTTGGATCCACCTTATCAGATCGATTTTATTTAGAGAATGGTGTCCCTCAAGGCAGCGTACTTAGTGTCACATTATTTGCAGTTGCTATTAATAGCATCACTGCTAATGTCCGATTACCTGTCCACTGTTCTCTTTTTGTTGATGATTTTGCCATTTACGTGGCAACCAGAAACACGGCAACCGCAGAAAGAACACTGCAACTAACGATCAACAAATTACAAACATGGTCCAATCAGACAGGATTTAAGTTTTCTGCTGCTAAAACTAGATGCATTGCTTTTACTCGTCGCAGACAACATTTTAGTCCCACTTTATACCTAAACGGAACTCAACTTCACTCCGATAACACAGTCACATTTCTTGGTCTTATATTCGACCATAGACTCTCTTGGAACCCACATGTGGCAAATTTAAAATCACGCTGCATCAAGATCTTAGATATGTTACGGGTTTTAAGCGGTTCTCATTGGGGAGCCGATAGAACCTGCATGCTGCGTTTTTACCGAGCTCTTATTCGATCACGAATTGACTATGGGTCCATAGTCTATTCGTCAGCTAGGTTATCGGTTCTTAAAAAGATTGATTCTGTTCATAATACTGCTCTCCGTCTAGCATCCGGAGCTTTTCGTTCTAGTCCCATTAGTAGTCTGCTTGTTGAAACGGGTGAGCCATCGCTCACGCAACGCAGACAACAGCTACAACTGTCATATATGTGTAATTTGCGCTCCAAACCTTTGCACCCTTCATATCATATTGTATTTAACAATCCATTATTTGCACAGTACGAATTCCGTAAACAATCCACTGCTCCCTTTGGAATCAGAACCATCCGTATCCTTAATAATCTGCGGGTAGCACTACCTCCTATATATGAAAATACACCATGTTTTGTCGCTCCATGGTTGATTAGAAAACCTCATGTCGATCTCTCATTGTCTAGGTATCTAAAACAAACTACACTTGATGTTGTTTACCGTCAGGAATTCATATCCATATGCAAACGTTACCCATCAAGTCATATTATTTTCACTGATGGTTCAAAACTGGACAATAGAGTTGGATGCGCTTTTGTTCTGTCAGGAAACAGCTTCACTTATGGATTACCATCTTCCTCTTCTGTATATACAGCAGAACTTTTTGCAATACTCAAGGCACTCAATATTGTTCTATCAACACCGGTACACCTTCTTATATGTTCAGACTCAAGAAGTGCACTTGAGTCCATTCAAAATATGTACTCTCCTAACTCTTTGGTCAAAGATATTCTGTGCTCCACGCACAGACTTTGTCTAAGGGGCGTGGGGGTGTCGTTCTGCTGGGTTCCGGGTCACGCCGGTATATAAGGAAATACTATAGCATACCTAGCTGCTAAGGAAGCCACTTCCTTACAGCCTAGCGTGAATAAACTTATGTCGTCCGACTATATGTCCTTTTTGAAACAAGCCCTGTTTAGACAGTGGGAAGAAGAGTGGGTAGCAGTACAAGGAAATAAACTCCGCCAAATTAAAGATACCGTTTGGCCATGGATATCCTCAAACCGCCAAAGCCGTCGAGAGGAAGTGGTGGTTTCTCGTCTACGTATTGGCCACTCTGGTTTAACCCTCGGGTTTCTGATGCGTCGGGGGGATCCGCCGCTTTGTCCTTACTGCTTAAACCTCCTTTCAATTAAGCATCTAGTTTTAGATTGTGAAAAGCTGAAACATGTTCGGAGGAGGTTTTGCCTACCAAGTTGCATTCGGAGGATGCTGGGTGATGACTCCCAAACCATTAATATGGTGTTAGCATTCCTCCATCGGTTGAATGTAATTGGAAAATTTTGAAACAACATACATTTATGTAATTTAATTTCCATGTTTAGATTTATTACTTGTTATTTTAATTAGAGTTTTATTCATTGTTATGTAACAGGGCCCTTTACACCCCTGTAACAAGTTGTTATTGTGTAATTATTGTTGTTATCGATGTTATTTTATCGTGTACTGTCTGTAGTGTGTGTAAATTAAAAGTTTAATTTTATAGCTGTTTTTGATTATATGAGCATTATGCAAATGCTCCTCGTTATCCAGGCGATGATAACCACCTAGGTTTTTCGCCTTTAAAAACCAAAAAAAAAATTGATAAAATTTGGGTTATTTGTAGCCCTTAATGTACCTTACCATATGCAAAAAACCACATCTTTCAAAAAATTCTCGTTTAGCTAATAATAATAACTGATTTTTTAGGGTTTTTTTGGCCAAAAAGGGGGTTGTTTTTCAAAATATTTTTTTCTGCATCTATACTGGCCTAATTGACATGTTTGGTGCAAATTTGTGCGAGATCGATAATACAATTATGAAGTCATAGTTGGTGTTACACACGCCGTTGGCGTGATAAGAACTCAATGTATGTGCATTCAAAATGCTCCAAATGTGGTGGTTGGCGTGCAAAGCACGCAATGCACTGTGTATTAAACATACTCCCAATACGGGGGTTGGCGTGCAGTGAACTTTACGTCGGCCGCTTCTCAGTGTTCAGTGTCAAGCTCACATGTGTGTCCTTGTCAGTGAACGTGTTAATAATTTAATTATGTTTGTGAGAAAGTATGTGCCAGTTTCTGATACCGTTTATTTATATTAATGTAAAAACCTGTCAATACATTCTTGTATGTAACATAAAAACGTATGTACAAAGACAACTTTTGTTGTTGTGTTTTAGGCTTTATTGACTGGCCTACTGGTCCGTTTTGTTTTGTAACAAAGATGTGATGTAAGAAACAACAAGTGTACAATTTGTTTTACTGCCTTTACACTGAGATGTATATCTTATCTGCACGAATACCAACCTAACCACCACTAATACCTGTTGAGTGTAAATGTTACTGTATTTGTAAAGATCCACCTGTGCAGACGTTACTGTCATAAATTTCTATGTACCATTGTTTACTACAAGCACACAGTGTATTATTAAATGCAACCATTTTATCGTTGTAGGCAGTTGAAGTGAACAGCAGGAGATTGTTGAGTGAATCGAACATCGGAGGGCACGACTACCTGCGTAACATGGTGCATTTACCTTTCTATTTACAAAACTCGGGTCTTCGCAAGGTAAAAGTAGCCCAGAAATCTTCACAGTCGCACAGGAAGAGTGTGGTTAACACGCCTTACGACAATCAACAGGAACCAACGCTTGTTAGATCTGTAAGTTTAATTTATTATTTTAGGATCGGTGTACAGTGTGGTAAAAAACAGACGATACTGAAACATTATTTTATTAAAAATACTAGTAAATCCCTGTGAAAAATCACAGATGGATTAATTAGATACACTTTATAAAATACATCATTTATACAAAATACTATTTAAACAACTCACTTTATCTAGGCCTACCTAACTATGCAGACGGGGATTTTTAACTCGGTAAATGTACACAATTATAAGGACTATAAAACTGTGTTGAATGAACATTTGTGTTTATGTATATTATTATATATATTTAAAGAAAGATAAAAATATTATCTTTTAATTGCCTTTTATTTCGTATTGAAAGATCAAATGATTTAGACGTTATTAATATTATAGGCTATATTATTGATTGAAGTTGTAAAGGTAACTCCAAAGTATAATCTACGCTAGGTTTTGTTTATGTATTACAGATGGTGGGTAAAATCAGCTGTTACAGTATTAAATTAAACAAATATTTATTTCTTCTTTAAATGTTACGTACACTCGCTTTTATAGGAGTTGATTCTTGCACTTCTTTTTAGGATTAGTACATATTTGTGATGGGCGAAACGATTCTTTTCATCGAATTGAATCGACTCAATCAAAGGAATCAATTCATTTTGTTCAATTGATTCATGACATCATCACTCCCCCAACGCACTCCTTTGTCTCGCCTGGTTTGGCGCCTTTTTGTCTATTAATCTATTTATCCTCTCAAGTTAACTGCGCAACTGGTTATGTATTTGTGATATTCTAATTACCACCACCAAAGTTTTCTAATTTGTACGAATTATTTCTAATGCCTTTGATGACCATATTTATAATATACTAGCTGGCCCGACCTTTGATCCCCCCCAAACCATTCCTAAAATTTCAAAATTTTTCATACCCTTTTTTAGCGAAAGGCCCTAGAGGAAGCTACATACCAAATTTCATTCCAATCCGTTCGGTAGTTTTGAAGAAATTGTGATTTAATAACTTTGATCCCCCAAAGCCCCCTAAAATTTTGAATTTTTTTAAACCCTTTTTTAGCGAGCGCCTATGGCCCTAGAGGAAGCTACATACCAAATTTCATTCCAATCTGTTCAGTAATTTTGGAGAAATTGTGATTTAGTCATATTTACCCTCCAAACCCCTCCTAAAATTTCCAATTTTTTAAAACCCTGTGAACACTTATGGCCCTAGAGGAAGCTACATACCAAATTTCATTTCAAACCGTTCGGTAGTTTTTGAAAAATCGTGATGAGTGAGTCAGTGAGTGAGTGAGTGAGTGGTATTTCACTTTTATATATATAGATTTAATAGCCTTTCAAATGTTTCGGGAGTATCTTCCTTGTTCCGGGAGCTGTGCCTAAAATACTTTTGCACATTATTATAGTAAATTTAATTGCCTTTCGAATGACATAACTCACAAATTGTACTCGGGCTTGTACTCCTCAAATCCCTAAATCCTTATTTGCTTCAAAAATTCGGCTAATAAGTGTTAAAAAAATTCATTCAGTGAATGTTACTTACTGAAATTATAAAGAAAAAGAGATAAATAGAGAAGTTTGACCTGAGCCAACAATGCCTTGGAGAAGCTATTCAGAATTAGACTTTTTGAACCAGGCAGACCTACAGAGTTTGAAAAAAGTTTCTTAAAACCAGTTACGCATCACAGATTAAATAATAACTCGCTGTAGTCAGTTAATAAACAGTGAATCATTAGACATAATATTAATTCAATGAGTAAAAACAATTTAAAATTACTGTCCGAGGCCAAGCATAAATCCAACAACCACTCACTATTTCGACTTGAAATTTAAATTAACAAAATCTATTTCATAAAAAAAACCAGTGAAAATTTATGAACAATAACATTTTTTTGAATACTATTGATGGTTTCTGCCCTAGTATTACGTTTGCAGACTTTGAATAAAAAAATCTGCTGCCGTAAGTGTTTAAAGCGATTCTGATCTATGTCGGTTTATCATGTCATAGTTGATCTAGTTCATCATTTCACCACTAGATATTGCTGCCATGCAGTTTTGTTTGTTTCCATGCTGTGAAGTAGTGCCAACTGTTTACAATGAGAATAATACTTCAGTAGTAAGATCAGTTACCTGAGCTTCACTACATGGCTTTGCTTATTTGCATTTTTTTCATTCTGTTTCCTTTATAAACCACTTTAGGTTTACGCGACATTTATTATGCTAGCATTTTTTAAAGTTTAAAAAATTATATTTTTTAAATTTCTAAATTATTTATATACTAGCTGGCCCGATCCGGCTTTGCACGGATAGACAAATCAAAGTTAAATGTATATTAACAAAACATATATTATATCAATAAATATATTACACTATGTATTTCTTATGGGGATTTTTAGTAAATTTTACCCCCCAAACCTCCCATAAAATTTAGATTTGTTTTAAAAACTCTTTCTTAGCGAGCACCTAGGGCCCTAGAGGAAGCTACATAATAAATTTCATTCCAATCCGTTCGGTGTTTCTTTTTAGTAACCTTGACCACCCCCCCCCAATCCCCCTAAAGTTTTGAATTTTTAAAATCCTTTTTTAGCGAGTCTCTAGGGCCCTAGAGGAAGCTACATACCAAATTTCATTCCAATCCATTCGATGGTTTTTTGTAGTAACTTTGACCCCCCAAACCTCCCCTAAAATTTCGAATTTTTTGAAAAACATTCTTAGCGAGCACCTATGGCCCTAAGGGAAGCTACATACCCAATTTCATTCCAATCCGTTCGATGGTTTAAGAGAAATCGTGATTTCGTAACTTTGACTCCCCAAACCCCAATAAAATTTTGAATATTTTTAAACCCTTCTTAGCGAGCATCTAGAGCCTATAAAGAGTATTAGTACCAAATTTCATGTTTGTAGGCCTCTTGGTTTTGGAGAAACTGTGATGAGTCAGTGAGTCAATGGTATTTGGCTTTTATAAGTATAGATTGAGGATTAATTTTTATTTAATTAAATACAAAGTTAATAATTCACTGTACCATACCATTTTTATTTTCTGGATTTTTACTTCTCATATAAATATTTATTGTGAATAATTTGTATTTTCATTTTCTTGACTAATCCTTTTAACTATTGGTTTTCATTCACTTAATACTTACTTTTATTCAAAACGTTAAGTTGCACTGTTATACAGTAGGAAATAATTTCTGTACATAATTATTTTACTCTATACCTACAAAAAAATTAAACTTAGTAAAGTAAAATTTAAATTAATAATATAGGCGGTTTTACTTTGAAGACCCAAAACTCTAAAATTGGGTAGGAATGAATCATAGCGACCCACACCAGAGTGGTGACAAAACGTAATCTGAAGTAGTTTATTTGAATCAAATTTAATCAGTTATTCATTCATTTCATTGAGTTGGGTGGTTGAGTTTATTCGTTCACCAAATGAATCGATTTATTTTCGAAGCGAGTCATGAATCAATCGATTCTTCTGTTTTTTCGTTCAAATTGAACAAATCGTTCGTGAATCGCACATCACTAGTACATATTTGACTTAAGTAATACAAAAAAAATATATAAAATTTGTCTAAAAAGTCTAAAAATGTTATTCAATTGAATCATCTTTTTGTAAATCTTGTTAAGTTTGCCACCTTTTGTTGTTTTGTTTAGGCATCATCTCGTAGACTGTCAACAGAATCAGGAGGTCTGAGCAGTCAAGAGAAGTTAAAGCTTCCTCCATTGGGAACGGGGCGTAAAGGTTCGCGTAAACTGAAATTATCAGAGAGCATAGCTTCTAGTCTCGGGTCTAACCTGAACAGAGCTGGAGGTGCTCACGATCTCACCAAGATGCTGCTTACTGACGATTATTTCAGTGACGTGAACCCTCGCAGTATGCGCAGGCTGATGAATGTTGTATACGTTACTGGTATGTTGGAAATTCTATTACATAAAGTTAGACATCTATTGACAATTTAATATTCACTCCAATATGTAAAAGTTATCCTTATTCTGCTGATTAGAAAATTTCCTTTTGTCAAAATCCATTTTAAAATGTATTCTTCAAGTTTTATTTACTTCCTTTTATTCATGAAATCACTTATGTTGCATTATTTTTACATAGAAAATTGTAAGTTGCTTTACTTACAAAAAATAAAAATAAATTTTAATTTAATTATTAAAAGACTACTTTATTTTTTATTTCTTATCTCGGGTTGTGAATTCTATGACCTGATTCTAGAAATGTGAAGAGGATTGGTTTAGGCTAATCAACGTAGACAATTTAGAAATAACCTTTAACATTTTATTAACCCTCCCCGTGGCAGACTGCCCAAAGTGACGTTCTCTCAGGCGCAAGATGCAGCCATTTCAAATCTATGCAAGAATTTGCATAAATCATCGCAAATTGGATTTAATTGTATCCAATTAATACACTTTCCTTAAAAGCGGAACAAGATACTTTGATATTATTCGCCGTAGTTTAGTTTATAGATAAATCAGTTCAAAGTTTCTTTTGATCGATTGTTTCTATGTTCATGATAAATGATTCAATATATTTTTAACATACACCAACTCAACCTGGATACACGGATTGTTTGAAATTATTTGGTTACATTTAACCCTCCAAGTGCTGACTATATTGCTCTTTAGTGATGAGGGTTTTTTTTGGTTCCGTGCATGCTTATTAACTAAAATCATTATAAAATACTCACTAACAGTAAACTAAGACTTATTATACATCATTTTAATCACAATTACATGCTCTTTACAGTAAATAGCTTTGACAGGCTTACTTTATAATTTTTATCCTTTTTTTGTTGACCAAAGTAGAAATAAACAAAATAAAAAAATTTGTGTTCTAAAACCTCTCACTCAAAATATGTAAAAAAAGTCATGTAGGAAATCCAATATAGCCAAAAGTTGCATAATTTTATGGTGAATAGAAATATACATAACACTACTACTATGCTGTAAAAAAAACTTTTTGTCTATAAAAAAATGGCTTTTCTGCACAAAGAAGAAAAACTTGCCTCTAAAGATATAAAAGTACTGTCTAGGCCCAATATTTATGGTTTTAATTTTTTATAAAGGTATAACACAGACATTATATACAAGAAAAAAAGAAGAAAAGATATTTACAGTTCAAAGTCTCTAAAAGTCACTATTTTCAAATGCACCTCTAATAGCACTTGAATTGCTAAGTTCACTCATAATTACTTCAAAAATGAATAAACATTTACAAAAAGAAACTGATCTAAACTGAAACTAAAAATGAATAACAACTAGTGGATAAACAAACAAAATCTGAGTTCCGAGCGCCTATCTATGCGAACTACACGACTGGATAGTTGATTTGACAATTCTGCCGAAGGTTCATTTGAGTCGATATCGCTATGAAACTCTGAATTATAATAAAGTGACTCTTTCCAAACACAACCATATTTAGAAGTATCCGATTATATTAAAATAGCGGCGTCGTTCACATTTACAAAATGTGTTGCGCAAACGTCGCATATGCACTTGGAGGGTTAAGCTTGTCAATTCTGAACTGTTCTGTCATAGATGAGATTTACAAACGCACTTTGCTTGGGTTTTATACCATACCTTATTAGTCTATGTCCTTTACGTTTAATACTTTTAATATTAAGCTCTCTTAAAAGAAAATGTAAATTGAATTAAATGATATGCTATCTTTAACAAAATTGACTTATGGTCTTAATCTAATTTGATAAAATTTACTTTGGGAAGTTGAAGATGTTTCAATCAAATCATAAAGTTAGTCATTTATTGACAATT
>JAGFPH010000135.1:188318-200433 GCA_018207615.1 Philaenus spumarius
CAACAATTTTTGTTTGGATTTTGCAAATTAATTGTAGCATCAAAAATTAAAATTTTGTAAGCAAGTTATTTAAAAAAATATTTTACTGTTATGACCAAAGTTTAAGTAAAGATACCGTCAAATTTTCAAATGAATTTATGATTTACTATCCATATAATTATAACACCTCTCAATGTAAATGCCTGTATTTAACTGTTTATATAAAATGAGTATGTGTTCTGTGGTAAATGAATTATAGTAAGGCTAATATTGTTCTTTGTGCTCACGTGGACTATACAGTACCAGGTATGTGATCACCATCAGGTAAATCACTTTGGCACTGAATTGCTTTGAGTATCAGCTGATTTGCATACACCTTAGCCTTATTCCTGTGAGTCATTGTATTGCATCTGTTGTTCCTGAAGTGTGTAAGAGCTGCTACGACAGACTAGTATAATATGTAAATCGAGTAATTCGTAACCCTACAAGCGGCAGACAGCGCTACGGCATCGTATCAGCGAGCCGAGACAGCACATAACGTCTAATTGTATCGAATATTTCACCCGCTAAAAATCTTCCAATCTCGATAAAACAAAAACCGTTAGAAAGGAAATGATTCAAACTTTAATTTTTGTATTTACAAATGTTCTGTAAAACATATATTTACATAAGTATTCGTCGTTTTAAAATTGTATTTTTCTAAAAAGCTAATGTCGTGCGAAAAAACACAAAGAAATTACTCAACTTTGTCACTTTTGTAAGTCTCAATATCGCTTGACAGAATTGTTTTGAAAATAATATAAAGATACCTTTGGATTCGTCAAGATTTGAACTTCCTAAAACTGCCTTCTAATCGGTCATCACTCCTATACAGTAGAACCCCGCTAACTCGACACAATGTGGACTATGAGGGTGTCGAGTTATGCAGAATGCAAGGATTAATGTATGGGTTTCAATACACACACATTTATTTCACACAAAAACTGTAAATTTAAATGTTTCCCATACCAGTATTCTATCCTACATATTTATTTACAATCACATAGATATAAAGCTTAACTATGAAACGATTATGTGAATTGCACACGAATAAAGTTCAGTAGGGCCTAATTTTTTTTTTTTTTTTATTCTACAGTATTTGTACAACGGAGCATTTGTTTAGTTATTCTATCCTATTTTTTTTTACATTTCATTGTTTTTCTCACCGTAAGAGGTTTGCGACACATCTTTTTCAAACATAACGATTCAATCCCTTGTTTCTTGTTCCTCCATCCGAGCACTGTAGATCGCCCTACGTTTAAATAAAATGTTATGTTATTCGCCTCTTTCTAGCCTTTTTAAAACACCAAACTTCATCTCCATCGAAACCGACACTAACTTCCCCTTTCTCGGACATTTTTCTACTCACAAAAAGTAACTGAACAACTTCAAAACGCAACCGGTCAGTGCCAATACTAAACAGGCCCAAGGACACCAGGAAAAGAGATTTCACCATGGTAGTGAGGGGGAATATGACAGGGAAGCCTCAGCTGTGTGTGCTCGAAACAATATGGTGTGACCATAGGATCGCATGCAACTAGTCAATGACACTGTCGAGTTACTGGGTGTCGAGTTTGAGGGTTTTACTGTATTTCCGAAAGTATAAAGTTTTCTGTAAACCTTTGCAATTGGACAGTTTTCAACCAATGAGAAAGCACATTCTGCAATCGATATATCTATAACAATTTGATATATTTGTATACATATGTTTACATCGATTTGAAGACAAAACTTCAATCTTTCCTTTCGTGTAAAGTAAACCACATTTACTGTTATGATTTTATTCATACAGTCCTGGGCAATACAGACATTTGTTGAATTCAATGCGCAGAGTTCCCGCGGTCTCGCAATGATTGTCCAACTGTATAGGCCGGCAGGATATGTTTAGGATGCGTCCGTGAGAGGTTTAATTCGTTTGATCTAATTTTGTGATTCAAGTAAAGCTAAGTCAAATACTTTTATGAAATAATAATTCACACGTATTCAGTTAAATTCTTTGATTTATTCTCTACACTTTTTTATAATAATATTTCATTTTTGGGCAAAGCATATATTCCCGACTTACTATTCAAACTAGGCCTAGTTTTGTTGGGAGTCTTGTAGTAGGAACATAAAAACTGGTGTTTTCAAAATTAGACATTTGAAATTGATATGTATTTTTGTAAAGTTCTATTTATAACTAAATTACAAAAGTTTTTTTACATTTTGAAAAAATTACAAAAAATGTTTACTACTTTTTATGTAGGCCTAAAGTTGAACTTTTTCCTTTAGTTACTGAATATTTTTTGTTTCTTTAGCTAATAACTTTGTAAATTTCACATCAATCATTATTTTACTGGCATATATGAATTCTTTGAACCTTTCTCTACAAAAAAGCTATGGAACACTTTTGGATTGGAATATGACTACTATATTTGTCAAATTTTTGAAAAAATGCTTTCACCCGCCAAAAAATCCATTTTAACTAACGCTGCCGCTTCTAGGGTTTAAAAAAAATATACAACATTTTGAAAAACAGAGTGATTCTGTAATGAGCGAAGATAGTTCAAGGGTGGTAAAAATGTGAGTCGAAATAAAGAAAAAACACTTCCTATAAACATATGTTTGGAAAAGCTTCTTTCAGCAACTATCGACCAATTTGTGTTTTTACTAAATAATTTATATGTCTGGAACAGCTTAACCTGTTGAGTTGCAATTGTGTACTTTACCCATTAGTGGAAAGACAAATGAGTTTTTTTTCCAAACTAGGTCTTTACATTATGAGTAACGAGCAAAATTTCAACTCAATTGTTTAAGCCATTCCAAAGATATAACTTACTTTGTAAAAAAACAAAATGGTGAAAGAAGCGTTTCCAGACATATGTTTATGGATAAGTTTTGTTTATTTTGAACCATGTGACCACTCCCTTAATTAACTCAGATCCTCCCTGAATGCTATGAGCGTACATTGAATGGTTCTCTCTCTAAAACAGCAATTTTAAAACCACAAAGTTATACAAATATACTATAATGTCATTTTTTTTAAATGTGTATGTTGTAAGCAATCTCACATTTAAAGTTGATTATAAAATAAACAGAGATACACTATAGAATGGGATTACAAATGGTTTATCAAATTAATAATACAAAATTAGCACAGCTGAATGGCTTCAAAGTTTACAGCTAACTGGTTGTAATTTCTTTTCAAGTTAATATTGTGATTCACTAAAACAAATAAAATACTTACCTATTAAACAATGTTACATAATGATTTCTACCCTAAGCTTAGGCTAAAAAAAGGATGATTGATACTTACGGAATGATTGAAATAATTAACAAATGTGGAACTAAATTAAAACAGATTATTTAAAACAAAGAGTCTTTTGGTCTGATTTGTTGAGGTTATGGAAGTAGATGAAAGTTGTTTGGTAGATAATTTTAATTTTGACGAAGAGAAGCCTGAAGATCTGCTGTAGAGAAAAACTGGATTTAACTTGTTTAAAATGGCAGGAGGTGTATTTAGTATTTGTGTAATTTTCTTGTATTAAATATTTGCTTTGTAATAACTGCAGGTGTGGTGACACTCTTAACTTAATTATTTGATGATTTAAAAAAAATTATTATTCAATTTTTGTCTGCCAGAGGAATAGACAACTGTCCTGTGCAAAGGTTTATGCAAGAGTCCTCCAAGTCTAGAAACATTCTTCTTCCTCCCTCCCACAACAATACTTCTTTTTCTCCCTCCTCAACCTTTTCAATAAATTATCTTTTCTACATTTTGGTTGGCCTATACTTAAGCCTATATGGTTTTGTAATCATGGTGAATGATATTATATTAATGTTTGAAATGGAATGTGAATGAAGATACAATAGAACCTCGATAATTCGAGCTGATTGGGGCTGACTGTACCTCGAACTATAAAAAACTCGGAATAAGCGGAGAAATGGACAAAAATAAAGAATACTATATTTTTTTAATGTTTGAATTAGTCGAAATATTAGAACATTTAATGTTAGGCAATGTTCGCCATTCCCCTACAGTTATTTCAAAGACACCGTACTCAGCTGCAAGTTTCTTCAAGGGTTTCACCATAGTCTAGTGTTTTCAAGGCCTCTAATTTAATTTTAATTGGCACAAACTTTCTTTTAGATTTTTCGTTCATCGTTACAAAACACAATCAAAATTTAAACTTAAAAAACAAACACTTTTAACAGAAGCAGTAAAGAATGCCCTCACTAATAGACAATGTTATACAAAACACTGATAGCGCGCGTACTTTCGTGGGAATTGACAGGTTACTATCGAAATTGAACTATTTTTAGAATAACAAGAGGGGTAGACAGTCAAGTATGGGGTGTATGTCTGAGCTGACATGAGGTATAAGCGGCGTCGGCGAGACCCAATGTTGACTCATTACCTACCTGGGAGTTGTGTGTCGCCAAGCCCGCCAAGTGAACGCAAGCCAGCCACTTTGATCCTGTGTCACTTTCAAAATACTAGTTGGCATTTTAAACGTACAATGGGACGGTGGTGACAAAGTAATTTTGAAGGCGAGTTACAATCTATGTTTTAAAAGCTTTAAAATAGTCAAAACTGTTTTTTAAATTTTGCAAACACAGCTCGAAATATCCGGACCCTCGATCTACTGTGACTCGAATTATCTATATTCTACTGTAATAGGCTATGTGTATTGTTATTGGTGCTATAAGGGACTGATGGTTTATGAAATGATCTTTGATATGACGTACCTGCTGCTTATTATATAAGCCGAATTTTGGTAACATCAAAATACATGATTCCTTTAAAATGAGCGATAAAATATTTTTATATCTTTGTTAAACGCCGCGAAATCCAGCCGTCCCATACTTTTTTGACAACCTGTGTATGTGGATTATTATATTATTTTTATAACTTGATTTTTCCAAAAATATTTAACCAAAAGCTCTCCGATTACTTTATCGTGTTTAAATAAACTGTACTGCTGTTTCGCAGGTAACGTTAGAGGAGCAAATGATATGCGGAGCGTTGCAGACACTAAACGAAGAAGCTTGTGAAGATGTTCTGGACGAGGCGGACGAGCAAATGTCAACGTCGTTGCAAGTACCTGACCCAGGTCAGTGCCCTGTTATAATCATCATTGGAGACAGTGAGCCCAATTCTGATGATGATTTGTTTTCTTTAAATTCCGAGTAAATCTAAACTCTTTTGTTTGAAAATCATCCAAGTTTATTTTTAAATGTTATTTATATTCCCTCTTTACAATTCCAGTGTTAAAGCGAAACGGATATTTTAACAAAGCGACATGTCATATTTGATGTCGCCAAACATTTGTAAACCTACCAAAGTATTTTTAATATATTTAGTTTGCATTCCAAGTTTTGCAAATATTTCCATTTTTTATTGCGTACGTCTTGTTGGTTTGTCCTTTGTTTCTGTTCATGAAACAGTTTTTTTTTTGCTTCAGAAAATTTTAACTGTTGTCGGTCATGCATTTTCTGGCGTATAATAAGAAAAATTGTTTTAGGTTATGTTTGCATAGCTGTCAAACAACATAGTGTGTACTGTTGTATAGTATTGTAGCATGATGCATATAATGATGTAATATAATTAACTTTCTTACTGCATTATAAACTGAATCCATTCAATGTTCTTTATATAAAATATATAAGTGTAAATACAGTATCATTATAGTTGTATGTATTGTATATAAGTTTATATTTATTTGGGGTAGGAAGACTGTTGTTATCTAGTATTAGTTTTATATATGTATACCATTTCACAACCAAATAATGTTTATTTTTTTATTTTTAGTAATTGTACCAAATATGATGTGATATATTTAGGCTATAAGAGGAGGATCCAAAACATTTCCTTTGTTCAGTGTTTGTGGTATTGTGTTGTGTATGATTTTTTTCAAAAGTTTGGTTGTTAATAAAATTCTATGCGTTTATAGTTTTGAGTTAAAGTTGACTCTTATATTTCCATTTTACCAATATTAATAGGGGTCGTTCTGATGTTCATTTTTAGTTTTAGTTTAAGAAGACTTTTGTAAAAAAAATGTTCAGCTAAGATTTATTTTGTTTAATGTCTACTGGTTTGTGTATGGTGCGGAGAAATTATTACTTTTTATTTTATCTATGCACCTTACCTTAATTAGTGCTTTTAATTATAATATAATTTATTTATTTACGTCTGCACCTCGTGTTTTTTTTTTTTTTTTTTTTTTTTTTTTTTTTTTCACTCTAAATTTTTTTGTTTTTTTTCCCCCTTGGTTTTTTTTTTTTTTTTTTTTTTTTTTTTTTATATGCACTACGAACGTTTCGGCTTCTATTCAGCCATGGTCGTATGCGTCATTTCAGTATGTTATTTTCTACTTCGTTAACAGTTTTAAAACCAAATTGAACTAGCTGACCTAACTTACTTAAATCCCACATAATTAAAGTATACTATACTATACGATACTAAATATACAATTAATTAAAAATAGCAATGTAGTGGCATAACGGCAGCTCTCCAGCTGGGTATTGTTATCATCAGTGTTGCCAACGCCAGGAAAATATCCCTACAACTTACTTCATCTTACATCACTGTTACTTTATTTCTTTCTCTTTTTTGTATAATAATTGTATCTTTTTCCGGTGTTGCGGTTAAGGAAAGCTTTAAAATTATGCCTCATTCATGTAATTTGATGATGTATTAAGGAAGTTATGGCGTACCGACAAAACAATTGCCTTGAGAAATAATATATGTGATTGTGTCCAAAAATTGTAAATGTGTGTAAAAATATGAACGAAGTAGAAAATAACTGAAATGACGCTCGTGACCACGGCAGAAACAGCCGTAGAGCATTTAACAAAAAACAGGAGCTGAAAGCGTAAGTAAATTTATTATATTATAAATATTTACTATATTTACATTTGGTTAGAAATTTAAATCTATTTTTACTTATACCTTTAATTTGTTATTCTTAAAATTATTTTGACCCTCCACCTGTTCATTAGAAAGTTGAGTAATGTTCATCAGTTTTACAAAGGTTTAAAAAAAATATTTACAAATTCTATATTTGTCAGAAAATGTGGTATGTTATGTACAGGTGTCCTCTCCTTAACTTTGGAACAAGTAGAAATAAATAAATGAGGTTCGGGGTTTCTCTATATGACAAAGGGAGATGAATTTTGGTGAAACCGCCCATTTCACCCCTTACCCCAAAATGGGGGGTTGAGAGGGTAATTGAAGGGTTCTACTGTATAGGCGTGACGACTGATTGGAAGGCGGTTTTAGAAAGTTCAAATCTTGACGAATCCAAAGGTATCTTTATATTATTTTCAAAACAATTCTGTCGAGCGATATTGAGCCTTACAGAAGTGACAAAGCTGAGTAATTTCTTTGTGTTTTTTCCCATCATTTTAAAGGGCTTGATAGATGAAGAAGAATGGCACAAATTAGAGGTCTCTATTCTTAACCCTATCAAAAATGGCGGCCAGTCAAATTTTAAATATCCTATGTTAACACAATTTCAATTACATTACAAATTAAATACTATGTTCCAGTGGAAAGGTATAATGGTGTTTTGCATGTTATTTTATAAAATCAGAGGGTCATTCAAAATTTAATTTAACAAATATTTACCCAATTTGGAATAAGCTTAAAAGGAACGAATAAACTTGCAGTTTCTAGATGCAAGACGTTCCTTTGAGTCAAGGCTTTATTTTTGCCAAGAAGTAAATGGATGTAATTTTGAGCATTTAATCTGAATTTAGAATTATGTTAAGTCTTTAGCTTTATTGCCAATGAAAGGTATTGTAAAGTACCTAATTAAAAATCTGTGTAAATAAGATGTTTCCAACTTTGTCTTGCCGCCATTTTCGATAGGGTTAAGATAGAGTCTTCTAATTTGTGCCATTCTTCTTCATTTATCAAGCCCTTTAAAGTGAGGTATCACTTGATGGGGGTTTGTATTTAAGATTTTTTAATTACCCTCTCAACCCCCCATTTTGGGGTAAGGGGTGAAACGGTCGGTCACACCAAAACTCATCTCCCTTTGTCATACAGAGATACACCGAAGCTCATTTATTTATTTCTACTTGTTATAAAGTTAAGGGGGGGGGGGACTTTTAGGACAACCGGTATATTGCTATTGTTCTGTAGATTGTTATATCATTATAAAAAATTAGTAATTTATTTTAAATATTTATATTTTAAAGTGTTTACAAAAATATGTTTAAAAAAACTTTTAACTACCGATAGACTCGAAGAAAAATCTGAAGTTTGTATACAACTCAATGGTTGTATATTAAATTAAAAAATGTATAATATTATAGGTTTGTTATAATATTTTAGTTACAACAAATACAAGACTCTTCTGATACCTGGTGTTGTCAACAAACGACGGCATTGCACGCAATTTAAATATCAAGCATATATAGTGACATTCTGTTTTAAACTATTACAGGGTGATTCTGTAATACACGGAGATAGTCAAAATTACAGATTTTCAGTTACTCTCTGTTTTATGACCGCCATTTTGAAACGGATTGTTGGAACGAGTTGATCATTTTTTTTCAACTTAGTCTTTACATTGACGAATAACGTACAAAAATTCAACTTAATCAGTTGAGCCGTTCGAGAGATATACATGATTTAGTAAAAAATCAAAATGGTGGATAGCTGGTAAAAGAAGAGTTTCCGGACATATTTCAATAGGTGGTTTCTTCTTTATTTTGATGCAAATGACCACACCTTCAATTATCTCTGCACATTACAGAATGACGTTGTATATTATGATAAAATTTTAAACATCAGCTTTTATATGTTAAATGATTCAAAGAGTTCACTTATATATTTTCAGCGCTCTAAAGTCGTTAAAAGCAGCCATTTCTTAATGCAAATTTAGTCTTCAGGCTGAACGGCTACCACGTAGAAACAAATCTTGTGGATATGCTGCAAAAATCAAATACATGCATAGATAAATTTCCATGTTTTTCTCAGTGAACGGTCACTATAAAGTTAAAGTTTATTTCCTTAACTTTTGTTATGCTTATATATTACAGTAAGATCTCGATAATCCGGCACTCTCGGTGACTCCGGATTATCGAATATGCCGGATTATCGAGGTCTTCCTTTAAAATGGTTTAAACAAGGAATAAATAAACTCAGATGTACTATATATACATATATATTATTATTGGGTTGTTAAAGAGTTGTTACAACACACAAACAAAAACATTACAATACATAAAATAAAAACTGAACTAAAAACTATGTTTCTTTAAAAACGTAAATTACACATTGAAACTACGTAACAATAACTGCGTAGAGAGATTGGCACTAAATGATGGGCCTCAGGTAGGGACGGCTCCATTCCCCTTTGTTGTTGGCTTCCGTTAGTACGTGGTAGTGGTTTGCTATTTTTTACTCCAGCCTGTCACAAATTCTTCGAACCCCTTTCACTTCCAAACCGTGCAAAGCGGTTTTAAATCAATCAACTATTTACAAGAAATTCAATGTACCTTTTTCCAAATACGTCAATTACTTCAAATAATCTTCATTAAGTGGAATACGTTCAACAAAATACTGTCAGCAACGAAAGTGTTAAACGGTCCCTTTAACCCGGAACGTTTTTAAAGGACGACGAGAGCTCATTGTTTTGAATCGGTTCGATTTTTAGGAGAAATGTTGATTGAAATGTTTGTTTTGGCCAAGTTTATTGAGCAGTAGAAGTTTGCACACTGTTTTTGACGGATGCGGAGCCAACAGACAGTGTAGACTGGGCCTAAATCACTCAATAATTACAAAAACTGCCATTTTTAATGAGTGCCAATTTTCTAGATGATGGATGCCGAACTATCGAGTGCCGGATTATCGAGGTCTTACTGTATGGTTTTTGTTTGTTTTGTTTTTTGACTATTAGGTTTTATAAAGAAAATCTGAAATAAAACTAAGGAAAACAATAGTTAAATCAAATGTATTTACTAAAAACATGCAAAGTAAGGACAATAATAGTGTTGTATCAACTGTAAATATTAAATTAAAGACGGTTGATTTCTATTTACACATATCTTATATTTTATACATTTTTTGTGATTTTTTTTATTAAAAAAGAGTTTTTTATATTTGATACCTTGTTAATGGCTGTTTATCACGAGCTGATAGTAATACAAAATGCTTGAACTCAAGCAATTGTTTAGGTTTATAAATATATACAATTCATCATTTACATTGTGAGAAAGAATGTAGGCATAATGGTGTGTCGCAACTATTCCACCTAACTTTATCATGTTATTCAGCGGGTAGAAACTGGCAAATAATACAACTCAACATGTGTCCTATCTTGTTTGGTTTAGAAGTTGTCTGTCTGTATTTTTGTAAACAAAAATAGTATTTCATGAATGCTTTAAGATAAGATCTTGAAACTCAGCGTTGAAGTTCATCACATTGGTTTACACAAATTTGCTGCGTTATCCTCTTCAAGATTGTGGCGGCGGTTCAAACTTTTCAAAGTTAAATGTCTAAAAAACTAAAGACTTTACAAAAAAATAAGGTACAAAAATTACAATTTTAGAGATAAATAGATTTTTTAGAATGGATTTTTTCCACCTTTTACAAGAAATTTTACTAGACACACTGACGCGTACGAAAATTTTGCAAGTTTGGAGTACTTACCTGATTTAATTCAGTTAGTTACGTTTAAACGCTTTACGTTGATTTAATTTGATTGATTTGCGTGATAGATTACACTTTCATATAGAATGTAAACAATCTAGCTAACAGCTGTCATGTTAGTTAACTTTTTGCACTCTATTTATTTAATAATAATCAATATTACCTTAGTTTGGTACGTCAACTAATCCTTCCTTCTCACTTCTTATATTACGACCGCGGTTTCGGGCATTCGCCCATCCTCAGGTAAACACTTAACAACACAAAAACATTAATAAAAACATATAATAGCTCCGAGTGGAGATCGTTAAAATTTATTAAAAGTTCAATTTACGCATCTGACGTGCACGTCATGGAGGTTAGTCACTAACTCCATTTATTTGACTCTTGGCTGTTCCACCAGATCCAATTAAAATATTAATTTTTGAAGAATTATTTTTGTAAATTCGCCAAAACATTACTATCAATAATAAACATAACTTATTATACATCATTTTGTTCGGAATAAACCAAAGAATAAGGGGGAAAATGTTGAAAGATTAAATAAAAAAAATTTTATTGAGTAGGCCTATTTTTTTTTTTTTTTTTTTTTTTTTTGGTTTAACGTCCTGCTGTTTTGCACTTAAGGCTAATGAAGACGGGACCTACAGTTTTACGTGGAATCCGAACCACAGCCAACGATGTCTGTTAAGAAACTATTTAGAAAATTATTCGGGGTCAATGGGAATTGAACCCGGAACTTTTCCATTGATGGTTGCCATGACGATTGATAAAGCATTGGCGCCTTAACAACCACGGCCACCATGGCTACTAGGCCTATTTTGAATATAATCGATCAGAAAAATCAATTGATTATTTTGTTTTGTAATGAAATTAAAAATAAGAATAATAAAGTTTAGAGCTTTTAAAATGCTTTATTACTCTAAATGTGACTATAGTAAATAATTTAAAAGATAGTCTTGAGGTTTAACATTTTTTTATTGAGTAGGCCTGTTTTGAATATATAAGATCAAACAAGTTAAAAAAAAACATTGGGTGTGCTTAAGACCACACGTTGGAAGTGATAACTTCTATGACCGATTTATATTTTTATCAGTGTTAATATTAGAGGAGAATTAAGGTCAACAAATTACACAAGTCAAAAATTTAAAACATTAATGACTTTGCTGACTTTGGTATTTAATATACATATAACACAAATATCATATATTATATATATATACATACATACTATATCTCGAGCGGTGACGGTCGCGAGTTTGATGCTTTTTCCTCTCCCAATAAGAAGTGCTATGTAGTATATTCGCGTTGCGTACATATATATATATATATATATATAGATACATACTATATCTCGAGCGGTGACGGTCGCGAGTTTGATGCTTTTTCCTCTCCCAATAAGAAGTGCTATGTAGTATATTCGCGTTGCGTACATACATATATATATATATATATATA
>JAGFPH010000135.1:203502-223226 GCA_018207615.1 Philaenus spumarius
TGGGGGTGTCAAAGTAACTAAATAACAATTTCTCCAAAACTACCAAACGGATTGGAATATGAAATTTGGTATGTAGCTTCCTATAGGGCCCTAGGTGCTCGCTAAGAAAGGTTTTCAAAAAATTTGAAATTTAGGAGGGTTTGGGAGGTCAAAGTTATTAAAAAAAAACACCGAATGGATTGGAATGAAATATGGTATGTCGCTTCCTCTAGGGCCCTAGGTGTACGCTAAGAAAGGTTTTCAAAAAATTCTAAATTTTAGGGGGGTTTAGGGGGTTCAAAGTTACTAAAAATCCCCATAAGAAATACATAGTGTAATATATTTATTGATATAATATATTTTTTGTTAATATACATTTAACTTTGATTTGTCTATCCGTGCAAAGCCGGATCGGGCCAGCTAGTATATAAATAATTTAGAAATAAAAAAAATAAAATTTTTTAAACGTTAAAAAATGCTAGCATAATAAATGTCGCGTAAACCTAAAGTGGTTTATAAAGGAAACAGAATGAAAAAAATGCAAATAAGCAAAGCCACGTAGTGCAGTTCATGCTAAACTTCACAGCATGGAAACAAACAAAACTGCATGGCAGCAATATCTAGCGGTAAAATGATGAACTAGATCATCTATGGCATGATAAACCGACATAGATAAAAATCGCTTTAAACACTTACGGCAGCAGATTTTTTTATTCAAAGTCTGCAAACGTAATACTAGGGCAGAAACCATCAATAGTATTAAAAAAAAATGCTAATGTTCATAAATTTTTACTGGTTTTTTTATATAAAATAGATTTTGCTAATTTAAATTTAAAGTCAAAATAGTGAGTGGTTGTTGGATTTATGCTTGGCCTCTGATAGTAATTTTAAATTGTTTTTACTCATTGAATTGAGGTTATGTCTAATGATTCACTGTTTATTAACTGACCACAGCGAGTTATTATTTAATCTGTGATACGTAACTGGTTTTAAGAAACTTTTTTCAAACTCTGTAAGTCTGCCTGGTTCAAAAAGTCTAATTCTGAATAGCTTCTCCAAGGCATTGTTGGTTCACATCAAACTTCTCTATTTATCTCTTTTTCTTTATAATTTCAGTAAGTAACATTCACTGAATGAATTTTTTTAACGCTTATTAGCCTAATTTTTGAAGAAAATAAGGATTTAGGGATTTGAGGAGTATATAAGCCCGAGTACAATTTGTGAGTTATATCATTCAAAAGGCAATTAAATTTACTATAATCCTGTGCAAAGGTATTTTTGGTACAGTTTCCGGGACAAGGAGCAAAATTCTAAGGAAACTTCCAGTATTTAATACTAGTTATTCCCTGATAAGAAAATTAGGCTATAGTAAAACGGCAGTGCTGCTTAATCTTTTTTTACATATTTATAAACTTAATTGATTTAATATCAATACAATTAATTATAATACTTTTTTATTTGCAAGGTGTAATGATCGATATGAAGTGACATGATATAGGTGATTATTTGGTGATGTAAATATTTACAATATTTAAGGAAATTTATTATCATTTAAAGTGATAAAATACAATTTTAAGAAACACAATGTATCAAAAATAAATCTTTCAAATGTCTTTAACTAAAATTTTAAAGACCTTCTTTTTCTTCTTAATCCTTGTGATGTCAGCCCCAAGGGTTTTCTGCGCTCCCAGATAAAGGATGATAAACCCCCTAGTTTCCCTGTTAAGACCCATAAACTCAGTGAACGTAAGGAGCTTTTGTTAAGGTTGTCCTGTGGGATGTTTTGTCCTTAATTTGGTTTTCTAAAGGTTTCATAACTCACCTGTTCCAGTCTCTAACACTCGTAGATCAGGTGTTCTGCGTTTTCCTCCTGCAAGTCACATTTCCTACATTTTGGTGTCTCCGGTGAAAATGCTCGTTCTTTGCGTCTGTTTTCTGAGATGGCCATGTCCTGTGATTAGTGTTACCACCTACTTTACATTGCACCTGCTCAGCATAAGGATGTCAGAAGCAATGTGCCTAGATTGTTATTTTTATGAAAAGGCAGCCTTGTTGAGTTTGTCATCTGTTTCTGTGTGGGTTTGTGCCTATTGACAGTGTTTTCTCTCATTCCGTTTTTTTTTTTTTAACAAAATTCCTTAACGTGGGTTGCAGTAGGAGTTAACAAATAGAAAATGTAATGCGTAACAATTGCTTGCTATGGCAACGACAAATATAAAATACAAGAAACAAAAAAGCGTTACAAAATTGGTTGCTACGGCAATGAATGTAAATTAATAATTCAAGAAACAAGTGTTTTGGTTCATCAATTTAGATTAAGAGACGATCGGTTCCGTCCGGTGTAGTTCAGATATTATCGTCAAACGCTGAAATACATTCAATAAACATAAAATGTTGTTTCATTGTTTAGGCCTAACCTATATTTATATTTATATTATGTGTATATTTAATGTAGGTATTTTACCTGCCTTAACGGCAACATAAATGTAATAATTTCACGTCAGGCCTAGAAAGTAATTTCAAGTCTAGGCCTAACCTAAAATTATTGTATGTATGTTGCCGTTAAGGCAGGTAAAATAAATTAAATATACATACAATAATTTTAGGTTAGGCCTAGACTGATAAACCAACATTTTATGTTTATTGAATGTTTTTCAGCGTTTGACGATAATATCTGAACTATGCTGGACGGAACGATCGTCTCTTAATTTAAATTGATAAACCAAAACACATGTTTCTTGAATGTATTTACATTCATTGAGTAGCAACCAATTTTGTAACGCTTTTTCGTTACCAGTACTCGTATTTTATATTTGTCGTTGCCGTAGCAACCAATCGTTACGCATTATTTTGTTTTATATGTATTTCAGTCCTATTATTCTAATGTTAGGTACCTCCTTATTCGTACGTTAATTTGTATTTTTAGGTTAGATGGCAAACATAGGCCTAGTCCATTAGGTTTGTAATTTCTGTTCAGTTTATGTATGTGTTATATGCGAAATGTGCTAACAAATAGTTGTAAAAAATAAGTAATGTACTTATATCTGTCTGTAGTTTCTCTGGAAAACTACCTGAACGTGTTATATTTTTTTACCGTTCTAATAAAACTGTTTCCAAGATTTGTTTCATTATAATCATCACAGCTCAGATTCTTTTTTGACATAAGTTTTTTTTTCATCTGAGACTTCTTAATAAAGTGTCCTGAGCCACGATGGCAGTGGTTGTTAAGGCGTCAATGCTTTATCAATCGTCATGGCAACCATCAATAGAAAAGTTCCGGGTTCAATTCCCATTGACCCCGAATAATTTTCTAAATGGTTTCTTAACAGACATCGTTGGCCGTGGTTCGGATTCCACGTAAAACTATAGGTCCCGTCTTCATTAGCCTTAAGTGCAAAACAGTAGGACGTCAAACACAAAAAAAAAAAAAATAATAAAGTGTACTGTTTAGTGAAAGAAATCTCATCAAAATCAAACAAGTCTACCCTGGACTAAATTATTTTGAACTAGTTTTTTATCCAAAATATATTTATATTATAATTTACCTTTTTGGAGGAAGGAACATTTAAGAAATTAAAATTGCTTTAACAATACTAAAATTATAAACCTCCATCACTATCACAGGCCAGAGATACCTAATTATATGCTACTTTATCCTAGTCAACTCCTATAAAAGAGAGTGTACGTCTGTACAAACATACTTACCTACATACATGAGTAACAATATAATATAACAGCTGATTTCACCCGTCATCTGTAATACTTAAACAAAACCTAGCGTAGATTATACTTTTTGGTTATGTTTACAACTTCAATCAATATAAGTCTTGTGAAGTTGATTTTCTTAAAATATGAGTTAAATAACTAATGTAGGCTATAAGATATGTTATAAGATTTGCTTTGAGGTTATAAAATGAATATAAATAAAACCTTTTATTGTCACTACTAGTAACCCTTGTGAAAAATCACAGGCTTATTAATTAGATACACAACAGAAATACATAATTTAAAAAACAAACTATTTAAAAACAACATTAACTATTGCGCGTTTACAGTTTATTTGATAGCATGGGCAGGCATTGCCCATGCTATTCAAACGGATATCTTACGCTAGTAGCCAGCATAAAAACATCACAACCTCATAAAACTCATTTAAACTAGTTATTAGGAATATGTAATGGTGTTTACTTAAACATGAGGTACGTTACTGAAATGAAGAAATTTGGATCTTGAATTAAACACCGAGATAAGGATATTCATAATACAATGTGGTTGTGAATAGGAGCCGATGTAGTTAGGTTAGGTAGTAGCACGGCAAGCCTCCATAAGGCCAATACTATCAACTAAACTGTAAATGCGCAATAGGCCTACCTAACTATGCTGATGGAGATTTTTAACTCGGTAAATGTGTACAATAATAAGGGTTATAAAATGGTACTAATATTTGTTAAACATTTTTATTTAGATACGTTATTATTATATATTTAAAGGAAGATAAAAATTCTATCTTTTAAATGCTTTTTATTTCATATTGATAGATCAAATAATTTAGAAGATATTAATATTATTATGAAGTAATTAATAATCGAATATGTTTACATGTTATACATAGATGTACGAATGTTTCCGAAAGTAAACGTATAGGTATCTCTTCTTTAATTTGTAAAAATGAATATATTGATGATAAAAGGTTGTATTTATTATATAGTTTATAACCTCAATCCAAGTATTATAACATATTTATATTATACATTAGTTATAATATAATAGAATACATTAGTTCTATAATTAATATTTTAAAAAATCAACTTCACAAGAAATTATAATGATTGAAGTTTTAAACATAACCTCAAACTATAATCTACACTGGGTTTGTTTAAGTATTACAGATGATGTGTGAAATCAGCTATTATATTATATGTTACTCACGTACGTATGTATGTATGTACACTCGCTTTTATAGGAGTACAACATAACATATAAACATATTCCATTATTAATTTCTTTATTATAATATTAATAACTTCTAAATGATTTGATCTAGCAATATGAAGTTAAAAAGCAATTAAAAGATAATATTTTTACTTTTATTTAGATGTCCAATAATGAATACTAGTGGACCCGGCAATGCTTCGCTATTGCTATTGCTTGATTTACCTAACCTAAAATTATATTCAGTTTTTGATCCAAATCAGTTGTTGATCAAAATCAGCTGTTGATCAAAATTAGCTGTTTTAAGCTTTTCATACGAACAGCTGTTTTTTGTGCCCCTGATAAAATCAAAAGAAATCTTTCTTCTTCTTCCTTAAGATTGACCTTCCATAAGATTAACATTGAAACTTTGAGGGCCACTGGGGCGTATCCCTGAGGACCGATGTAAATTATAATGGGATTTTGCTCATCTACAGGACACTACCTTTCTAACGGTATGCGCGAATTTCTCCTATGATGCACACAAGCTGAGAAAAAAGGACAAGTTTTGTGCTTGCCTATTAATATATAGATAAATTCAAAATTTTAACAAATAGCCTTCAGTTGTATAATCCTTATAATTTTATACATTTACCGAGTTAAAAATCCCCGTCATCATAGTAGGCCTAGATAAAGTCTGTTGGTTTTAAATAGTATTTTTTTAAATTATGTATTTTTCTGATGTGTATCTAATTAATCTACCTGTGATTTTTCACAGGGGCTTATTACTAGTTAAGAAATATATTTTTGATTCAATTCTGAGGTGATACAACAATCTTCCCTAGTAGTGCTCTATATATAAAAAATAATGATGAGGAAATTTAGATTTATTGAAAGCATGAATTTATATTGGGTAATTAAAATAACACACAAAACAAAATCAAGGTTTAATTACGTTAATAAATAATACATACAATTTTTATTATTTAATAAATTAAACACGGTTAACAATTTTGTTAAATAAAAACTAGCAAATTTGGTTTACTTACTAATTTAATATGTTAGTACTAAATCTGACTTCCCATTTTGTTTGGACAAACCTGTAATCAAAAAAAATGTCAAGTTTAAAATGCAATTTGTTACTGTAGGTGACCTATAATAATAGTGTTACAACCATTGATTAACATAACAAACAATAAGCTATGATTAAAGAAATGCAATTTGTTACTGTAGGTGACCTATAATAATAGTGTTACAACCATTGATTAACATAACAAACAATAAGCTATGATTAGAGAATTGCCATAGGAAAGATGAGCTATTGCAGTGACTCCTATTATGAGACCTAAGGTCGGGAGTGGTCAATGAGCACCAATCATGGTCCCCAGAACACTTTGGGGGATCATTACGAATTTTATAATGTACTAGCTGGCCCGACCCGGATTTGCACGGATAGACAAATCAACCTGATACTAATAATTAGCCCAAGTGTTTTAGTTCATTGTAGGCCTAACCTAAAATTATATTCAGTTTTTGATCCAAATCAGTTGTTGATCAAAATCAGCTGTTTTAAGCTTTTCATACGAACAGCTGTTTTTTGTGCCCCTGATAAAATCAAAAGAAATCTTTCTTCTTCTTCCTTAAGATTGACCTTCCATAAGATTAACATTGAAACTTTGAGGGCCACTGGGGCATAGCCCTAATGTCCTAGGACTTCGGTAAATGGCCTAAAATCTTCCCAGGGTTAACCTGTGTTACTATGCAAAATTTCAAAGCAATCGGATGGACGGTTTGGTAACGCATAAAGGACAAACATACAAACAGACAAACGTACAAACAGACGGACATACATTGAATCTTATATATATAGATATATGTGTTTGCACTTTAACAACCGCATTTTACTCCCGATTTGGTACACGCGTTGGTTTTTCAAGTCACTCGGACAAGCTTGTTAGTAAAAAAAATTAAACAGCCAAAAGTATTTTTTTTTCAATGTTTTTGAAACGTTTTTGGGCTTTTATCTAAAAAAATAAATGTTGGCTATTATTCTGCACATTTTGTTTTTTTTACACGACCTTATAGCCTCCCTAGTTTGCTCGAAATCGATCAAAACGTAAAATACCATGTACAAAGTACCCTATTAAAGTTTATCTGTCTCTCTAAGTCAAAAGCACAGAAGCTTTTATTATTGGGTAGGAATAACCTTAGACGGATTGTGGGAATTCTCACTGGTCATTGCCCGGCCAAATACCACCTCAAAAAAATGGGGCTGGTCTCGGAAGACTCTTGTCGATTCTGCTCTCTCGGAACTGAATCGGCTCAACACCTGCTGTGCGAGTGCGAGGCTCTCGCGCGGAGAAGATTTACGGCTCTTGGAAATGCTTTTGTTAGCCCGGAAGAGGTCCGTGGTGTTGATCCCGGGACCCTTATTGGTTTCGTAAGAGACCTGAAGGGGATCTGGGATGATCACTAGAAGGGGATGTATACCACAATAGATCTTAAAGGTCGCAGTGGTGAGGAGGCTTATCATACCTCTACCCCAAAAAAAAAAAAAAAAAAAAAGTACCCTATTCAAATCTGCGTGGAGGACTTTACCGTGGGGGCAGCTTTTGATTCGAGGCTGGCCGGACGCGAGCGAAGCCAAGTCCATAATCCGATTCAGCAAGGTCGAAATGCAAACTCGCAAAGCGAGTTTTTCCCCTGCGAGCGGAACGAAACAGCACGTGAGCCAGGACTAGGTGCAAACGAATTCTAGTAATATATTTTGTACACGCAGGCAGCTATTCAGCGCCTCTGTCAGTAGACCAGATCCCAAATAGTTGATTGAAACCTTAAAACATATAACATTTATTTTGGAAATTCGCTTTTATAACTCACGTCAGTAGTTCAGCTGCTCAATCGTAAAACAAATTGTTTAAATATGTTGAGATATATATTTAGTTTTCCACTTCCTTATCTTTTAGTATGTTATGTTTAGTGTTATTTGCAAACAGAATAAATCTTGTCCACTGTTTCTTACAAATATTTTGATGTTAATATTAAACACATTGATATCAATTTGTATGTAGTACTGAGTCTGCCCTAAGGATGAATTTGACCGGGGCCCTAAAATGTTAAGTTTAAAAATTTGTGCATGATTTTCTATGCAATTAATTTTCAACTACCAAAAAGGAAATCAAAGTATTGAAATCTCATTAGTTACAATATTTCCTTCCGATAAACTTTCTGGGCGGGTCTATATTTAGAAACAAGCCTACACAAAATGGTTATGAAATTGAAAGAGTTATCAAAATGAGTTGTGTGAACGAGTCGATCTCCCTCGTTCTATCTAATGCTAATTACATTTTAATGCTACTGCGCTTTTCGGGTCTTTTCTGTTACAACACCCGCATTTACAAACTATTTTGCTATGGCTACAGAACTGCAAAAACAATAATAAACAAATACCTAAAAGGTTCTAACCTAACCTATTTAGTCACAGTATGTTTACCTGTATTCAACATTTAACAGTAAAATGTAAAACGTCATTGTCTGAAAAAATATTAGGCTAGAGTCGAATAGTAAAGTTACGCCTTTGCGATAACCCTTATCTAATATCAACAAAAACTGGAAACTTCCTTCCTTATATGTTATGGAGTAGTTATAAATAGTTATTTGGACATTCCCGATTAATCAACATTCTATAGAAAATAGTTTGAGAATAGAAAATAGGCTAGTTTGTAAGTACGGGGATATAACAGAAAAGACCCCGCTTTTCCCTGTTTTTATATTAATAGTATTGATTAAGTTTTAAGAGGAGGCTTTTGCTAAAAAATTGCTTATCTTAAAAACTAATCCATATATTTAACAACTTAAATACCTTCAAAGTTTTTTTTTGCCTACAGATAAGTCTGTTTCTACTGAGCACAGTCAAAGTTAAATTGTAACATTTATAGTATGATAAACTAGAAGGTATTCACCATAAGGTTTTTTCTCGTTTTCTAGGATCTCGATCACATTTATAAATTACTTAAACCCTTGTGAAAAATCACAGGCAGATTAATTGGATACACATCAGAAATACATAATTTAAAACAATACTATTTAAAAACAACAAACTTTATGTAGTATCCCTTCCTAACTATTCTCAGAGGATTTTTAACTTGGTAAATAAGTACAGTTAGGATTATTTAGATATGATTTTATAAAACTGTAGGCCTATTTGTCAAATTTTTTTATTTATATACATTATTATACAGGGTTAGTTAAAAGTCTGGAGACACCCCCTTAACTCTCCACCGAGCATTGATAGAAAATCCAAATCCGGGGGTTGTTTATAGGTCATAAAAGCACACTTCCCCATGCATAGGGCAACGTTGCCTCCCAACTCAAAATCGGAATTTTTGGCGGCTACTCAATATTTTTAAATGGGAAGTATGTTCATGTGATACCTCATTTTAAAGGTCTATTTAAGACTAGGAAAATGACGTAAAAAAAATAAAAGTCGGACTACCCAAAACAAAATAGCGGCCCTAAACGTGTTGAAATAAATCGACATAAAGTTGCTAATATCTCAAAAAGGAAGAGTATTTAGAAAAAATTTCAAGAGACAAAAAATGTTTACTTCAAAGTGCTTGACCTAAAATATTGCTTCCAAATCGATTTCGTAAATTTTATTTTTTACAACATTTTTTAAGATGAAGGAGTAAAAATAAATGCATGGGGAAGTGTGCTTTTATGACCTATAAACAACCCCCGGGTTTGGATTTTCTATCAATGCTCGGTGGAGAGTTAAGGGGGTGTCTCCAGACTTTTAACTAACCCTGTATATAAAAATAAAGATAAAAATATTATCTTTTAATAGCTTTTTATTTCATATTGATATATCAAATGATTTAGAAGTTATTAATAGTATAATGAAGAAATTAATAATCAAATATGTTTAGGCGTACATGTTATATGAAGATGTACAAATCTTTCGGAAGTTAAACAATAGTTATCTCTTCTTTAAATTTGTGTACATGAATACATTAATGATAAAAGGTTATATTGATATTAATTTCATAACTTCAAAGTAAATCTTGTAACGTATTATAGCCTTCATTAGTTCTATAACTCATACTTCAAAAATCAACTTTACAAGACATTATATTATTGTTTGAAATTACCCCAAAGTATAATCTACGCTACCTTTTGTTTAAGTACTATAGATGATGGGTGAAATCAGCTGTTATATTATATTGTTACTCACGGACGTACACTAGCTTTTATAGGAGTTGATTCACTTTATGTAAAATCCGATGTAACTGTAGCCTACTATACCAAGAATGATGGGTACTTGATTGCAATCAGTGATTGAATCAACATTTAGAGATTTAATCAGAGCTAGTAATGTTGCATCATCTTTGTACAGTATTTATAACTTACTACAAATGTAGCAGCACTGATAATGGTATCATTAATATTGTTAATATTTATGGTTCGTTATATCTAAAATATTGTTGCTAAACACGTTGATTTGAAATGTGGCAACTGTCTTTCCAATTTTTTTTGCATGTACAGGCGAATTCAAATTATGTTTACAAGCTGTTTTTGTCCCATTAAACATAAATATACTGGGTTTATAGTATGACTTCTCCAAGGGTACCGTCCCAAAATTTCAGTTCTGGCTTACTAAAAATAATAATAACTTTGCACTACGTACCTTCGCTGTTGTTCGATGCATTTCAACGTTATAGCCTAGCACTGTCAGCAATGGACGCTGATTACACTTTGTTTGTTAATGTTGATAGTTATACCGTTCGATAGGAAATTCATGGGCTACAAAAATTTACTCTTGTTGTTTTTATACAAATGTATGGTTTTTTAGTTATTCTCAATAAAAAATTTTTAATTTCCTCTATTCTGACAATTTATTGAAACATAGATTTTTTAACTATTTCTTTACATTGATAAGTATGTGCAAAATTTCAACTCTATCGGATAAGCCGTTCTAGAGTTATACATTATTCAGTAAAAAAACAAAACAAAATTTCGGATAAAGGAATGGCTGTGAAGCATTTCCGGACATGTTTATAGAAACTTTTCTATATTTTGACTCTTGTAACCACCCTCTGAATTAGCTCTGTTTATTATAGAAGGACCCTGTATGAGTAGTTGTACTTACAGCTGCAATAAGTGTAATGTTTATTGTGTAGAGGTGTCCCTCAACAGGGTTTTTCTTTGGGGTACTTAACTAAGTTTTATTTAATTAAAGTTATTATTGTGCGTTAAGTTAAGATCAGTTTTTGGTTCAAAATATTTTTTTTAACCCTACACCTGATCATGCTAATTTTTTGCAATGCTAAGCCATTTCGGTGCGTTTGCAAGTATATTTTCAAAAATTCCCCAAATATAGTAATTGTAAACCAATCCAAAAGTGTCCCATAGCTTTTTTGTAGAGTAAGGTGCAAAGAATTCATATTTGCCAGTAAAAAATTGATTGCTATAAAGTTTACAAAGTTATTAGCTCGAAAAACAAAAAATGTTCAGTAACGAAAGGAAAAAGTTCAACTTTAGGCCTACATAAAAAGTAGTAAACATTTTTTGTAATTTTTTTTAAAATGTACAAAAGTTTTGTAATTTAGTTCTAAATAGAACTGTATAAAAATATATATCAATTTCAAATTCCTTATTTTGAAAATACCAGTTTTTATGTTCCTACTACAAGACTGCTAACAAAACTAGGTCTAGTTTGAATAGTAATTTAGGAATATATTATGCTTTACCCAAAAATGAAATATTATTATAATAAAGTGTAGAGAATAAATCAGACAATTGAACTGTGTACTTGTAAATTATTATTTCAAACTAGCGTGGGAACAGCGAGGTTTTAATTCAACAAAAGTCTGTATTTCCCGGGAATGTACGAATAAAACCATTACAGTAAATGTGGTTTAGTTTACACGAAACGAAAGATCGAAGTTAACAGATATCTCGAATGCAAAATGTGCTTTTTCACTGGTTGAAAACTGTCCAATTGCAAGGGTTTACAGAAAACTCTATATTGTCGGAACTATAAGAATGACGTCTGGTTGGAAGGCACTTTTAGAAAGTTCCAATCTTGACGAATTCAAAGGTATCTTTATATCATTTTCAAAACAGTTCCGTCAAGCGATATTGAGTCTTAGAGAAGTGACAAAGTTGAATAATTTCTTTGTGTTTTCTCGTACGGCATTAGTTTTTCAGAAAACTACAATTTTAAAACGATGATTACATATGTAAATATATGTTTTAGAACAAATTTTTAAATACGAAAATTAAAGTTTAAATCTTTTCCTTTCCAACGGTTTTTGTTTTATTGTGATTGAATGATTTTTAGTGAGTGAAATATTCAATACAAGTAGAGTTGTCACAAGACTACTCAATTTGAGCAGCCTAACGCTGAGACTGCTGAATTGAGCAGTCAAACACGCCTAGGGTGAATTTAGACGACAACTTTTTGAATTTATAATGTGCGACTGTAAATTTTTAGTTACTGTAGAGTCCCTCTAATTCAAAAATGTTGTTAATCGAAACATTAATTAGAGTTAAGAAATCATCAAAAATTAAGTTTAAGTGAAAAATTAAGTCAGAAAAGTGATCTTAAATGACAAACTGGCGAAAACAAACGTTTAACTGTTTATTCAATGTTATTGTTGTAAAATTTTATACAATACAGCTATAAAATACAAAGAACCGTAACTAAAAATAATAAAAAGTTAAGCACGGTCAACCAGTTACTGTACTTGTGAAATGTAAAATGGCAAACTTGACAAGATCCCAGCGCATGTCTTCTCAAGTGCATAGGGGGCAAAAAGTGTGTCGTAGATAAAGGAAACTAAACAAACACTGTCCATTTTTGTTGTTTTTAGTAGGGTCTATGTAGGCCTAATACCTTCAAAGTTTTCTGCCTTTTGTTAGAAAAAAGTGTGTCGCAGATAAAGGAAACTAAGCACTGTTAATTTTTTGTTTTGTTGTGCATCATTGAATCTTTCGTAGTTTAGGTACTAAATTCAAACCCAATGTAACAAGAAAAAAGACCTTTAATTTTAATAATGCATCATACAGAGTGAAATCATGCAGGGATAGAGCAACATCCTTGCTCGAGTGCACTCTGCGTGCATTACAATATCATAATTTTTTTACATTATTTCGATGATTTCGGTTAATCCGAAAATTTTATAAACCAAACACAGATTAGCGGGACTCGACATTATTTAGTTTTTTGTTAGATAAGTTATTATTAAAATTTAAAAAATTGAGTTCATTCTGAAAAGTATCAAAATTTTAATCACAGACTCAACAACAAAAATTGAATACCTTTCAATACTTCATTATATAGTCAAAGATGACATTCAAAATTGACTCCACCTTATTGCTATTTATTGCTTATTATTTGTAATTAAATAATTATTTACTATGTTACCTATTATAGAAGTATCAAGATTGAAGTAAGCAGGTTGTGTAAGTACATGACTACAGTATAGCTTAATGTGTATTCCGACTAACCTGGTACAATGTAGTGGCACTTGTTGGCTTAGCTGTTTATTGTTGTTATCATTCGCTCCGTAACAGCTGTTTATTGATTAGGGTCAGGCTGTACAGTAATTAATTATAGTAATTAGCGCTGTAGATTAACAAGTGAAATAGAGCAAAAAGTTTATAAGCTTTTGTGCATTTTATCTATTGAGACTAACTTTTAGATTATTATGTTTCTAAAATTAAATATAAGTAAAAAGATTTGTATAAGTTTTGACCTTAGATCTATTTTAGTAACAGATTGTAACTAGTTGTAAAAATATGTAGGTTTTTTTTGCTGCATACAATGTAAGTGATATTATATTTGTTTTGTGTTAATTTTGTTGGCTAGGAAGAATGGTTTTAATTGAAATGTAACAGTACAGATGAATTTTTAATGCAGTAGAACATCGGTTTTCCAAGTTTCCGAATTGTCCAATAAGTGAAGTTATAGTACAAACTTTTGTGTTAGATTGAACAGAAAGAAAACAAAAGTGCCTTGTACATCCTGAAAACGTTTCCACTCCTCACCCAACACAATAGTATGGTGAACTTTAGTATAGTGAATGACGAAGCAGTCGTGAGTCTGTTTAGACTCCCCTCCTCACGGCATCGTATTTAGGACTCACCATCCTTTCCCTCGAGTCGTTTCTTCCCCGTGCTACTGTAGTTAAGAAAAGTGGCAAGTGATTTAGGTGTTGGGGAAGTGACTGTTGGGGATTGGAGACGAAATAAATCACAAATTTAAAAGTGGGTATCTCAGTAAAGATGAGGCTAGAGAATCAATTTAAAAAAGCAAGCATGATAAAACTATTATTGGTTTTAATTGCACTAGTTTACAGTATACCCTGAACGATTACTGGATGCCAAGTCCAGTAGCATGCTGCCTAGCAGGTCGACCTTTACTTGCGTAGAAAGCCTTATCGAAAAATAATACTTGTGGTCCTGGTGGTCTTCTGTTCATCAAGACACATCATGTACGAAGTGCTTCAACCCAACGAAAAATGGTGTTTCACGGGGGAACAGCTCGATTTCTGTGGATGTTGAAGTGGCGATGAAATTCACGCTGAACTGCCACGATCAACTCATTATTTCAGAAAAAACTGTTGTACGCAAAAACGTGGTGCTCTACCGTCCATGCCTCCATGGGTTTAAAAAAAATGCTAAAACCTTACGAACCTAACGTTACCAGCTGCCCCAATAGGGGGGGAGTAATACCCATTTCAAAAATTCCGACCTTTCTGCCTCATCCGATGTGAGAAAGAATTCAATACGAAGGGAAAAATTATTATTTTAAGAAACATTATTTTGCAGTTGGGTTTAAATGGAAAAAAGCTGAAATAGAAAAATTGTATTGGAAATATCAGACTTAAGAAATTGAACACTAAACTATTTGAGAAAAATTAAGGAGTTTAGTGAATCTGGCCGAGAAATTGTGTACATGCACGAAACATATTTTCATAGTTCTACTGTAGAAACCAAAACCGGGACAGGTCTACATTTTCAATGGGGATAGTAGCCTTCCACCAACAACCTTACCAGTCCCTCTCCTATGTACGAACAATTTCATGTCTTAAAAATCCATCTGTACTGATTTGCAAAAACTTTGTAACAATTCTACGCCACATAGATTTATCTTCTGTTTTTAGTTCACTAAAACCTTGATTAGTAAAGATGATGTGAACCAAGACTATCTCGCATGATTAAAAACTCAGTTCAGACGTCCACGGTCCAACTGTATGGGTGTGATTTTATCTTGGCATTATTATTAACTTTTTAGTGCCCGGCTCAATATCCATTAGTCGGTTAAAAGTGCCAAGGTCCATTTTGCTGTGCTTTCATATAACATTTCATAACTAACAAATTGTTCATGCTACGCCATATAGACTATGCTGATGTTAATTCATATGTTGAAACTGGTAAATTTTTATGACACAAGTTTTAAAAAAAATCCCATACAACTGATTTTGTAAAACTGAAATTTTGTTAAAACTTAGTTTGTAATGCTATAGCACTCCTTGAATCGCTTACTATTTAACCTTCAAGCGCTCGTGCTATTTGATTTCACATGCACGATCATAAGGCGGCCCTTTCGCCGCTTACCTTTGTTTATTAGTTTTCAGATTTTCCATTGAATTTTCACTAAAGAAATATTAAGTATCTCAATGGACATTATATAATACATGTGCACAAGTATACAAATAACTTTTAAATAAAATCATTTTGCAGTACAAAATTTTTAAAACAGATTTAACCTTCAAGCACTCGCGTAGGCAGCATTTTATCCACCTTTTTTTAAAAAAATTGCACAATAATATACCAAATATAATTTAATAATACTCAAGCAATTTTAAGATTCATATTTCTTTGCTATCCAAGTCGACGTAATATAATTAAGCTCAACTACTTACTTTGAGTCGGTCACATGATTTTCTTCTCTTTATATATGACGCGTTTCGGACATTTACTCCATCATCAAACGCATATCACTCTTGCGAGGCCGTCAAACATTACATAAAAAACATATAAACGCAAATACATAAGAACATATTACAACACTTTTTACGCTTGGGATGCATCCCTTATGGTGGTCCAAGGACAACTGTCTTTACAAGGTTAAGCAACAACGCGGTGACGTTTGTTAGCAAGCCCGTTATCTTGTATACTGATAGCCCTGCCAATACAGTGTGTTCGAGGAGAAATGCAGATGGTCATTCATGGCTTGGTTTTCATTGTTTTTAAACGCTTTGTACTCCTTGATAGCATCCATAATTTTGCCTTTTTTGCATATATGCAATGGGTATCAAATTCTTTTCAAAGTCAGTGTAGCCATGGTTTTCGTCTATCGGGTGGCGTGCATAATTGGATTTATTGCCATATATGTACGTTTTGGGCAGATGTTCTTTGAACCTCTGATGGAACGCTCTTCCCGTTTGCCCTATATAGAACGAATTCCATTCATCACAAATTACCTTGTAAACCCCAGTTTTATATTTTATATTTTTATTTGGTTTTTGACCAAGAAGTTTTTGGTTCGAAAAGCGGTATTAATGTTTAATTTTTCGAAATTTGTTGAGACTATATTCGGTAGTACGATTCCGTACTCACTGGCTATGTAGGTGGTTCTTTCACGAGGTTTTACAGATTTACTGTTTTTAAAAATATTAACTTATTTACACTATTTGAAAAAAATATATCCACTCGCTATCATTTTCATCTACAATTGAAAGTACAGAAGAACATACTATTAATCTAAATTAAACTATTAATTTCAAACTTACTAATAATATCTTGTTGGTTGTCTGTCTGCAGAACATTTTTTTTTTCATAGCGTTGTCAACTTTTAAGTTCTTTTTTTTTATCGTAAACATCAGTCGCAAGAAAGTGTAGACTACCATGTGGCCACAAACATTATTGGCAAAAATCTTGACTCGGTAGTTTTTTTATTGTTTCGCCTACCACTGAAGAACATCATCATTCTAAGACACCTAACATTTTCAACGCCTATGGGCGTCCATTTTTTTTTGCGCAAAATTTTTCGGTATTTTCCATTGAGTTCTGCGGGCGCCCATATGCGTCTAACCAATTTTAGTTCCTCTACTGAATGTACATTTAACTCTATGTTTGAATACATTGTGTTGTAACTACATTAGTAAGTTTATCAGGATTTTGGACGAAGATAAATTATTTAGTTTTAAATTAAGTGTTTAGGCCAACCTCTTACCAACCAAGGTTAATTTCACTATCGTCATTGAATTCTTCTGGATCATAATCTATCTTCATCAAAAGGGTTATACTCTTTGTATGTCTAAATGTAATTTATCTACTTCACTTACTGTAAGATTTTCTGTATCCACAATATTGTCATTGTGTTTTGGTTTTCTAGGCGAAAATGCACCTGGATTTTCATCTGAAATTTTTAGTATCACGAACTTTCTTGAAACCACGAACGAATGACACTAAAATATCATCAAACTACCAAAGAACAACATTACACAATAATATAACTACAAAAGTAAACTATCAGCTGTTAATTTCGCGCTAAAAGAACTGTTACACAAAGCGAGTATTGGCGTCTGCCGCACGGATAACCTAACACTGAGCGGACGCCTATCGGCGCCCGTAGCACTGCACGTGTCAATGCTTTATAAACACTACGCAACATATAAATCGTAATAACGAACATCTCTTATCACTTCCCGCACATTATGTCTACAGAGCTGATTATTGGATTAAGTCGTGGAGGCAAACACAGTTTCAAACACATCTCGAGTGTCGTTATAATTATCACTGACACAGTTATTTCTAAATTATAAAAGCATTAAGGAAGTGCATTAACATAGCTGGGAATAAACACATGTTTATCACAAAACTCCTTGAAATATAGGTTTACAATGGGACCTAATTTACAAGATAAGATAAGCTTGTATTGTTGCAGTTTTACAATTGTATACAGATCTCTTTGTTTTGCTAATTATCTCTAGAATTTATTAGGGATGCATATTATATTAATTTTCAATTTTTGTAATTTCAAATCTATTCAGGCTAAGCCTATCGATTTATATTTATATGTAATATTATTATTCATATTTAATTACTTATGTTTTCAACTGTTAATTTTGTAGTTTAAACAAATCAATTAATATTTTAAGATTAGATAATAAATACTTTATTATGCTGGGGTGGGTTCCTGTTGTACACTCCTTGTACATCAACCTTTGGTTTAGTGCGCACTTAGTTCATAAAATAATTCCATCACACAGCTGAACCGCTGATGCGAGCTGAGCGGATTCCCAAAATTATGTTTATATGTATTAAGATTTCAACCAACTATTTGGGAAATTCGTCCATTCACGAAGGCTGTCTGCGTGTTCGAAATACATTAGTAGAATTGTTTGCTACCACGGCTCACTCGCAGCAAAAACTCGCTTTGTGAGTTTGCACCTCGACCTTGCAGCCTCGGGTCTTGAGCTGCCCCCACGGTAAAATCCTCCACATGGATTTGAACCAGATACTTTTATGGTATTTTATGTTTCGATCGATTTTGGGGAGACAGGCTATGAGATTGTGTAAAAAACTAATGTGCAGAATAATCTAATTAATTTTTTTAACTTCCCGCTAAGAAAATTGAAAATTTTCTAAAATCGGGAAGTTATTGGTTTCGCCCCGTTTTTCGAAAATCGAGTATTCATCAGATCTCGATGTTTTGAGGTCCTAGGAATCTTCCCTGACCACTCCCGAGAGGGTGTCACCCTGTCTGTATGTATGCGTGTGTGTGTGTATGTAAGTATGTGACCCGCTTATAACTTTTGAGCGGCTTAACCGATTGGATCCTACCAAACGGCGTTCTAAAGAGTTCCATCAAACTTAGATTTCCTGAAAATTTCAACTAATTCGAACCGGTAGGTTCTGAGAAATTTAAAAAAAACTAAGAAATAAAAATTTTTTCAAATCAGGTTTTTTTGGAATAACTTTTTGGCTTTACCGATCAATTCCAAAATCTAATCAGCTTTTAACCTTGAAAAGCGACGTCGATCGCTACCAGTCCGGTCAAAATCGGTTAATTCGTTCGTGAGATATCGTGAACGAAAGAAAATCAAAAAAAGTGTTTTTTCTCAATTTCTCCGAAACTTTTCATCTGAAAAATTTTTGTTGTTGATTCTTTCAATGGACTTAAAAAACTGCATCGATTGCCGCAAATCGCATAAAAATCGGTTGATTCATTCAAAAGTTATGGCAGTTTAAAATTTCCAAAAATAGTGTTTATCAAACTTTCATCATACTTTTGTAATTAAACTTAGCGGGAAGTTACAGGGATGGCCTTTAGGGTCAATCGTTTTCCAAATTTTTTTTAGATAAAACTCCATAAAAGTTTTATTCAAACAAATGTTACTTCCAGTTAAAAAAACGTGCTTCCGATTGTATGATTTTTTGGCTAGTGAACTCGTCCGAGCCACTTAGAAAACAAACGTGTGTTTGGACCAAATCGGATGTAAAATGCGGTATTTAAAGTGCAGACAAAAAAAGCATATACATAGAATTTTTAAGACACCCCAAAACGTGTTCGGGGAACCATGATCAGTGTTCTCTGACCTCTCCCGACCTTGAGTTTTACCATAAGAGTCACTGCAATGGCTCATATTTTCTATGGAAATTTGCTAAAAAGGTTATAAGTATTTTTCTTGATCTATCAAAATCTTTCTATTGTACGGATTTTCAAATTTTGTATAGTAAATTAGAAAAATCGGGAATACGAGGCCTACCACTTGTAACACTTATGTCCATGTCACAGAGAAAATAATAAAATAAGAAAT
>JAGFPH010000135.1:227896-250025 GCA_018207615.1 Philaenus spumarius
ATACGGGGTTGGCGTGCGAAGCACACAATGCATTCTGTATTGAAAATTCTCCCAATACGGGAGTTGGCGTGCAATGCACTGTGCGTCGGCCGCTTCTCATAGTGTTCAGTGTCAAGCTCACATGTGCGTGTTAATAATTTAAATATGTTTGTCAGAAAGTATGTGCCAGTTTCTGGTACCGTTTATTTCAGTTACCATGAGTTCTTCATTTAAAAGTTGGGATTTATGACCTAACAAATCTTGAAATTGAATTATGTTATCATTATTTTAAAGGATAATGGATTTTTCAATAGCTGGAATGGTTTTAAATTAAGTTAAGTTTTTACTTGAACATGTTAGAATTAGTTTATTGTGTACATAAACCGTACTTGGATTAGACTACACTAATAGTGTGAGTTAAATGTTTTTGCATTTGAATGTGTATTGCATGTTTGGTTATTAATAATATTATATGTATCTACCAGGGCTTTATAGTTAGTGCTAAACAAGTGCCAGTATTTTGAAATAATTTTTTGTGTTTGTATTAAAAAAAATGTAGAACTATGGGAAAAGAAAAAGCCAAAATCTTAGAAACTGTAAAATGGCAGTTGGGATGTTGGAAAACATTTTGAAAAGTGCTCAAAGCGAAACAAAATGCTCCTCCAGAATGCATTGGAACCAAAATGACCAGCGGAGTTAGAGCAGGAGTTTATCGTCCTAGGTGCAGCTTATCTAGGGCTCCTTACTATTGATTTTTCAGGTCGAGGTCTTTGTGATTGATCTCTGTGAAATCTTCAAAAGAGTAATTAAAGGCGCTGGGATCATTCATCTTTGAATCAAGGCTGGTTTGGGACTGTTTTAAAGCTGTGAATGAAATGGCTAGAGGAAGTTACTCTTAATTGGCTTCCTCGCCATGTAGACTGAAAGGGTAATGAGGTAGCGGGTCGCCTTGCTAGAGTTGGGACCAAAAAGCCCTTCATTGGCCCATTTCCTTTCTGTGGGAGGCCCAAGAGCCACCTAAGAAATGTTGAAATCTGGACAAAGAAGAGTTGATCCTCACATTGGAACGATGCTCTTGGGCAGGCTAAAATGTTCATCTGCCTCTGTAAGTCGAAAGCTCAAAAGCTTCTATTATTGGGCAGAAACAATGTTAGACGGATTGTAGGAATCCTTACCCCACCAAGTATCACCTCAAAAAAATGGGTCTGGTCTCGGAAGACTCCTGTCGATTCTGCTCCCATGGGTTTGAATCGGCTCAACACCTGCTGTACGAGTGCAAGGCTCTCGCATGCAGGAAGTTCATGGTTCTCGGAAGTGCTTTTTTTGTGGAGTTGATCCATAGACCCTCCTTGGTTTCATAAGAGAGCTGGGAGGTGTCTGGTACTAAAGGGAAAATCTGACCACAATAGATCCTAGTGGGTCACAGTGGTGGAGAGACCTTATTACTCCTCTATCCCATAAAGAGAAAAATGCATTTTAATCAGAAAGTAATTTTTTTTAAAAAGGCCAGTTAGGCTGATATTGTTTGCTGAGCGACGATATACATAAACTTTTGGGTGGACAATGGTTAGGGGCCATGGCACATAAAACTAGGTAGAAATTTTACCGAAGTCGTATCATGGTAATCTATTTAATAATATTGTGCATCGGGCGCACCTAAGGTAACCAAACTTCTATTATATACAGGGTGTTAAGAAAATAGTGTCCCTTCACCAGGTTATTATACAGGTGAAAATAAGTTCCAATAAACATAGGTCAGGAAATGCGTGGTCTTCGAGTTATCCACCATTTTGTTTTTTGTTTTTACTAAACTCTTAATATCTTTGAAAATAGTAAAGATATTGACCTCATATTTTGTGTGCATATTTGTTATGTAACCTTTACCTTAGTACAAAAAACCAGAACGTTATTTTCTATACTTTAAAAATGGCGGCCATTTAAAAATTGTAATGTCAAATATCTCTAAAACTACTAACTTTACGAAAAAAAATGTAGGAAACAAAATTTCTCTGTATGGCAATACAGATACAACAGTAATAGTACGGAATAGAAATTATTTTTTGAGTTATTATCCGATAACTTGATTATCTTTTAAAGTATAGAAAATAAAGTGCTGGTTTTTTTGTACAAGGATGAAAGGTTACACAACAAACATGTACACGAAATTTGAGGTCAATATCTTTTTTATTTCCAAAGATATTAAGTGTTTAGTAGCAAAAACAAAATGGTGGATAATTCGAAAACCATGCGTTTGTGTACTTATGTTTATGGGAAAGTTTTTCTTATTTTCACCTATAGAATAGCCTGGTTAAATCTGGGACAGTATTTTTTATACATCCTGTATAGAACTAGAATACAAAATGATGTTATTTTCTTTACTTAAGTATTTAGTGGTGTTAGAATAATATGGTATATTAATTTAGTGAGACATGTTTTGTTGTGTAGGTATTAACAATTTCATAATAAAGATAGTTGTTTATTACTAACTTGTAGACAATCTGTAAACATTAATGGGTTTTTATTGTATTGGCAAAAAGAAATGTTTGCTAAGTAGATAATTTCTTTAGCCTTGTGTCAGCTTTAGACTTAGTGAATAGAAAACATAATTTGATAACCATGTAACAAGCCATTCTGCGGGTATTGTTAAACTTTTAACCTGCCAGGAGATGTGCACAGTAAAATTAATTTAAAACAATCCGAAATTATTTAACAGAAAATAAATTTATTTTCTTCAAACGGAGAATCGTATTTAAAGTTTAATTCTTAAGGGTCGGCTCTAGTAAAACAGAAAGCAACCTGCGACTCCCTATAGCGGCGGTAGGTTACGCGGACATTGCTCATCCTAAATCCATTTAAAACCCGCAATTGTTCAAATAGCGTTTTTTTTTTTAAATACCAAACTCTTGGGGACAAAATTCTTCATCCGAATGGCTTGGTAATTTTTCGCTATAATTAATAGTTACAAAGTAAAAAAATATTTAAAATCACCCTATAGCGGCGGTAGGTTACACGGACATTGCTCAGCCTAAATCCATTTAAAACCCGCAATTGGTCAAATAGCGTTTTTAAAAAAATACCAAACTCTTGGGGACGAAATTCTTCGTGTGAATGGCTTGGTAGTTTTTCGCTATAACTAATAGTGACAACATAAACAAATTTTAAAAATCAATGTTTTAAATTGTTAATAAATATTAAACAAAATGTTTTTCTTAGTTTTGGAAAAGCCATTTGCATACATATTGGCCATAGCTTTAAAATGACATATCGATCATAATTATGATCAAATTTATTGACTAAATAGGCTAGTTATTGTTTCTTTTGTATTTTATAATTTCTAAATATTGCACTTTAATTTTGTTAAGCTGGTTACACGGCGACACTGAACTCATTTATTTCCTTCTCATTTTCTTTTAATAGCAAAAGAAAAGTTGGAAGTCTCAATCAATCAATGCCTAGGAGACCCCTATATCATTTATTCATACTAGGCATACGTTTAAATTTATTATTATTTTGTACATTTTTGTTTTTAAGTTAAGAAGGAATTGTGTTATTTTTGATTTTGTTAATTTTGTTAATATTTGTATTTGTTTGGTGATGAATAAATGAATCATTATTAAAAAAAAAAAAAAAAAATTATCCGATCAAAAATAAAGGAAAAATTTGGATTTTAATTTAACATTGGTCTTATGGAGTGTCCGCCAACATGGCCGACAGCTAGAGCCGACCCTTAATGGAAAATTTTTGAGTTTTAATCGCATCTTTTGCCAAACACTCACAAGCAATCGCCTCTGCTAGTGGAATTTACAACCACTGCTATGAAATTTGGCAGTCAAGAATTTAACTGTTATTTTGACTTTGGGTAAATAGCTGTATTAATAATTGTCTCTTTTTTTACTAGCTAGCACATAGTTCTGGCTTTTAATGGTTAAATGCATCAAGTTATTCTTTCTACTGATGTAGGCTAGACGTTGTACAGACATTCATGACTGTTTATTATAAAGATGTATTTGTATTTCTGATTTTTAATTATTAAGTTAATTGCTTGCCTGTTTAAAGTGTATTAAGTTTTATTCTATTTAAATGAATAACTAAGAAGAATAATGTAACGGAAACCCTCTATAAATCTTTTTTTAAATCTGTTAACAATCTTTACATTTGCACAATTTTGTGTTCACAGATACATGTAGGAATGATTTGGGGAAAGGTTTTTGTTTTAAGTATACAAATTAAAAGAATTACACTTTTCAAGTAGCTATTGTTCGAATATGTTTTCGGTCTTTATCAATCTATCAAATACTAACCGGACCATTTTCATATATATTTATAACGTAGATCATGAAAAAAATACAAACAAAATCTTAAAATTTTTTCAACATGTCCTTATTGCAGCCTCTACACATTTCCCCAGTGTTTTGGGGACTTTCCCCCGTGACTTCTTGATTCTGTTCGTTCCTCTTCCAGAGCTTCTGTCGAAACATAATCACAAGGATACAATCCTGGGATATGTGAAGGGTGTCAAACACGTTCCCAATGTATTTCCTCCCTTTTTTTCTTCAATAACCTCCGAACCCATCGGGCACAGATTTTTCAAAAGCCTAGATGCTGTATCATGTTGGCATGTGCACTCCCCGTAGCTGACCCATCTTTGAAGCCATTTCATCAAAATTCAAATGCCAGTCACCTTCGATAAGGTCCTGAACTACAGGGATATTGGGCGACTTTTATTTTCTACGCTGTTTTGCTTATCTTTACTACCTTGCTGGCCCAATCAAACACTTGAGTCCAAGACAGTGTTGTGTCCTAAACCGCATCTTCATCCTAATCGACCTTTTCCGATAGTTTCTTCTTCTTCTTAAGTGGGCTGTCCAATCCTTATGCAAGTCAGCCTCAAGGGGTTATTGTGCTAACACATAAAGGACGTTAAACCCCTACTTACCCCTGTCAAGGTCCATACTGTCAGTGAACTTAGGAACCTTTTAACGAGGTTATCCTGGGAGATGTTTTGTCATTTGTTAAGTTTTCCATAGGTTGTATAACTCACCTGTTCAAGCCTCTCACACTCATAAGATCAGGCATTTTGCCGTTTTCTCCTGCAGGCCACATTTTCTGCATTTGGCGTTTCCAGTGAAAATGCCCATTCTTTGCATGTGTATTCTAAGATGGCCATGTTCTGTGATTTAGAGTAACCTTCTTTACATATCACCTTCTCAGCATAAGGGTGTCCGATTCAATTTTCCTAGATGGACTAAAAAGTAGTGATTGCTCATCCTCAAGCCTGGGATGCTCCTCCAGCTCCTTCCGTGATCTAGTCTTGCCCAATCGGAGACTGCCTACATAGCTAATGCCTTGAGTTGCTGATTGTTCTACGCCCTATTAGAACTGACACAAAACACCTACAGTCAACACTAAATATTGCACCTTTCTGTTGCATGTAATATTTTTATTTTCTTACAAATTTCTTATAGGCTACATCTACTTTGTACAACAAACCTAATTCTGATTCTCTTGACATTAACGACCAAAATATCGCATTAAAAAACACGGTCGTCAAATGTAAAAATCACAATACAACATACAAGGAAAAATGCACGCGTACCTAACATATTGGATGTCTAATAACACTTCTCTTCTTCATAAACAAATTTGTATGTCTTTTGATAGATTGAATGCCAGCAAAACATTTTTATGGGGGACTGAAAAATGTTTTGCCTTAACACTTGTGCAAACATTGTAGGCTTGATCTAATAAGGAAGCTTGTTAAATGATTCTGTCGATTATAATTTTATCTTTTCTCCATTAACACGTTCGCTACCGCTATTGTAAAAGTTTTTTGTAAACATAGACTAGCGTCGCCTCTATGCGACGACCGGTTTCTATCCACAGACTGATGCCGCAAATTTTGCGACCCTTGGTCCAATTGAAATAGACTGACTTGCATATTTGTGGCAGTATTCTTTGTTATTTAAGGCTAATTTTAAAGTTCTAGTCTATTTTAAAGACCTGATTTATTGGTATCAGTATGTAGGAATGTCTGCCACTCGTATAATAAGGCACTTGGTCTGCAGTTTTGACGTTTTGTGATGTCTTATCTATATATAAAAGCGAAATACCACTGACTCACTGACTCACTCATCACGATTTCTCAAAAACTACCGAACGGATTGAAATGAAATTTGGTATGTAGCTTCCTCTAGGGCCATAGGTGCTCAATAAGAAAGGGTTTGAAAAAATTCAAAATTTTAAGAGAGGTTTGGGTTGATCAAAGTTACTAAAATCATAATTTCAGATCTTTTATTATTATGAAAATTAGTGCTTTTATTATTTAAAATCTATATATATAAAAGCCCAATACCACTCACTGACTGAACACTTATAAAGAATACAATTACGTTAAGTAAGTGTTCACTAAAAAAGGGTTTTAAAAAATTTGAAATTTTAGGGGGGTTTGGGGGGTAAAAATGACTAAATCACGATTTCTCCAAAATTACCAAACAGATTGGAATTAAATTTGGTATGTAGCTTCCTCTAGGGCCATAGGCGCTCGCTGGGATAGGGTTTAAAAACATTCGAAATTTTAGGGGGTTTTTGGGGGGATCAAAGTTATTAAATCACAATTTTTTCAAAACTACCAAACGGATTGGAATGAAATTTGGTATGTAGCTTCCTCTAGGGCCATAAGTGTTCACTAAAAAAGGGTTTTAAAAAATTGGAAATTTTAGGGGAGTTTGGGGGGTAAAAATGACTAAATCACGATTTCTCCAAAATTACGGAACAGATTGGAATGAAATTTGGTATGTAGCTTCCTCTAGGGCTATAGGTGCTCACTAAGATAGGGTTTGAAAAAATTCGAAATTTTAGGGGGGTTTGGGGGGGATTAAATTTATTAAAAAACGATTTCTTCAAAACTACCGAACGGATTGGAATGAAGTTTGGTATGTTGCTTCCTCTAGGGCCATAGGTGCTCAATAAGAATGGGTTTGAAAAAATTCAAAATTTTAGGAGGGGTTTGGGTTGATCAAAGTTACTAAAATCATAATTTCAGATCTTTTATTATTATGAAAATAGTGCTTTTATTATTTAAGATCTATATATATAAAAACCCAATACCACTCACTGACTGAACACTTATAAAGAATACAATTACGTTAAAAAAACTGAAAATACCAACTACCACGGGCAACGCCGTACGGGTCAGCTAGTTTTTATATATTTTTCTAATAAGTTTAATTTTATATATGATTTAAAAGGCCAATATATTTTTTATTTTTCCTAATTTTGTTCAATTTGTCTACTAATTAAATGTAGACACTTTGTATGGAACTCCTATTACTTATATATATATAGATGTTCAATCTATGTTAATATTTTTCAACGTGTTCTGTTAAATTTAGAAGGCCTATAAGTTTTGTATATTTTCAAATACGGCTAAATTTGTTCAATTACAATTATTCTTTGAAATACATCTTATTTTGAAAACATACCTTAGACCTATTATAAATAATGAAGTTACAGTGTCACATATGTGCGACGTTTGGACTATAGCAGAAAGATTACTTTGTTTCAAGACAAAGACTAATTGTCGCATATATGCAACGACTTGAAAAATGATTAAGCACTAAAAAAACAAATAGATATTGCTTGAGCATAACCTTTTATGTCATTACTAAGTATATTAACTTATTTGAAGAAAGTCGTACTCATGGCCTATGGCGCATGTCATGCCCCAGTCCATGTATTTTATAGTGTCACGATTGTCTACGGTAATGAACCGAGTGATGCATATACGTGACACTCGGTAGCGAACGTGTTAATAAAGTGTAAATAGGAGGAAATAAGGTTTCTTCGGAAACAATATTAACTGCTTCCAAATGTATGGTATGCTCGATTGATAATCATAAACCTTGGAAGAGTTAGTATCTTTTTCGTTACATGTTTCGCCTTACATCTTCAATCTGGGAAGTTTTGCCAAAATAATTGTTGACCACATTGACAAGGAATTTCATAAATAACATACTAATCACGTTTCAATTTTGGTTTCGGCTTGGTCAGAAAGCTCCTACTTGAAAACAGTTCTGATAATCTCCTTTCATATATTTGTAATGAATTCAACCCAACTAAAAGCATTACGTACTGTAGATGAAAAGTTTATTTTCTAACTTTGTTAAACTCTATTAAATTGTGTTTTCAGGTGAAAACGTGAGGACCGGTGGTCGCACCAGAACTATGAGTCAAAGCAGCTACAGTTCTCTTGCAGATATGGAAGAGACCAATGTGTTAATACTTCAGGTAAATATTATTTGTTCGAGTGTTGGGGTGGGTCAAACACAGGATAAACAAATTTTAACAGGTTAGCTTTATTTAACCCTTACAGGTCCTAGAACGGGAAGCCCTGACACGATAAATTTGCATTCCTATCCACTGCCGGGCGACGCACAACCAATACTATAACTTTATTTTATCGACTATCCGATCAGTGCTGCACTCTCTTGAGACTTTTTGCAGCCAAACAGAAATAATTCGACCACGCAGCTGAACCGCTGACGTGAGTTCAGCGAATTTCCTAAATTAGGTTTATATTTTTTAGGGTTTCAACCAACCATTTTAGAAATTGATCTACTCACGAAGGCGTTGAATAGAGCTGCCTGTGTGTACTAAGTACATTAGTAGAATTTGTTTGTTGCCTCCCGCTTTAACTAACGCGCTCCTTCGTTTCACTCACAGCGGAAAAACTCTTTTCGAGTTTGCACCTCGATCTTGTGGCCACAGATTATGGACTGCTTCGCTTTGCTAGCAGTGTACAAACTCGACCGTCAGTCCTGCATCAGAAGATGGATCCGTCGGCCCCCACGTGGATGTGAACCGGATACGAGTGTTTGGATGAAACCCTTGTAAAAAAATAACAGATGTATCATCTTTAACATTTTAATGTTATTTAAATTGGGAAACGTTATAACTTTGATTGGCCATTATGTTGGATAGAGTCAACATGCAGACCTCCGGTTTGCGCCAATCTTCTTCTTTTGTCAAGACCTTTAAAATGAGGTGTCACTCAATAGGGGTTCTCATTTAAAATTTTTGGCTTACCCCCAAAATACCCCCGTTTTTGGGGGAGGGTTTGAAATTTACGATACACCAAAAAACTCCATTTTTGTTCATGTCAATAATGCCCAAAACAAATCTGTTTATTTCCATTAATAAAAAAAATAATAGAGGGGGGATGGGGCTTTTAAGACACCTAGTATATATATACCAGGTGTCTTAAAAGTCCTACCCCCCCCCCCACTTTAACTTTTGTGTTTGTTAAAACAAATATCCTTTGGGGGACGATACTAACTTAGCCCAAAGTATCTTTTGAAGCAATCGGAAATTTTGAGTGTCCCCTAAAAATGGGAGATTTTGGGGGCAACTCAAAATGTTTAAATGGGAAGTATGGTCATGTGATACCTCATTTGAAAGATCTATCTAACACTAGAAAAATTACATAAAGAAAATAAAAATCGGACCACCCAAAACAAAATGGCGGCCCTAAACGTGTTGAAATAAATCGACATCAAGTTGCTAATATCTCGCAAAGAAAGAGTTTTTAGAAAAAATTTCAAGAGACAAAAAATTTGTGTAAAGTGCTTGACCTAAAAAATTGCTTTCAAATCGATTTCGTAAATTTTATTTTTTACAAAATTTTCTAAGATGTAGGAGTCGACTTAGAGTTGTCTTAAATAGACCTTTAAAATGAGGTATCACATGACCATACTTCCCATTTAAAAATTTTGAGTTGCCCCCAAAATCCCCCATTTTTTAGGGGACACTCAAAATTTCCGATTGCTTCAAAAAATACTTTGGGTTAAGTCAGTATCGTTACCCAAAGGATATTTGTTTGTTTTAACAAACACAAAAGTTAAAGAGGGGGGGGGGGGTGTTACTTTTAAGACACCTGGTATAATTTTTAATGACACCCTAAAACGGGTTTTAAGAACCTTTTTCGGAGCTCATTTACTACTCCCGAACTAAGCGAGCTATAAGGTTGTGTAAAAAACAAAATATGCAGAATAATATCCTACATTAATAATTTTTGGATAAAGACCTAAATAAATTTTATTCTCGCACGAATAAACTAAAAAAATAGTTCCGGTCAAAAAATTGTTTCTGGTTGTTGGTCCGAGTGACTTAGACAACCAACGTGTGTACCAAATTTGGACCAAATCGGATTTAAAATACGGCCAATAGAGTGTATATATAAAAAATTTAATGGCACCCCAAAACAAACTCTGGGACCATGACCGGTGCTCATTTACTACTCCCTACCTTATCATAAGGGTCACTGCAATAGCTCAACTTTCCTATGGAAATTCGCTAAACATCTATCTACTTTTTGACATATGATTCCTCAAGGAATAAAAGAAAACAAGACGTATTTATCTATATTAATTTAGCAAAAAGAAAAGAGGTGTCTTTTTGATGTAGTTTCAAAATATGCTGAGGATAATTTTAATATTATTAACCCTCAATCCCTTATTCATAACACTAGAACACACTGTTTCTGCATGTCATTATAAACACATATATTTCATTTATGTAAGTTAAATTTTATGACAGAGCATTTGTATGTTTAGTCGTCACCTTTACACCCTCCATACTGGACTCCAGTGCCTACACCGGGTTCCTTCGACAGCCAGAGTGCAGCTAGTTCCGTAGCGAACACTCCCGTCCTTCCTCGTAGGCGGCGTGACTCCAACAAGGTAATTATCTGTTTTGATTCATTCACCTTATCTGAATATTTTAAAGTGTGAAAATAACTGTAAATGTTTTTTTCCAATTAGTTTTGTTATAGCTTTCCAATGGACCAAGCGCCTACAAGAATCCCTTTATTTGTGTTGTCCTCTTCCTATCCCGCAGAACCAAATTACTCGTTCCAACATTGTCGTTTGAATGTAAGTATTTTAAGTTTGCTAGTAACTTTATTTAGAAAGAACTAATTGTCAGGATCCGTTGGTTGACTCCGTTAGTTAAATTTTGTTGTGTTGAGTTATAGTATTGTAAATCTGTGAGAATGTTCTGTACTTAGTTAGAATGTTCTCAGTTTTTAAACTAAGAAAAAGAGTTGTTGGTTTACTTTGAACTAACATTACATTTAGCATCGCTGGTTTCATTAGAATCTTTAGATAAGTCTTTACTGCACATACATTTGTACACATGAATACACAGGTTATCCCATAAGTAAATAGACAAACTTCGGGGAATGGTTCTATGGATCAAAATAAGAAAAAATGTCCTTTTAAACATAGGCCCGAAAACACTTTGTTTTCCAGATATCCGCCATTTTGTTTTTTGTACAAAATAATTCATATTTAGAGCACTGTTTGACTGACTGAATTCGAACTTGCCATGAAATTTAACCTAACAATGATATATCTCAAGAGAAATAAGCGATTAAATCCAATCATAAGTTTCAACATGGCGGCTGTTTGAAGATTTCAAACCTGAATTATCCAAAAACCGTACATTTTAACAAAAAACGTCAAGACACCTTTATTCTGTATCGGATAGTGCATTTGTCAAAACAATCGGATGAAGGATAATAGTTAAGTTATGTGTAATAATTGGTTTGTTCAACCCTGCATCCTAATACCAACACAGTAAATACTACAATATTGTTTGTACATTTGCTGTTATTATCTTTAACTTAGCTATTATCCTTTATTGTTTTCACAGTTACATCATCCGATAAGGAATCAAAAGGGCTACAAAAAAGGTGTCTTGACATTTTTTGTTAAAATGTACGGTTTTTGAGTAATTAAGGTTCGAAATTTTCAAACAGCCGCCATTTTGAAACGCATGATTGGATTTAATCGCTTATTTTTCTTTTTCTTGAGATATATCATTGTTAGTTTAAACATCGTGCCAAGTTTGAACTCAACCAGTCAAACCGTTCTCTAGATATGAATTAATTTGTGCAAAAAACAAAATGACAGATATCTGAAAACGAAGTGTTTTCGGGCCTATGTTTATATGAACTTTTTTTTCTTATTTTCACCTATAGAACCATTCGGCTTAGTTTGGCTCTTTACTTATGGGTCACTCTGTATATAAAATAAATGTAAGCGTGGTTTGTCCGTGCTAAAACTCCACAACCCAACCTCACAGCATGGGGTTATATGGTACGGTAGCCCTTCATCCACCGTCCATGAAGAAGGTTACGGTTTGGATCTGCAGTGGTTGGGTTTAGAAATATGTGTCAAAAGAGTGCATCGCACCAAAGGAAATCTTATGGGAAGTCGGTGTAGCATCTGGACAATCGAGTGCCGAAGTGGCCAGAGTGTTCCTGGACGATCTAGAGTTTCAAGAATGTTTCAAATGTTCCAAAATATTTTAAAATCTTCAACGATGTTCCAGACCTTCTGGACCATCGAAGGGATTCCTGTTCCGGATCATTCGAGAACGTTCTAGAATTTTTGGAATCAGAATATGAAGCTAGATGTCTAAAACTTGGCACATGTTACTCTTAAGTTATAATATACTAGTGGAAACCCTTGCGGGCTCCGCACGCCAACCCCTTTGGTACATAATCATACACATAATCATGTTATGTTTTCTTTATAATAAAGGTGTAAGATTAATAATAACCCCAAAGCTAAGGCGGTAAAAAATGTTAAATGTTCAAATCAAATTATTTCTTATGTTTTATAAAAGCAGTTATAATAAAGGTTAAAAGAACCAGCAAGGCTCAGGTCTACACTTTAATAAAAACCTAACCTAAAAGTTAGAAACACAAAATAATTGCTTCATAGTTAATTGCTTTTAAATCAGCTGCTAGTGGAAATATTAGAGCAAACGGCTGTTTTATCTGTTATTTTATTCAATTGTTTGCTATGGTAATACATGTAAATACATGTGTTGGTTCATCAATCTAGGCCTAACCTAAGAATTTTTTCTGACTAAATTTACAAATATCGAAATAAAAAATGTTTTTATCAAAATTAATTTTATACCATCATGTATGTAAGCCTAAATGGGAAACATAGATTGATTTGGACAAAACTCACTGTACGTTTTTGGATCAGTGAACTCTAAATATTTATCCAATATTTCTTTCGTTCATTTAATCATATCTTTGAGCTAAACCGCATATACCCGTACTAGCAACTAATAACTTTGATTGAGTGCCAAATTTACCACTGAATGATGATTTAGCCAATTTTACTATTGGAAAATCTGTTTACCTCATTTATATCATTTTTGTGTTAAACCCTCACTTTCTTTTTTCAATCAGACATCAAACGATTTAAAATCAGCTTTGAAATCGCTGCCGAATTCTCGTCCTGCGTCGCTACTAGTGGTTGTACCTGGAGAAGAAGAGAGCCTAACCATCCACTCTCCAGCAGCACGTTCTTTGTCTGCAGACGACACCAAAAATCAAGTAATAAATCTGACTATTCAAATAAGCGTTACATAATATTTTATTTTTACTAATGTTTTTGTTTTTTAGAGTTTTTTGATTGATAAATATGTTATTTTCACTTTGTAGAGTTCTCTAGGTTTGTGCTGATTATTTTTACAGTATTTCTTGTTCATTTTATTTGAAAAGTCTCTTTGTCATTTTAACTCTTTATTTTTTGTAGTTAGTTTACAGTTTTTATTCATACTAACCTGTTACCTGACCTAACCTGTTACTTATTTTATTTTAAATATTAGAAATTGTTGCTTACCGTCTTTATTTTATGCCAGTTAGACCAATGAAGACAGGAGCGTGGAGTAAATTGCGTAAGGTAATTTTATAATTATGTGCTTTTACCATGTAAACTTATCTATTTTGTTGATTGATGTTTATTTAATTTCAAAAATTGTTCTGAGCTTTGGGTGCTTTACTAGGTTCAATTTTTCAATAAATTTTTAGCTTTTCATGTGAGGTGACTCCAAAGAACTGGGTTGAAAATGGTTATATGAAAATTTTCATAAACTGTCTTTGATGGGGCACGGATCACTGAAAATTGTTTGTTGTTTGGAAGCATCATTACTCAGAAAACATCTGTTAAATACTATAAATTTACTTTTTTGTATACTTACAGCTCTCAGTCCTTTATTTTTATTTTTTATTTGCGGGTTACGTACGTTTCGCCTTTTTTATTCGGCTGTTAAATGTTTAGCTTTAGCCTATAGAATTTGTGGTTTCATCATTGTTGTTGATTGAAGCAGAGAACTTTTTGTTTATTTAAAAAAATGGGAAAAACTGAGTTTCGAGCGGTGATAAAACATTTATATTTCAAAGGCTTAAAACCGAAATTAATCAAAGCCAAGTTGGATGAAGTTCATGGCACATCTGCCTCTGTGTTTGCCACTGTTTATAATTGGGTAAATTAATTTTTTAAATGTGACCGTACATCATCAAAAGATGAACATCGTTCGGGACGTCCAGTAGAGGTGACTACACCCGAAATAAACTATAAAATCAACGATATAGTGTTAAACAATTGGCGATTTGAAGAACGCGAAATAGTTCACAGGTATATCACAAGGTACTGTGTTTTCAATTTTACACAAAAACTGGGTGTGAACAAATTTTCAGCAAGATGGATGCTGCATTTGCTCACAGAGGAGAATAAACACAATCGTGTGGCTAATTTAGCATTTTTTCAATACAATCTGGATGAGTTTTTGCGTCGATACATAACTGTGGACGAAACATGGATTCACTACTATATTTCAGAGACAAAGGAACAGTCAGTAGGTTTTTGAAGGCGATCGGACTCCGAAGAAGGCGTAATCGGCTGGAAAGGTTAACGCCACAGTCTTTTGGGATTCAAGAGGAATTATTTACATCAATTACTTGGAAAAACAATAACTGGAAAGTATTATACATCTTTATTGTACCAGTTGAGTGGAAAAATCAAAACTAAACGCCCTCATTTGAAAAAAAGTCCTCTGTCATTAAGACAATGTACGGCCTAATACCTGTGTACTGGCTAAAATCGTGGAATTGTTACAACATCGACCGTGTATTCGCCAGATTTGGCCCCCAGTGACTTTTCTTATTTCCAAACTTGAAAAAATTGCTCGGCGGACAACAGTTCGGGACGAACGAAGAAGTCATCTTCCAAACAGATGCTTATTTTGAGGGCCTTCCGAAAACTTACTTTTTGGACGGGTTAAGAAAGTTGGAAAAACACTTAAAAAAGTGTATAGAGCTAAAAGGAGATTATGTTGGAAAATAAAAAAAAGTTGCCTAAATACTTTGTTTTTGTATCTTTTTCTGAGGACTTATTGAACGACCCTCGTATTTATAAAGTTGGATTAGTAACCGATTTAATAGCTTATTAGGAGTTCTAAAAGCCCTCTTGACAGCTAATTCTAATAAAACAGTTCCGACACCACTATTTATATTTTAATGAAGGTTTATTTTAATTTTATGAAATGATTTTCTGGTTTATGATTTCGTTTGTTTTTATCTTTACCCTTCCAAATCTGCCTTACAACAAATGGAAATTTATTTTACTTACATAATTTGCTCTCTCTCTCTCTTTCTTACGCACTTTCACTGGCTGATTTTTATTTCATTTTTCACTTTTCACTCCACTTTATATCCTTGGTTTTGGTGATCTCTGATGGATCCCTTTGATGATTTTGTGTGATTGGGTGGCTCAATTTTATGATAAAGTCAGATGAAATGTTTAGACTAGGCATTAGATGTTTTTTTGTTTAAGTATTTGTACTAAAATAATAGCAAATATAAATTAATCGTTCCTAGTATTGCTAACTGTGTATGTTAAAGTACCGGGTGTTTCAAAAAGTACTTTACAACTTTGAAAAATCATAATAATTTATTCAGAGAACCTTCTGTAGGTGAGTGTAGAGTCAATTTGTAGGGAAACACATCAAGTTTTGACTCGCGCAGTTCCCAACTGCCGAATTGCACCGTCACGAGCGGCAGTTGCGTCAAAGATGGCTGCCTTCACTGGACCCGAGCGTGCTTGCTGTGTGTTTTGGTTCGAAGAATCAAAGTCGGAGACAACAGTTCAGCGTAATTTCCGTACCAAGTACACTAAAGATCCTCCTAGTAGGCCTACAAAGTTTTGTCATCAGCCCTGCGAAATCGAAGCTGCAAGTCCCACATACGTCTCTTTGGCGAGTATTGAAAAAATGTGTGCATTTTACTTACTTCTTACTTCTTGTGCGTGTATCTGATATCAAGTGATATCAACCACACGGTGTCTCTCATAAACAAGGGCAGCAAGTCGCCAAAAGGTGTTGTTCAACAGTACTCTTTCAAGGGTGCATTCTCCTTTAAGTCTCGCTTTAAGTATCTTTCTAGGAGCATTTTCTGGACCAGGACATTTCAGAAGGATGTGTTGGAGAGTTTCTTCTTGTTCTTGGCATACCAAACAAGTGGGCGAGTGCATTTTAAACCGTACAAAATTAAAATTTTACAAGCAATAAAAGACAGTGATAAGATTGCTCGTAAGAACTTCTGTGCGGATATGTTAAATCGAGTGGATGAGGATGAACATTTCTTGGACAACATAATCTTTTCTGACAAGTCGACTTTTCACTTAAGTGGCAAGGTTAACACACATAAATGTAGGATTTGGGGCAGTGAAAATCCACATCAAACATTGCAACATGTTCATGATAGGCCTAAACTTAACGTTTTTTGTACATTGAGCAAGATCAAAATTTACAACCCTTTTTTTAAGAGAGAACCATCAGTGGGATATGTGTACCATCCAAGTGTACCTGGACATGTTACAACAATTTTTGATGCCGCAGATCAATGAGGATGACGAAGAACGCAATGTTTATTTCATGCAAGATGGCGCACCACCTCAATACCTGACTGATGTCCGAGATTTTCTGAAGACCGCTTTCCAGGTCAATGGATTGGCCGTGATGCCCCAAGTTCCCTAGACCTGACACCGCTAGATTTTTTCTTATGGGGATTCATCAAGGATATCGTCTATGTACTTCCTTTGCCGGCTTCTCTACCCGAGCTTAGAGCGAGAATTTATGCCGCCGCTGAGCAAGTTACTCCTGCAATGCTACAGCGAGTTTGGGAGGAAATCGATTATCGATGGGATGTGTGCAGGGTCACCAACGGAAGCCATATAGAACATCTTTAGTTTAAAGTAAAAAAACTTGATGTGTTTCCCTACAAATTGACACTACAATCACCTCTGTAGTTTCTCTGAATAAATTAATATGATTTTTCAAAGTTGTAAAGTACTTTTTGAAACACCCCGTATAATACCTTTTACTTAGTGACCTGTTTTCTTCTTCTTTTGATATGTTTCGATATGTCTACTCCATCTACAGAAAAAATCCCTTGTTGAGTAGAGATTGAAAGGTAAACATACAAAAATACAACACATTTAAAAGACACACTTAGTTAGATAGTAGGTGAATAGATGAAACCCTCAATTATACAGACTTGGGCAGTTACTTAAACAAATACAAATTTGCAAAAAGGTAAATTTATGGAAGAGTTTGAAATTTATATAAGGTATTTAAATTGAATACAATGAACACCAAGTATTAAATGGCCAATAAACCAGTCATTCAGGCAGTTTTTGCTAAATATTTTACAGCAAGCCGATTGATTTGAGGAATAGTTTGCAAATGGAAATACCACCTTCGGAAACAATGATGTTTTATTGTGGAATTTTTGAAACAACAAAACCCGTGAAAATTTGTCTTTTTTTTTATTTTTGCTTATATGTTGTAAATTATTGAATGAAAAATTATAAATGTGCTATAACTTTTCCATTATAAGTTATAGCACATTTAAAAACCTTTAAAATGAGACTTTGTAAATCTTGATCTATGCATTTTTGATTGAGAAAAATATAAAAATAACACTGAAAATTAAATTTTTGCAAAATTTATAATTTTCAGGGCTGTGCGAATCCAGAAATTTTAGATTGAATCTGAATTTTATTTCACAACAATCATTATTATTATAAAAAGAACAATATTCAAAAATAAACTGTGAAATTACACACGATAACCTAGTACAACAAAACTAAACAACAGACCTGCCAAAGACGGCAAACATTACATTTTCTAAGATTTATTTACCACAGAAACTGAACTCAAATGGTCCTAAAAAATTCCACAGATAGCAGCACATCTCAAACTTCAACAATAGCGGTCGTGAAAGTAACTACATCTGTTCAAATGCAATCAAAGAACGTTATCATAGCGAGTTCGGGGCTCACCCGACATTGGAGTTCGTGCGGATTAGTAGGGTACGGGGCTGCCCCGACACTCGAGTGGAAAGGGTTAAAAAATTCCACACAAAAAAATCATTGTTTCCGAAGATGGTATTTTTCATCTGCAAACTATTCCTCAAGTCATAATGCAATCGGTTTGCTGATGAATATTTTAGCAATTAAAATTCTCTATTGACTGGTCTACAACTGAACTTCGTCTGGGACATTGTATATGACAAAGTGGTAAGCCCTTCTATCTAACTGCGTCTTTTTAATATGTTATGCTTTATTTGTTTATGTTTTTTGTCTTAATGGTTTTGACAAACTCTACTCGACATGGGATTATTTCTGATGATGGGATAGACATCCCAAAACAGGTCAAAAGAAGAACAAAAGAGGTAACTGACAGATAAATAAAATGGTATTAACTTTATGATATGAAAAAAAGGTAAGGTTCGCAGTATATAAGAGATCATATTAATTTTCTTTTACAGGTAACTAAAAGTTCCAATACCTCATTAATTAACAACATAACCTCAACAATACTTGGAAACCGTAGAAGTACAACCAACGGGGCACCAGCACTGACCATCACTCCTGCAGGCAGTATAGAAGCATTAAGTAGAGCGAACGCAGGAAACGCATCCAGCGATGACGAGAGCACGCCGTTGGTCAGTGAAATGTCCTCACCGTCTTCCGGACCCGCTCGTACGATAGGTGAGTTTTCGAATCGTGCTTTCGGCTCGCCCGGAAGCAGCGAGGTGTCACCGACGTCGGTGAAAAGTACGCCGACGCACGAACATCCCTTGGCTGCGGAATCGTCGTATCGGACGCTCGAAGGAGCCGATGTGCTACACAGTTTCGACGTTTACGGAAGCCATCACGAAGTTGAATACAAATTTTCGTCTCAAGGTTCGCACTCGTTCTATAGACAAGACGCGGTGGATAGTGATGACGATCAAGGGTCTTCGTCGCGAGATGATCCAGAAACAACGGTTTAAATCTCTTCTTTTTAAATAAAACAAATTAGCTTTAAATAGTATTTTTGTTAAAATATTTTTATAGGATTATCGCTATACTCAAAGATATGTATATAATTCAAACGGAGATAAAATAAGCCTATACTAAAAATAAAGTATGCGATGGAAGTAGTTCTATTGTGTATGATTACTTGAACTTTATGTTTTCTTTATTATGTAAATTTACAAAAATAGTAGCAATTGATAATGTGCTAGATTTGTCCAAAAAGTTGAGCTAGCAAAAAGTTGAGTTTATACGAGTGTCTCTCTGACATCAAGCATGCATTCACGCTATATCTTAGAGTTGTAATGGGTGTCCATTTCTTACTATCTCTCTTTCTCTCTAGCACATGCACAGTTTATTGTTTTTCTCTTATTGGGGAAGAAATAGAGTTAAGGGGGAAATGTTTACAGCATTATTAATTTAAGTTAAGAATTTATAAAACTAGTATAATGTTTTGTCTATCGTCTTATTAAGTATTGTTTACGCTTTTTTATCTAACGTTCGTATTATACTGAACAATTGTTTGGGCAAAGGTGAATTTAGTTTTAAAATTTGTGTTTAGATAAACGAATCTTTATTCACAAGGTCTTTATACTTGTGTATGAGGGGTACTTGACCCTGAAGCTTGACGTTTCCGATTCGAATCCAGGTGAAGATCGTACATGTTTATGATGTTTGAATATTAAAAAAATTATTTTGAGGCAATAACAGTTTCTCACCAGAAAATTAAATTATTTCTATGTTGATTGTGATCATGATAACAGAAATATTTCTGTAACTTTTCGTAACTGATTATGTTTGTGTGTTGTTTATTATATAATTTTCTACTTTTTCCTATAGGTATTACATGTTACGATAATATTAATTACTTGTTATATTTATGTCTCCATTATTGAATGGTTAAAGTAGGCATTAGTATTGTTTTTATAATAACAATCAATTTTTTGTTTGCATACTTAATGATTAATGTATGGTACTTAATGATTAAATGTACGGTACTTAATGATTAATGTATGGTACGGTAATTAAAAAGATTTATTAAATGTTTGTAGACTTTAAAAATTGAATTACTACAAGGCTGTTTAGGATAATACAGAACATAGGAAAGACTAATAAAACTACTATATATATAATATATACTATTTTCTTATCATTTCTTGTATTTTCTGTAAGTGATAAAATTATATTCCAGTATTGAGTAACTTTAGACGTACAGTTCTTAGTTTTAACCCTCTATCTGGTAAATGACAGTCGCAGCTGCTCTTTGCTTATGTGCTTCAAACGATAAACGACAGCTGCAGCTTTACAATATCTTTTGCACATCAAAAATAATATTTAATAGATCGTATTATATATCAGCTTACTCGTGACATTCTAACGAATAATTTGGTATAGTTCATTACTCTATGACTTATAACAATCACGCAAAAGATATACAAAGTATTGAATCTATGATATAGCATCGTAGCATAGTTGATTGTAAAGTTACAATGTTTGTTTATTTTGGTTTGGTGTTGTGTTTTTTTTTATTATAATTATTGTGAACTAGGGGGAACCCCTCCGTGCTCCGTACGCCAACCCCGTTGGACATAATATTATGTTTTCTTTATAATAAAGGTGTAGGATCAATAATAACCCCAAAGCTAAGATGGTAAATAATGTTAAATGTTCAAATCAAACTATTTCGTATATTTTATAACAGCAGTTATAATAAAGGTTTAAAAGAACCAGCAACTCTCAGGTCTACACTTTAATAAAACCTAACCTAAAAGTTAGAAATACAAATAATTGCTTCAAAGCTTGAAATCAGCAGTTAATGGAAATATTAGAGCAAACAGCTGTTTTATCTGTTATTTTATTCAATGTGTTGCTATGGTAATAAATGTAAATACATGTGTTGGTTCATCAGTATAGGCCTAACCTAAGAATTTTTTCTGACTAAATTTACAAATATCGAAATAAAAAATGTTTTTATCAAAATGAATTTTATAGCCTATGCTATGCAGGGATAGTGTAGCTTTTTATTAGTAAAACTATTTTTTCAATCGGTTCAGTAGCTTCAAAGATTACCACCTACAAACAAATTTTACCAATTTATAATATTAGTATAGATTATACATTCGAATCAACTGTTTCATCTGTAATTTTACTTTATTGCTATGGTAATGAATGTAAATACATTCATATAACATGACTGTGTTAGTTCATCAGTCAAGGCCTAACCTAAAATTATTTTGTGTGTTTAATTTTATTTGTGTGTTTTTCCTATATTTTAATAGATATTCTGCTATTCGGGCGGAGACAAATCCAACAAATCAAAGATTATAAAAATTGGTTCAGCCGTTCTTGAGTTATATGTGGTGTGACACACCCAACTTTGTTTTATATATATATATATATATATAAATGTATACTTTACTTGAATGGAATACATTCTGTAGGTTTTTAAATGATAACATGCGCAAGTAGTATAACAGACCCTCCCAGTTGAGTGGTTTCTATTTACCAGATATAGGGTTAATGTCTGTAATGTAACAGTGCAATCTATATATATATGTAAATTTTTATTTCTCTATGATTATCATAACAATTATTCTATGAATTATTTGAACATCCGTATTTAGCACATAATTTCCTGGATATTGCTTTTTAGAAGTAAGCCACTACGTATATTTATTGTACAGGACTTTTAAGTATTGTTTCTGGGCCAAAAATGTTCACAATATCGTTATTAAGATGTATTTTTTTGGGGTTTAACGTCCTGCTGTTTTGCACTTAAAGCTATTAAGATGTATGAAAGACCCTAGTGTTTTTACACAGCTTTTTTTTTTTTTACTTGTCAATTTTTAACTAAGAAACTGATTGTTTTAGGTAAAATGTTAATAGAGTTTCATAGCATAAGGACCAAACTACAAAAAAATCAATATTTT
>JAGFPH010000135.1:250425-278588 GCA_018207615.1 Philaenus spumarius
TAGAGTTTCATAGCATAAGGACCAAACTACAAAAAAATCAATATTTTCCAACATTAGTGGTCTACCCCGCCAACTTAGATGCTCCTCCCACAACAGTCGGAGTTCAGAGTCGACCGCCATTATGTTTTTTAACCAAGGGATATGTTACCCAATAACTGCTGCACTCAAGCGGCAAAACTTAAAACTATTTAGTCCTGACAATACACTCAATGTTTAAAAGCGGTTATATTCGTCTACAGCGCGGGAAGGGTTAAAATGTTTCATGGTGAATAACTCTAAAACCATTAACTTTACTTACAAAAAAAATCACCAGAGAAAAGTTGCCCTTTTTAACCCTTTGTGCTCGGAAGGCCACCCTGTGTTGCCCTTCATAATGCTTCGATAAATTGAGTCAGCGCTCGACCTGAAGCTCAAGCGGTCCATGCATAGTGGTCCTTCTGTTTTCACACTTCAGATAAACATTATCAGTGTTACGTGTAACACTCGGATTTAAATTGCGCTTGGTTTACCTTTTACTAAAAAACTTGGATCTTTTCTGTCGTTTCCAACAGTGAACTCAACGTGTTTATGCAAATTTATTAATTTGTTTTTGATCATGCATATGTTTATTGATAAAAAAGTAACACCTTTATATTTTAGTTTATTAATTATTTACTGCATTTAGAAAAGTTGATTTATTATCGTAAGTGTTTATAAAAACTAAATTTTTTAAAGCGATTTATCAACACAAAACATTCGAAACATGTACATTATCAGTAGTTAAATTTACGCAAACACATAAACGATTTTTAAAGGAATTTAAAGATAGATTAAACATATATATATACTAGCTGACCCGTACTGCGTTGCCCATGGTGGTTGGTATTTTCAGTCTTTTTAACATAATTGTATTCTTTTTAAGTGTTCACAGTCAGTGAGTGGTATTTGGCTTTTATATATATATAGATCTTAAATAATAAAAGCACTATTGTCATAATAATAAAAGATCTGAAATTATGATTTTAGTAACTTTGATCCCCCCAAACCCCTCCTAAAATTTTGATATTTTTCATACCCTTTGTTAGTGAGCACCTATGGCCCCTAGAGGAAGCTACATACCAAATTTCATTCCAATCCGTTCGGTAGTTTTGAAGAAATCGTGATTTAATGACTTTGATCCCCCCAAGCCCCCCTAAAATTTCGAATTTTTTTAAACCCTTTCTTAGCGAGCGCCTATGGCCCTAGAGGAAGCTACATACCAAATTTAATTCCAATCTGTTCAGTAATTTTGGAGAAATCGTGATTTAGTAATTTTTACCCCCAAACCCCCCTAAAATTTCCAATTTTTTAAAACCCTTTTTTAGTAAACACTTATGGCCCTAGAGGAAGCTACATACCAAATTTCATTTCAATCCGTTCGGTAGTTTTTGAGAAATTGTGATGAGTGAGTGAGTGGTATTTCGCTTTTATATATATAGATATAAAGTACCAGTATAAAACAAAACACAAAACCACTAAGGGTAGGACGAATGGAGTTAGAGGCCACTAAGGATAGGACACGCAACCTTTACTGATAACAATTGGCCACATGACCAACCTGATTGAGAAAATGGCAAGGGCCACTTTGTGTGGCCTTCTAAGCCCAAAGGAAAGAATGGAAATATCCCAACCGAGCGCAAAGGGTTAGTGACGAACAAAGGGGTTTTGCATTTTTTCTGTAGTTCAAAGATTAAGCGAGTTATTTTTTCCGTGATGCTTTGGGCAAGACACGTTAGTTGCTGCGTGATTTGTTTCAGTCCACAACACCCGTATAAGTTGAACGACAAAATGTTACATATTTATAGACTCAGCTTTAGTTGGTTTTTATTTTGTAGTGGTATTTTCAATTGTAAAAAAAAGTCACATTTTAAATAAACTCAACCTATTTCTAGTTAACATGTAAATGAAGTAAATTCAAAACATTTTAGGTTAATGAAATGAAATTAATTTCGAGTTACCAATACACCAGAGAATAGATTTACAATTCTGTTTGTGAAATTATTAAAATAATTAATGATGAAGTAATAGTGTAAGGACGTTTATTTTCAATGCACTAAAATAATTTCTTTATTTTTTAGTGTTTCCGTGATGTGCGCAGGCTTTAGTTTAATTAGAAAACGAATACAATATTTTAAATGAAGCCTAGATCAACCATCAAATTGTTTGCGTTGTTAATGTTTATAGACGAAAATTAAGTTAATCGAAGATCTGTTAAACAAGGAAAACTTTGAATGTAAAATTATTACTAAAAAATGTGTGGTTGTAATACAACTGCAAGTAGTAATAAACTACCCAAAACGATTAAACTGTCTAACTCCGCCATTTAAAATCGGATCGAAAAACACCAAAATGTATCTGAAACCCTACTAGGCCCCTTTCACCAAAAAATCAGCAATTTTGAACCGTATTTACTACCACTTATAAATCTGGGAATAAAACATATATAAGTATATAAATAAATTAATAAATTTTGGGTATCCAAATAGTCTAAAAACGTAAAGAAACGAAGTCCTACCCTCCTCCGACCATCCGTTTTCAAGCTGGGTCGAGTGTAATATCTTTTATTTTCTTCAAAAATTCGGCTAAAAATAGCATTGTAATAAAAACGCATTATATGTACTAGAAAGTAAGTGGTTTTCAAAAACTGAAAAATCACTTAATATGAAAAACATTCATCCATTCAAAGTTATCACACCTCCTAAGAACAGTACCAAAAAATTAGTTTGTACAGTCTTTTGAAAACGACAACCATTAGCTCAAGGCGTGGTAAAATACAAAGGTGTGGTGAATTGAAGGAAACAAATTCATAATTCCCTTAGTAGGCTCAGTATCAAATCTGTTTAAAGTTAACCCTTTCCTTGGTATTCATAATTGACACCAAGTCCCTCATATCAGGCCTCTTAAATGGCCAAATTTGTCACTTATATTCAAACTACGATAACTAATTAACTACCGGTACTTATTCAATACACATGAAATATTTGCCATATCTTAATATTATATTGGTATATACAAAATTTGTATATTTACTTACCTAATGCAGTACTGATTTTTTTTTTTTTTAAGTCCAAATAAAAAACAAATTGAAAAATAAGTTCACTCACAGTTATAACTTTTACAAAAATGTTATGAGACACTTTATATTTGTTAGGCCATAAACTGTCTGTTTTATTTGTGTTCAATTGCTACAAAACTACATTTAATAAATCAAAAAATTAACCAAGTATTTTTAAATTCAGTCTAGCCATGTTTTACGTGACTCTTGGTTTACAAAAGTTGTGCTACAGATGACTATAAACACAGATCTAAAACCGTAAACAGCTGGAAGAAATTACAAATCAAATACAACTGTACTGTAAAATGTTCTCTGAACACGTTCCTGAAGTTAGTTTTAAAATATTCCAACAGATGGCGAAGTTATACGCACTTAAAGTTCTAGTACGGAAAGCCAGGGAGTGGAAAAAGTAAATCGCTACGAATTACTACGGAATACCAGGGAAAGGGTTATTGTAAACCTTCTAAATATTACCCAAGTTTTTGAATGACACTTTTTTTGATGCAACAAACCCTTACAGCAAAGAGTGATCAAAATGAGGTCGCAGAACTAACAATTCATCACACTCTTTCCGTTAATAGACACAATATAAAGCCTGTTTAAAATCATTATAAATATTAGCAAAATAATTTGCCTGAGACCTCTACAAGTTATCTCTTACTGCAACCATTTGTACTGTAAATCTGTTTGTCCTTAGTACTCCTACAGGTCGATCCGAAATGGATTTTTCAATTATATAAACATTTCTGACCAAATGTTTGTGATATGAAAAAAAAAACAACTGTAACTTTAAGGTGTTCTTATTTTCTTCAGATGTTTTGGATTCGCTTTCCAAACATTTTAATAGAATATAAAATGTTTAAAACAAATGTATTCCTGGTGATTAATTATAATTTTAATTTGAACTTATTGTACGTACTGAAATTAAACATTTATTATAATGAAGCAGGCTTATAACTTATCGCTTTATCTTCTGATAGTAGATGTGTTTATTATATTTATATAAATCTAGCTATATCTATGTAAGTAGGTGTAACATGCCTTGACAATTAAAGACAATTTTATTCATTAAGTCAATCAGTAGTGTTAGCATTGGGTGTTGTGAGATTAGTCCTGTCAAGGTTAAATTATCAGCTGATTCCTCCATCAATGAACTGGTTTTTATAGTAATCATTACCCAGTCTTTGACGGATGGATTATCCATTTTCTGTTTGAATTTATTTTGTTTGGAATCGTATTTGGTAAAATATTCCTATTTTAATTTAGTGCTAGTGTAAATATATCGATCAATATTTCGCAACATTTTGATCTACTTATTTAGATTACTCTAATCAATCGACCGTATGTACCGAGATCTTTTTTTAGCGAATTTCCGTAGGAAAAATGAACTATTGCAATGGCCCTTATGGTAAGACCTAAGGTCGGGAGTAGCAAATGAGCACCGATCATGGTCCCCAGAACACGTTTTGGGGTGTCATTAAAAATCATATATATATGTATATATGCGGCCACATTTTAAGTCCGATTTGGTTCAAATTTGGTACACATGTTGGTTGTCTATGTCGCTCGGACGAGTTCGTTAGCCAAGATAATCCAACAATCGGAAGCATGTTTTTTGACCGGAAGTCACTATTATTTGAGATTTTTACTACGAGAATGAAATTTTTTAAAGTTTTTTCTTAAAATGTAAATTTAGGATGTTATTCTGAACATTTTGTTTTTTTACGCGACCTTATAGCTCGCTTGGTTCCCCCAAAATCGATCAAAACGTAAAGTACCCGGTTCGAAGCCAAGTGGTGCAAACTCGCGAAGCCACTAGGCGCAAACAAATTCTACTAATATATTGGTACACATAGGCAGTTGTTCAATGCCTCGTGAGTAGACCTATTTCCCAAATTGTTGGTTGAAACCCTAAAACACAGGTATATAAACTTTATTTTGGAAATTTGCTCAACTCACGTCAACGGTCCAGCTGTGTGGTCGAATTATTTTTATAATGCGATAGTGAAGTCAAAGGCCTGAGTTTAGAGAAAAATACCAATGAACGAAAATGTCGTAAAATAATATGTTCTACCTAAAATGCAGTAATCATATAGTGTTTGTATTTAAAAAATTAAAGATGGCGGCCATATTGGAAAAATGGTGATTAAAATTACGGTAACACCGTAATTTTTGTAATGGTTTCCTTTTTTTACAAAAAACCAGGAAAGGTTCCCAATTAAAAGTTTTTTGAGAAACTAATAGTTTCTTGGAACCCAATGGTGGCCATCTTGAGTTGATCCGTCCTAAGAATTCAAACGGACTACACAAAATTATTCTTGACATTATTTATAGAAATTTATGGTTTCTTAGTTATTCTCATTTAAAATGTTTAAATGGCCGCGATTTCGAGACGGCGTACTATTAAGATCTGATTAGTTTTGACTTTGTACTTACTAACACCACAACACCCAATGTAAAATATACCTTCAGTTAAATAATAATATTAAAGTAATAATACATGTAATAGTGTAGTAATATTGTACTGTAACTGTATACTGTTGGCTGTGCCTTTGTCGTACCTAAGGATGCAGGACACAATGTTATTGTAAAATGCTCATTTCTATTTGTGGTTATTGATATAGTAAATATGTGAAATTGCAAGTGTTTTATAGCTTTCAACAAAAACTAGTGGAACCTCAACTATCCAGGACCTGCATTTGGGGTCTCTGATTAAAATGCTCATTCTTTGCATGTGCATTCTAAGGTGGCCATGTCCTGTAATCTGAGCTGCCAGCTTCTTTACATTGCACCTGCTCAGCTTAGGGATTAGTAGCTGATTCAGTATTTATGAGCCTATCTGCGCTCTTATTTCCACCTATTTTAACGTGCCCTGGTACCCAACAGAGTGTGACCCTGTTGAGACTTGCCAGCTGTATTATGCACTGGACTCATTCCCAGACTGTGTACAAGATCAGAGTTTTCAAAGCTGTCTGAGTATATACAGATTTATTTATGCATGTGTCTGAGTTATGCACTCTTCACTGGTGCTACTTTGCAAACATGCCGAACGGAAGATGTTCGGAGCGCTGCTCGTTGCTCCTGTAGCGATGTTGGACTAACGCCAAGCCAAGTTCCAGTTCTACAAAGTACACTCCATGACCCGATGAACACAGGTGTCGTCCATTTCGGATCCATTTATGTATCTGGGTCAGTTGAATACACTTAAACAAATCGCACTATTCTCATTCAATCACTTTTCTATCATTAAGAATGTGTTGGCTGCCAAGTATGTAGTTTTTTTTTGTTCACAACATATTACAGCCCGATAGCGTACTACTCATCATAGCAGTAGTATTATCACGTAGTGACCTTTATTATCAAAGGCAACTCGTTTGGCTCTAATTATTCTTGAGTGAGAGGGTCACAAAGACATGTATTCAAATTAATCCCACCAAGGACAAATAAATATATATTTTATTAGCGAATTTCCGTAGGAAAAATGAGCTATTGCAGTGGGCCTTATAAAAGGTCGGGAGTAACAAATGAGCACCGATCATGGTCCCCAGAACACGTTTTGGGGTGTCATTAAAAATCATATATATATATGTGTGTTCGCACTCTAGCGGCTGCATTTTAGGTCCGATTTGGTTCAAATTTGGTGCACTTGTTGGTTGTCTACGTCGCTCGGACGAGTTCGTTAGCCAAAAAAATCCAACAATCGGAAGCACGTTTTTTTTGACCGGAAGTAACTATTTTTTTAGATTTTTCCTACGAGAATGAATTTGTTTTTGAGTTTTTTCTACAAATATAAATGTAGGATGTTATTCTGCACATTTTGTTTTTTTACGCGACCTTATAGCTCGCTTGGTTCCCCAAAATCGATCAAACCGTATAATACCATAGAAGTACCATAGAAGCCATGTAGTGAACTCTACCGTGGGGTTGGCGTGCGAAGCACGTAATGTTTTGTGTGTTGAAGATACTCCCAATATTCGGAATGGCATGCGAAGCACGCAATGCTTTGTGTATTGAAGATACTCCCAATATACGGAATGGCATGCGAACCATTTTGCTGCTATTCAGCACCGTCGTGAATAGGCCTATTTCCCAAATTGTTGGTTGAAACCCTAAAACATAGGCCTATAAACATGCGTAGTTCCATTGGAGCTGGAGCTATTTTTTCTTCTTCTTTAACACCGGACCAACCGGTAACAGAGAAGTAATGGCTAGAAAGTCACCGGTATAAAAATATCGCCCATCTCTAGATCTCACTCTATACTTTCTATACTATGTGACAAAAGTACATTGTCTTTAACCTCTTAGTGAATTTGTTTTATATATAAAATTGTTTTAAAACTGTAGTCGTCTAATATTTTAATCATGTATAATTCCCCAACACTTTACCACTTTATCGAGTGGACCTAATTTGTTTTGTCCAGATTACGAACGAGTACCAACCACATTTTATAATGCTTGATGCATTTCTAGGTTAAGTTTTGTTACCCAATCAGAACACAAAATATCAAGATGTTTTCAGTGGTTCTGAATTAATTATATGAAATCTTAATAAACCCAATACATTCCATAAAATTATGAATTCACTTTCATTGAACGTGTGTACGTAATTATTCTTGTACCTTTCCTAATTGTACATTGAAACTGTTTTGTAATTTCACTTGTTTAGTATATTTTGTAAAATATTTGTTAAAGAAAAATAAAACGTTAAAGTTCATTGTGTCTGATTTGTTCCGTTCCCGAAGGTTCAAAGAAGTGATTGGTGAGTAAAACTACTGAAATGTTATGTATTCCTGCTTGTGCACGTCAAAACCATAGTCAACTCTTAAGTGTATAAACTCGCTAACACGACCTTCAATAACACAACTTTCTCGATAACAAGTGCATTTTTCTAATCCCCCTGAGATTGACATGACTTGTTAAAGATACCTATATAGCACGACTATTATTATTTTAAAAACCTCAATATCACGAATTTTTGTCGTAATACAGATCGCAGTTCTAGCCCTCTATAGCACATCTTTTTGCGAAACCGAACCTTTATAGCAAGAGATCAACCTCAGTAGTAAGTCATTTTACACAACGGAACCTATATAGCACGACTTCTTCCTTCCCAGTGCATAGTTCGCACGGTCAGTGACTCGACGGAACGGATGTTTTGAAGGAAACGATGTCTTACGCTCAGGTCTAAACATGAAAACCCAGCCTCCTACCCCCCTTCCCAACCCTCATCGACTGTGACTGGTCAGTCGTGTGCCTGCGTCAAATCAGTTCGGCGTTGTTTCCTTTATTCGTGTTTAGTTCGTGCATTGTTTTGTTAAGAACATTCGTTGAAACAAAACACGTCTGAAAAACATAAAAGTACGCCATTGACTGTGGAGTTTAGATGAAAAGTGTCGAAGAAAAACTGATATTGCCAGGAATTTAACATTCCATCCACTATGTTGCACAGAATTTTGAAAAATAAGGATAAGTATGACGAGGGTAGTTGTGCTCGGTAAAACATGTGTAAGAGCGAAGAAAGGCGAATTTCAAGATGTGGTTCAGCGTGTTGTTAAACGGCTGAAACAATGTCGTGATAAAAATTTGCCAATCAGTGACCCTATTTTACAAGAAAAAGCACAGGTGTTCGCAAAAAACTTGGCACATGAAAATTTTCGTGGTAATACTGAATGGCTACACAATTTCAAAATAAACGGTATCAGGAAACTGACACATACTTTCTCCCTCATTATAGGAACTTAAATTTTTAAGAGTAATTTTCCCATAAAATAACGGAAAAACCAACTTTTCTCAAAAATGGATCGAACGAATTTGATTAAAATTTTATGGTTTATAGTACTTTAGGTCCCTAATAAACTATAAAATTTTAATCAAAATCGTTAGAGCCGTTTTTGAGAAAAGTGGATTTTTCGTTATTTTAAGGGTTTTTATGGGAAAATTACCCTCTAAAATTCACAAACATGAAAAAAACGCCTGGAGATACCGTGGATTAGTACCTCCATACCAAATTTCATCAAGGACGACTGGTTTAGGCTCTAGGTCTGATATCATCCACATACACACACACAGACACCATGTAAGCAGCTCAAAACAAACAAAAATTATTGACTTTTTTCTACATAACGTGTTCTGTACATCTTCAGGATAACCTTAACATTGAAGCTCACACATTAGCTTGAACATTAGCTGTATTTTCGTCTACTTCACGAAATGTTTGTATCATACATTTTATGTAAAGTTAATAAACTTAGTTCTTATTAGTTGAAGTCAAATAAATTTTTGTGTTTCTGCAGTTTTTATATTACAGTAATTTAATGTTCATTTTTTGTTTATTTAATTAAGTGCACAGCACTATGTACCATACACTTTTTTTTCTCTGTACTGTACAAATTTTAAATGTGTTTTTATTTACCAACCAATTACATTACAGTACATCCTTTGTTACTGTTCAACAATAATAAAATGTAATTTTTAAAACTAAAAGTGCTTGTGAGGGTTGATTCAAAACGCACTTGCTGTAAAGGGGTTTCAGAAAAAAACAGTGACCTTGATAGGACGACTTTTATTCAACGTAATGTTGATAGCACGAACCTCAACTAGAAGAGTCCCTCGATAACCAGACTGTTTCCCAAATCTCCTTGAGAGTCTTGCTATCAAAGTTCTACTGTTTTATATGAATTCCTTGTTCTAGAAAACATAAAGCTGACATTTTATTAGAATCTTTAGAACCGTTTTCGAGAAGGCGAGTAAATATTATAACAGTTATAAAAGTAACAAAGCGTAAGAGGCAACAAAAGTTATTTATGAAAATTTCTAAATCTACCTGACCGTGTAATCCAAATGGGATTTTTTTATTCATTGTATAGCAAGCAAATCCTTTAAAGAAGTAAGCTTAAGCTTGGTTTTTATTCGTCAAGGACATTGTTGTTTTTTCACACTGCTATCATAATCCTCCTGATAGCAGTATATTCAACTGATAAACTAAAACCAAACTATTTAAGGTTTTAGCAACATTGCAAAACGGATAAATTTGTAGAAAACAAGTACTTGCAACGTTGCATATGGTATTAAATAACCATCTACAATCCATTACAGCAGCCAGATAAGATAACCCAAGTATATGTATTTTTATTATGCTTTTAAATGAGTTAATGACCTAGATTGCATGGTTCATTGTCTCGAAGATAACAGATGCAATTTTCAGTTATGCAAGAGCGCTTATTGTTATCATAGATTTAGGCCTAGTAGTAATGAATATCTAGAATTATTTTGATCAATCAACCTTGTAATATCCCTTGTGACAAACCGTAAAATGCTAAACAACACTTGGCCTACTGTGCAACTGCAATAGAGCATCGAGATATGCAAGCTTGTTGCAGCCACCTTTCAACCCTGCGAGAGCTGAGAGATCAGTAAGAACTAGCTCAGAAGTACTGTACTATGTCTGACGTTAATAGCAGCTATTTCTATTCATAGGTGCAACCAGGACGACCGTATGGAGGGGGTTGCAATAACCCCGGGGGGTTCATGGAAAATTAAAAAAAATTAAGAAGCAAAATAACACGTTTAGGCTTCCCAACTTAAAGTACTTAAAATGATATAGGTATGTATACTTTTCCACTTCTAATAATTGTGATTCAGGCCCATTTTAGAATAACAACCATGACTCGTCCTTTCCCCGTGCGCTGTCTCTAACCCCAAAGGCCTGGAACACACACGGAGTTTTTTTGTCAACTGCGGATTGTCATAAAATTTCCGATGCCGCGCCGTCTAAAATTCTTATTGGGAATCATTAAACTGAAGTGTCTAGTTCATCAATCATGAAGTGTGTTATGTAATATACTACTTCTTTTAATGTTTTATTGACATGAACAGAGAGCAACTCTCGCTTAATTGTTATTCCGTCGCCGATTGAAAAGGAAGCAAAAAAATATACATATTTGGGTTCATCCAATCAACTGTAGAAACAACAAAAGAAGAAAAAAGGTTTTGGAGCATTCTACACCATGTTTCCTGATTTGAGGAACTAGAAGAAACATTTTTTTCAATTATTTAAGAAAGTCGGTTTCTACATGCGGCTGAAGGATAGTATTCTACGAAAAAAATACTAAAATAAGGAAAATTGGCTTGCATTTGGTTACGTTCGCCAATGTTTCGGCAGAGACGGTGGAAAATCCGTCGATTGTAGTGGCAGCTAACGGCTGTACAGCTACCGTCAGCTGTAAATAAACCGATCGTTTATTTTCCAACCAATGTGTGTGCTCTAATATTCTCCTTCGTGCCACTATGACGTGGCGACGGCAAATAATCCGTGGCGGACAAAACTCCGTGTGTTGCCTCTAGAACACTATACTTTGATACACTACACTGCATCTACATCAAAGAAAGTGCCAGTCCCAAAGTGCCCAATTTGACCAAAGATAATGTTAGCAATATTATATCGATAATTTATTGTAGCTTGACATTTGCATAGGTGTTGAAAACAAGTTACTCTTAAGAGCGTATTTTAATGTAAACAAAGTGCAAAATATTTTTACAATGGGGGATTATAACCCCCCCCCCCTGGTTACACCTATGTTTCTATTGAAAGAAACTAAAGTACTCAAAGTTAACACAATAGATTTAAATCAATAAAGGAAGTACATTTTCTAGAACTACGGACTACTTTTTCAATTTTTTTAAGTGAATACTTCTTTAGGCTAATCGAGCACTTTTTGGATGAGGTAAAATAAACGAACTCGCAGAACGCACTTAAAGTGAGACACTTTGCGTTTCTGATTTTTTCAATGATTTCTTCTTCTTCGTTGGTTTACAGACGCACTAATATAAACCAGACGTCTAATGTAACAGCTGATCGTAAAAGAAGAGGAAATCTACAAAATGTAATAGAGTAAGTTGTGTTAAATTAGTGTACTTGTGTGATGCCTATAAAATGATCAAATTTCGGATTAAGAGTCCTTGGAGCTTAACCGTGCCACCACGAACGACTTCTCTCGGTCAACTAGAGAACTACGAGTGCCTGATAAACATGCCGTTCGGCGCATAATGACTGACGTAACATTACTTCATTTAAACGTAAATTCCGTTTAATATTTCCTCCTAAAGCATTGAAAATTTAACAGAGTTTTAAGAACTAATTTACCAAGGGAACTGTGAAAATTAAAGTTTAAAAAAACAAACCATTTTTTTGTAAAACATATTTGTTATTAGTATAATTTTTTTACTCATTAAGCAAATAAAAAGCTACAAACAAAATTTCTTATCTCATAGCGCCCTAGATATTTAAATTACAATCACTTTAATATGTGAAAAATTAATTTGGGATGGTAAATAACTCTTCAGCGGCTGTTTGAAATTAACATTGCTTTTATGGCGGGCAAATCCAAGATGGCCGTTAGCCTCCAAGGACTCTTAAACCAATATAACAATTTACATTCATGACAGTTTTCATTTCTGTCGACAGTCCCACGACTGCTTTCTTTTTTTCCATGAATGTCAAATAATTGGTGCCGAGTAAATTTTCACTAGAATTTTTTCATGACGTGCATGTAACATTTCCTCAACACAACACAATTTTGTGAGTTAAAGAATGAATTTAACTTTAAATATTTTGTGGATATCGTTTATAAGAGTAAATTTGGGGTTTTCATGTAGGGGCGACCAAATTCCAAACTAATCCAGGACATTTGAAACATAGTTTTGCCATTTCATTCACAATCAGTTGTCGGTTTTTGTCAAAACATCAAATTACGTTACGCAGCTCATCATCACTCGTTAAACATTGACTGTATTCAGATGCTGTTGCTAGTGTCAGCCTTATATTGACATGAAATAATTGTACAAAGTAACCCCCAACTTTTTAAGAAATATTGTAACCTAGTAAATCAACTAAAAATTACCAAGACTTTGCACACCTTAATCTACATACTTACCCAGGTATGTCAAACAAATTGTTTAAATTTCATATAACTTATCCTCTACGAATAAAAATGAAACATAAAGGCAGAAGACAAAATGAACAACAAATAGAAGACAAAATTTTAAAATTGAACAGATCATTTATTGGACTTCAACACATACATTACAGTAGATTTTGTCACAGCTAGGCTTAATTTAGACATTAAATCTTAAACTAATATTGCTTAAGCTTACTCAATATTGCTGAACTAGAGGTAAAATTTGTGTAGTTCTCAATTAATTTTATTGTCAGAAACAGAGCTGTGTTAAGGGTGGAGGAGTGGTTGGATCGGTTTTTAAAAAATAAAAAAAAAACATTTCAATATAAATGTTTTAAAATAACTAAAAATACATTTCAACATAACAGTTTTAAAAAAAATGACATGAATCACTCATATAATTTAAAGACATTTTTGAAAATGTTGAGATGGGGCCCCAATTAATTATAAGATAACATAACATTTTTGCATTGTGACGCCCCTAAACTATCCGTAATTATACTAATAACTAATTGAATTAAAAGTACTTGAAATTTGTTTCAAAGTTTGTTCCTTACAAAAACTGTACTCTGTTTTGCATGTACTATAAGCCGATGACTCATACTGAAGCGAGTGGCTGTATGTGTATGCTGGTCTGAGAAGGGAGGGAGAAGACTGTGCTGACCTCTGGAGGGGACGACGGAAACATTAAGAGTTAACAATATCGTGTTTACATTGAAAAGAAAGGCAAAGGAGGAAAGTGGACAACAGTGATGTACAAGGATGAAATCGGAGGAAAAATAAGTTTTGAGGCGAGAGCACATCAGCAGAAACATCTTTAATTGGAAGCAACAAATTCCGCATCGAAACGTTCTACTACAAAATCGACAAATTAGCTTCTGAGTTACGAATGAGAAAGGATACTTATCCTTCAACTATGAAAAAGAGCGCTCCAATGTACAATTTGTTACCAATAAACATAAATAAATTCTGAAAGCCACACAAACATTGGGGAAAACTTTCTTTAAAAGTTGTTCTTGTAAATCTGTAGCAACCATTCTTGCACAGTCACTTCACTTGTTCATTGTTTTTACGTACAAAGCAAATTGTTTAGATTCATCATACAAGTTTAAATTAATGTCACTATTGTACTTCACAGCAAGGTCGTATTCAGGGGTGGGGGGGTTAGTTGGTCAAAACCCCTCCGAAATCCCGAAATTTAGCAGTAAAAATTAATACTAGGTAAAAAGTGCAAGTTAAATTATAAAATAAACAACACAACAGAGGAAAATACTCCCAATAAGGGGGTTGGCGTGCGAAGCACGCAATGTACTGTGTATTGAAAATACTCTCATTAAGGGGCTTCACAGAATAGTCACTGCATTATGCCTTTTGCAGATCGTCTTCCCTGCAAACTCAGTCAAAAAGCCAACCCTCTCATACACTTACATGTACTCGTCTTCTTTTCTAAAAGCTGATATTACTCCTTGTTTCAATTTTGTTGTTGTCACTTCCTTTGCCTGTTGTTGATTTGTTGTCTTTTTACCTGCATTTTTTGTCTTCATTACTGGTTTTATTTGAAGAGGTAATCCTCTTCTGTTCCGCATGATATGGACTAAAAGTATCTTCATTTTCCTGTTCGTTTCTAATATCACCAGATTTATAATTAATTGTAATGCATTATCCATTTTTAAAAAAATTGTAAATTGAAAACAAAACTAAAGTAGACAACTAACGCAGTAAAACGTGTGGCACACACTGGGAACTGAACTACCGTATATCAATATTTTACTGGGAAACGGCACTACACAGTGTTGTTAAACTTAAAAAATACAAACAATATAGTTCAGTATATCTTCACTACCATACAGAAATAAGTAGAATATTAACAGCTAGCATTAAGGTTAAAAGAACCAGCAAGGCTCAGGTCTACACTTTAATAAAAACCTTACCTAAAAGTGAGAAATTTAAAAATTGCTTCAAAGTTTGAAATCAGTTGTTAATGGAAATATTGGAGCAAACAGCTGTTTTATCTGTTATTTTATTCAATTGGTTGCTATGGTAATAAATATAAATACATGTGTTGGTTCATCAGTCTAGGCCTAACCTAATATTTTTTCCGACGAAATTTACAAATATTTAAATAAAAAATGTTTTTATCAAAATAAATTATAGCCTATGTTACTCAGGGATAGTGTCTCTTTTTATTAGTAAAACTATTTTTTCAATCAGTTCAGTAGTTCCAAGGATTACCAAAGATTAATATATATACTACATACAAGCAAATTTTACCTCTTTATAATTAGTATAGATAACATTTGCATTTATTATTTTTCTTCTAATTAACATCAATCTAAACAATTAGTAACTTCCTTTACATAATTTGTTTCCTCATTAAACCGTTTGCCTAGCAATAATTGACGGTATATAATATAGTTATTTAAAAATATTTCTTTATTTTAGTTTTTTACAAATTTTATTGTTCATGAGATTTTTGCTACCTGTAGCTGCTATATAATAATTACTGCTCCGGAATCAACGTTCTACAAATTACAATGAATTTTTGGTTGAACATACTTTTCTTTCAACCACAACAAAACTTCAAACACTCCAGTGTAATATGTTTTGGATGATTTGAAAATGACTATAACAATAATGTTCTCCACCAAAAGGTAAAAAAAAATAAACAGTTGTTCAGGGGTAGAGATAAACGATTCTAGTTTAAAAAGTAGATAAGTGTGAATGAATTCCATAACACACAAAATTAATAATATTCTTATCAGAATTCTTATTCTTTTGCCAAGTAAGATAAATGAAAAATCCCTTTCGGCTTGAAAAAGTGTCAGCTACCTAAGGTCGAGAGTAGTAAATGAACACCGATGAGAACACGTTTTGGGGTGTCATTAAAAGTGTTATATATATGTGTTTGCACTCTAACAGTCGCATTTTAAGTTTGATTTGGTTCAAATTTGGTACACACGTTGGTTTGCTCGGTCAAGTTTTTGTTAGCAAAAAAAATCCAACAGCCGGAAGCACGTTTTTTGACCGGAAGTAACTATTTTTTGAGATTTTTTCGTACTGGAACAATTTTTTCGTTAGGGTTTTATCTAAAAAAATGTAGATTATTGTTCAGCAGATTTTTTTTTTTACACGACTTTATAGCTTGCTTGGTTCCCCCAAAATCGATCAAAACCTAAAATACCATAAAAGCACCCGGTTCAAATCCACGTGGGAGTTTTACCGTGGGACAGCATCTGATCAGAGTTTTTATGCTGCGAGCGAACCCGAAGCCGCAAGGTCAAGTGCAAACTTGCAAAGCGAGTTTTTGCTCTGCGAGTGGATCAAAGCTCCGTGTGAGCCGGTGTTGGAGGCTGAGGTACAAACAAATTCTACTAATATATTTCATACACATAGGCAGCTATTCAGCGCCTTCGAGAATAGATCAATTTCCCAAATTTGTGGTTGAAACCCAAAAACATATAGACCTAATTTTGGAAATTCGCTAAACTTGCTTGGACTTATTTGTATGTTGATACAATTTATTGTATGTATTTTTATTGTAGTGTAATAATTAATTAGCCTAGGACCTAGGATTAGTTTATGAAAATGTATGTCTATTGCACAATATCCAAGTACTGAATGTCTATAAAAATGAAGTTATAATATTTAACAAACTACAGTGGTTGAATTTAGTATTCAAAAAAATTAGAGTAATTGAAGTTTTAATTAAACCATCGGAACAGAAAATTAGACAGAAAATCTTTTATAAATAAAAGATCCCTCCTATGTTTGTAAAATCTAGAGAAAAACAGCTGGACCTTTAATTATTATATTCATGTATTTGTTTTAAACTAACGGTGTTATTTCTCAACTTTTAAATTATAATGTCCAAGATTTGTGTTAAGAAAGTTGCGTTACTAAACATTATTCACTACACCCTAATACTGTTAATATATTTCCCCCTTCAATTAATTTACAGTGTCATTTACTACAAGTAAGCTGATAGATAGGCCTATCACTCGTAAACAATTTCAGTAGGCTTCTTAGTCAGGAATTCATATTAATTACATTTTTTTACACCTTCAACTTGTGATAAATGTCCTTACATCGCTTTAAAGTACTGTAAGTCATTCAGAAAGTGAAAGATAAAAGAAACGTGATATCGGTTTTAATCTCTTTCAACCTTTACTATACAGATACGATATTTATTATCTCAATGTTGGTATCATTGGACGAGTATGATGCAATAGCAATGCACCGCTCCGAGCTCCGATCACTTTCCTTGTCAGCCTAGTTCGGTCTTACTTTCGCTAAAGTTGAAGTGGCTAATTAAATAGTAGTGTAATGGTTGACGGTAAAGGTTATTGTCAAATATTCAGTGGTGTTTATAAAATAAGTTACTCGAGTGAATGTTTTATTCATATTTGTGTTGATTAATTATTGTCAACCTTGCAAACTACGGCATAACTACTTGAAGACTGTTCTTTCCTGAATTCCAGGTAGGCATACTTATTTAACTTAGAAATATTATCGACCCATTTATAAAGTAATTTTTTTATCATCACACAGTGATGCATCATTCTGCTTTTAGATATTAGACATACAAAATAATGTATTCACCTGACAATATTTAATTTGAACAACCGCCATTTCCTAACCATGAGTGCAATTAACAAGAAGTCAAATTAACAGTTGACCTTATACTTAAAGTATTATTTGTTTTCTGAAATTTTGAAGTAATATAACAGTAATTATTTAAAAAAAATTGATATCAGCCAGGAATAAAAATAACCTTTATGAAATCATTTCATAGCCGTATTTCCTATTCCCGAATGTTTCCTAACCGCCAAATTTTGGAACGGTTGTTTCAATTTGTATTTAATCTCGCTTTATTTTGTGTCTATAATGTACAATGCGGGATAATATTTTGCGATGTTTTCTCTGTTTGTGTATTTTACTTAATTAACCTAACGTTAGTTGAAACTGAACTTAGACTTAAAGTAGGCCTACACAAAATTCGACCACGCAGCTGAACTGCTGACACATGACACAGTTGAGCGAATTTCCAAAATTAATTTTATATGTTTTAGAATTTGTTTGCACCTAAGCTTCCAGCTTCGACTCACAGCTGAAAAAATCGTAGAGTTTAAAATCCGATCCTTACGGGTTATGGACTCGCTTTGCTCGTAGCGTACAACTCCACCGTCGGTCTCAGATCAGAAGATGCCCCTCTAGGTAAAATAACTCGCATATACCGGGTGCTTTTTGTATTTTACATTTTGTCCGATTTCGGGGGAATCAAGTGAGCTATAAAGTTGTGTAAAAAACAAAATGTGCAGAATAATATCCTACATTTATTTGTTTCGATAAAATTCTAAACAAATTTTCTTATCGTACTAAAACTCCTAAAAAATTGTTATTTCCGTCCAAAAAACGTGCTTCGGGTTGTTGAATTTTTTGGCTAACGAACTTGTCCGAGCAACGTCGACAACTGACGTGTGTACCAAATTTTGACCAAATCGGACTTAAAATGCGGCCGATAGAGTACGAAGAAATATATACCGGTACATATGTTAATTCTGGTAAAATATATGTTTCCGGTTGCGGGATTTTTTTGGCTAACCAACTGGTCTGAGCGACATAGACAACCAACATCTGCACCAAATTTAGACCAAATCGGACTTAAAATGCGGCCGATAGAGTGCGAACAAATATAGGCCTATACCGGTACATATGTTAATTCTGGTAAAATATGTGTTTCCGGTTGTGGGATTTTACTGGTCTGAGCGACATGTGCACCAAATTTAGACCACATCGGACTTAAAATGCGGCCGATAGAGTACGAACACGTAATATACATACCGTATGTTACTTCCGGTCAAAAAAGGTGCTTCCGATTGTTCGATTTTTTGGCTAACGAACTTGTCTGAGCGATGTAGATAAGAAATGTGTGTACCAAATTTGGTCCAAACCAAATCGATCTTAAAATACTGCCGTTATAGTGCGAACAATTGTTACTTCCGGTCAAAAAACGTACTTCCGGTTGTAGAATTGTTTTGGCTAACTTACCAGTCCGAGCGACATAGGCAACCAACTTGTAAACCAAATCGAACTTTAAATTCGGCTGCTAGAGTGCACACACTTGTATACATACATATAGGCTATATAATTTCTAATGCCACCCCAAAACGTGTTCTGGGGACCATAATCGGTGCTCATTTACTACTCCCGACCTTAGGTCTTACCATAAGGGTCACTGCAACAGCTCATTTGTCCTGTGGAAATTTGTTAATAAAGATCTCATAGTGGAGGGCCTGTGCTATATTGATTCATTTCATTAAAGTTGACAAACAGTCGAGTAACTTTAGGTCTACAACATGTGGTTTTATTTTGAGTAACACTATTTTATTAACAACTGACTGTGTTAAAAGCCTGAACAAATAGTTGCACCTTTTTTACACTCTCTCGTTAAACTCCTGGCCTAATACATACTGACAAATAATTATGTAATTTGTACTAGGTCAGGGGTGCCCGAAGGGGGTAGATGTGACGCTCAGAGCGCCATCAAAACAAATTTTGGGGGGATTTTTGGAACTATAAATAAATGAGACAATTTGTGAATCACAATTGAAATTTCGTGTATGTACAAATAATACAAATACAAATAATACAAATGTATTGCTATTGTAGTATACAGTACAGTAAATAATCTACCTATTTATAACTAAGATATTTTTTGTTTATTGTCGGTATAATTCTCTCTGTTTCGGTAGAATCTTGGTGTGGTCATGCCCAACCCCCTTCCCGTCTCCTGCCACCGCGCGAACTTAGAAATTCCTATTGCTTCGGTCAAGGCCATAGGTTCCAAAATAAACACAATTGTGTGACTTATCACTGCTCCTTCCCTCCCTCCAACCCCACCTGCTGATCAGCTGTTCAATTTCCATCACAGAATAGTGTCCTGTTGTCAGTCAGTTCAGCTTCAATGCAGTGTGCAGTAGATAAGATTACTTTGACTTAAATAATGCCTCGAGCGTTAAAAAGAGCGATCAAATACAAATGTTAAGAAGTGTTATGTAACACAATGCACCGCAACGACAAGTAGTTGGCGCATTGTAAAAAGAAAAACATCTTATAAGTTTAAAAACGAGTTAAAAAAAAGAATTGGAAACTTTCAGTAGACTTGACAAAGTAGCATAAAGAAGTCGACATTTCAGACATCTTTCATAAACGTGATAATTCATCAGACGGTGAGATGTCATCAAGCGATGAAGAAGAGACAGTCCAAAATGAAAGAATTTCAAGCAAAAAGAAACGTGAAAATGAGAGGATGGCAGACCAGTGGTTGAAACAAGGTTTTATTCGGCCTCACAATGGTCCAATATCATCATACCCAAATTTAACTGTAATGTACAGAATTCTTCTTTCTTTGGCAGTCACTAGCTGTTCTGTCGAGAGAACCATGAGTACACTGAAAATTGTAACAAATGGACTTCGCAGCAGTATGAGTGACAAGTAGTTATCTAGTCTATTAATTCTAGCCTCTGAAAAAGACATTTTCAAAGAAATTCCAAATGACATCATAATTAACCAATTTGCATTAGCAATATCAAGAAGAATACGGCACTACTTTATTGTATAAATCATTCAAAGAATCACAGAATTTAGAAAAAGTAAATGCTAAATTTATAGAAAACTGTACAAACAATTTCGTGTTTTACTTTTAAATTTCTAAGAAATAGCCAATGTATCAACAAAAATACTGATTTTGGTCGCTAAGATCTTCAACTTTGTTAACTTATACAATTATATTTTATCATTTTCATTGTTAATAACACCCTGTACTGTAGTTTAATTCATTGTTACAATAAACTATTTCTTACACCATTATATATTTTTTATTTAAACACTACAAAATCTCTGATTCCTGATTGGATTAGTATTTATTGTAGATATGTATAGTGCGTTAGGTTCAGGTCATTCATTGTTACAACACAAGAGCTACTAAGGTTAAGGTTTATTGTTTATAAGGGGAGGGGGTATCTACATTTGGGGGGGGATGGGCACCCCTGTACTAGGTAACCTTAAATCTTCAAGTTGATTATTATTATTATTCCTTTTTATTACTATTTCATTAATTATTATCACCTTCAGCACCCGAATTGGAGCATGGGCGCCCATACCTAGGCAGAGGGGGGCGGCGGACCCCCTAGCTCTCAGGGAAACTTTTTAGTAACTTTGACCCCCCCCCCCCCCCCCCCCCCAAAATTTCGAGCACTTATGGCACTAGAGGAAGCTACATACCAAATTTAATTCCAATCCGTTCAATGGTTTTGGAGAAATCGTGATTTAGTAACTTTGACCCCTCCCCAAACCCCCCTAAGATTTCAAATAATTTGAAACCCTTTCTTATCAGCACCTTCGGCCCTAGAGGAAGCTACATATCAAATTTCGTTCCAATCCGTTCTGTAGTTTTTGAGAAATCGTGATCAGTGAGTCAGTGGATTTGGCTTTTATATACAGTATATAGATAGTGTAACAATGCCCTAAACATTGGTGCGTTTTAGTTTATCTTGTGCACATCAAGTTTGCTTGTTTAATAATTATTATGTTAGCGTTAGAAAACACTTTATCTCTTGTTTATGATACATCTATCTGTACGTCATATCAGAGCATAACATCGGGTTTGAGTAAGGTTGCTTTTATAAAAACAAATAATGCTGAGTCATGTAAGACTGTAAAGCGTAAACCTGTAACAACACGCTACAAAATGAAATACTAAAACTAGGCCTACTTCAACACACAGCACCAACAGTTTAAAATTAAGCATCGTTTACTGGAATTAAAATGGTTTTGTGGTATCTCCTCTCGTGAGCAACGTATGGTAATGGCAGGTCTATAGAGCCAATTCGATGATGCTTCGGAAATGGAATTTTCTCGTGTTTAAATCGTTGGTGTCCTAAAATAGTTAGCGATAAAAAGCAATTTAAAATTTATCATTTTATAATATCAACTAGGGAAAACCCATGCGTGGTCCGCACACCAACCCTGTTGGAACCTTCTATACACATAATCATGTTATGTTTTATTTATAATAAAGGTGTAGGATTAATAATAACCCCAAAGCTAAGATGGTAAATACTGTAAATGTTAAATGTTCAAATCTAATTATTTCGTATATTTTATAAGAGCAGTTATAATAAAGGTTAAAAAACCAGCAGGCTCAGGTCTACACTTTAAAAACCTAAAGTTTTCCTAAAAGTTAGAAATACAAAAATTATTACTTCAAAGTTTGAAATCAATTGTTAATGGAATTGAAATAAAAAAGGTTTTTATCAAAATGAATTATAGCCTATCTTACTCAGGGAGAGTGTAGCTTTTACTTTCTCACTATACTATAGTATAGAGAAAGTATAGTGATCGCAAAAAAGTCGATGTTGAGATTTTTGTGGAAAAAAGTGGGTTTTACAAAATGTCTGTCTCTATGTACAAAGCTAGAGCGAAAACTATTCTATCGATTTCAAACAAATTTGCACCAGACATGTCAAGTAGGCCTGTATGGATGCACGAAAAACGGTTTTGAAAAATTTTGAAAAACAACCCCCTTTTTGGCAATAAACCCCCAAAAAATCAGTTATTATTTTTTTACAAAAAAACGGCTCTAACGATTTTGATAAAATTTGGCTTATTTGTAGCCTTTAATGTACCCTACCATATGCAATAAACCGCATATTTCTAAAAATTATCGTTTAGCTAATAATAATAATAATAACTGATTTTTGGGGGTTTTTTGGCCATAAAGGGGGTTGTTTTTCAAAATGTTTCAAAACCTTTGTTCGTGCATCTATACAGGCCTAATTGACCTATCTGGTGCAAATTTGTTCGAAATCGATCGAATAGTTTTCTCCCTAGACAATAATAATATTATTTATTAGTTAATATCCTAGTTTAAAATCACCCTTCCTTTAATAATGAAGTTACCGTGAATCTGTTTAATAATTTAAATATGTTTGTGAGAAAGTATGTGTCAATTTCTGGTACCGTTTATTTATTTACAATTAATTGTTAACTTTGTATATATTGAAATAGTTTCAATATGGAAATTTCTGAAACTTCAGGAAGCTGCATCTCAGGAACCACTTGACTTATACACTTGAAACTTCGGTTTTAGCAGTTTCTCACTAAGGTCTATGATTGTGTAAAATTTCAAGAACCTAGCCTGTACAGTTTTCGAGTTGAAAAATCAAACGGACAGACTTAGCGTTTTATTACTGTAATATGATGATATAATTGTCCTTTATTTAGCCACCATCTTCCATTTTTTATAGTTTGGTGTAGGCTAACGTACTTTAAATAGGCCTACGTTACACAAGATAATACAAACTATTGTTTTATGTATTTTTTTTTTAACATAAATAACCCTTACAGCATGTATATAATAGGCCTATAATTCGAATGTAGCGTGTTACAGTAATAGATTGAATAATCGGTAGGCTAATATTGACATCCTTCTGTTAGAAACATCGTGATGTTCCGTTCTATCTACAAATAAAATATAACGTTCCATAAGTTTATATTTTTTAGGAAGACGTTGTAAGCAAACACGTACGTGAAAATGGACAACAACTTATAATTCGTTTAGCGTCCGTTGGGAAACACAGTTAAATGCTTTTGTATGATGCAACAGTGGGGTTAACGAAACTTGTATTGATTTCAACCCGACCAAAGACAACACCGGAAAACTTGCTGGGCCTGTCTTGTCCTCCGCCAGCTGTGGTGACGGCTCTTCCGAAGTATTTCAAAATAAGTAATAAAATTGAAGAAACAATAGTCTACTATTGTTGTTTCTTCAATGCTAATACACAAAAATCATGTAATTAAATCTGAGACATTGGTAGAGGTCAAGGTCTCTGGTGGTTTCATATGGAAGATCCAAATGTCGACTTAAAAATCTTGTAAACAAATCTAAGGTACTTTATGGGAATTTAGACTAATGAAGACGTGGAAAGTATTTAGCGGAAGTAAATCGAACGCGAGTAACTGGGTTCGAGCCAGGGGGGTTTACTCGTAATTTTTCCAATACAGGAACGCTGACTGAACTAACTGGAAATGACGGAAAGGGGGGATCCGGAAATTTTTAGAAATTTTCACTTTTAAAACCCCTACTTTACGTGTCTTTGGTGAGTTTAAGGGTGCAGATAATATGCTTACTTGTATAAGAAAAGTCGATCTACATTTGTGTATGTAGGCGTAACTATTTTTCTACTTGTTTAAGCAAAAAATTGGCAAAATGGCTCTTATTTTGTAATTTTTTTTTAACGTCCTGCTGTTTTACACTTTAAGGCTAATGAAGACGGGACCTACAGTTTTACGTGGAATCCGAACCACAGCCAATGATGTGTGTTAAGAAACCATTTAGAAAATTATTCGGGGTCAATGGGAATTGAACCCGGAACTTTTGCATTGATGGTTGGTTGTCATGACGATTGATAAAGCTTTCACGCCTTAACAACCACGGCCATCGTGGCTAAATTTATCTAGTTAATAGCTTTTATCAGAAATTTAAATCTTCGGTAAAAGACTGTGAACCTAAACACATTTTATGCAAATCAAGAAATGACTTTTCTTATAGAAAAACAATTCAACACAAGCAAAGCTTATCACGAGAACACAACACACAACGCAGACGCTTGTTAGTTAATTATTGTAACGACACTCAAAAGTCACAAAACGAAACATCACAATGTCAACGTCAAAGCGACCTGCCACTTTTTAGTTTTTAACAGCTAGAAGTAGCGATAGAAATATAATGGAGGTAGCATGTACTGGGTAACCTGGTAAATCGCCGTGCGGCTGGTGTTCAGGTACCTATATTTAAATATTTTCCTCTTTCGGGGCGCCTTCGACCTTGTATTTGTGACGGCGCGGCGTTTGTCAGTGTACAGCAATTGTTTGTATGTATGTATTCCGTGTTGTGCTTTCAATTGGGATATTTATTTTTTAAATTTATTAACCGTGAAATTAAATTAGTTATTCGATAAGTACTAATCACTAAATGTGGTCCAAATTATATCATGTTTGGTATTATTTTGATTACAATAACCTCGTCAATGTTTTACTTTCTCACTCTATAGTATAGAGAAAGTATAATGATCGCAAAAAAATTCTATGTTGATATTTTTGTGGGAATATCCGTTTTGGGACCCCCCATGAGTTCAAAAAGTGGTTTTTACAAAATGTCTGTATGTACAAAGCTAGAGAGAAAACTATTCTATCGATTTCGATCAAATTTGCACCAAACATGTCAATCAGGCCTGTATAGATGAAATAAAATACAAAAATAATTGCTTCAAATTTTTAAATAAGCTGTTAATGAAAATATTGGAGCAAACAGCAGCTATATTATCTGTTATTTTATTCAATTGGTTGCTATGGTAGTAAATGTAAATACACGTGTTGGTTTATCAGTCTATGCCTAACCTAAGAATTTTTTCCGTCTAAATTTACAAATATTGAAATAAAAAAAGGTTTTTATCGAAATGAATTCTAGCCTATATTACTCAGGGATAGTGAAGCTTTTTATTAGTAAAACTATTTTTTCAATCGGTTCAGTAGTGCCAGAGATTACCCCCCTACATACAAACAAATAAACTTTACCTCTTTATAATATTAGTATAGATATAGATTGCTCGTTTAATAAGATTGATATGTGACCGCAGTTCACGACCGATTCGGTCCAAATTTGGTACCCGAACTGGCTCGGACGAGTTCTTTAGCAAAAAATCCAACAACCGGAATTACATTTTTTGACCGGAAGTGTTTTGTTGATGCGGTTTTTCGTACTAAAATGAAACGATTGGGGTTTTATGTAAAAACATGAATATAGGAAATTATTTTGCAATATTTTTTTTACGCGACCTTATCGTTTGGTTCCCCAAAACCGATTACCATAAAAGTACTTGGATCAAATCAACTAGGGTGATTTTATCGTTTTTCAGCTTCTGTTACGAGACCGACGGCCGCGATGCAAACCACTGCGAGCGAAGCAAAGCAGTAAAAATCCGAGACCACAAGGTCAAGGTGCAAACTCACAAAGCGAGTTTTTCTGCCGCCAGCGGAACGAAGAAGTACTTGAGCCGGGGTTGGAGGCAGACTTACAAATTCCACTAATATATTATTTCGTACACGCAACTAGCTACTCAGCGCATTCGTGAGTTCAACAAATAGTTGGTTAAAACATATAAACTTAATTTTAGAAGTTCGTTTGACTCACGCCAGCGGTCCAGCTGCGTGGTCGAATTATTTTACTTGTTTGCGGTCGCCTGACTTCCGCGGTGCCTAAATCTGCCTAGTCGGAAATCCGTTACTGGTTGCAATACATTTAGTATTGAGGAGCAAAGTAGTGGAGAAGTTAAAGATGTTCCATCTGTTACTGAGCTCGAACCAGGGGTTTACTGGTGCCGGAACGCACCGGAACAGCCCTTTATAAATTGTGTACGTTTTGTTTTAATCGAAAAACCTCAAGATATCCCCACACTACAGTGCGTTGCGACTATGCGAGCCAACTACAGTAAAGTCTCCCACATTGTCCCTCTCACATTGTCGGAAATGGGGCAACTTGGTAGCACCAACCTTTTTACCAGCCTCGCGGCAAGCCTTTGATGTTTGGCGAGCGCTGCGAACGACTACAAATAAAAGATGGATGGTGATGATTCAGAGTCGAGTCGGCCGAAAAGTTTAAAAGCCAGCGATGCTTAAACTTTTGTATTAACTTTTTCGGCTTGAAAACGTTTATAATAAACGGTACCAAGAACTGGCACATACTTTCTCACAAACATATTTAAATTATTAAACAGATTCACCGTGATATCATAATTGTAGGAGGGGTAGGAGAGGTGATATTAATGTAGGAGATTAACTAATAAATATTATTATCATTAGCTAGAGAGAAATCTATTCGATCGATTTCGAACAAATTTCCACCAAACACGTCAATTAGGCCTGTATAGATGCACGAAAAAAGGTTTTGAAAATTTTTGAAAAACAACCCTCTTTATGGCCAAAAAACCCCCAAAAATCAGTTATTATTATTATTAGCTAAACGAAATTTTTTAACGAAAGATGCTGTTTTTTGCACATGGTAGGGTACATTAAAGGCTACAAATAAGCCAAATTTTATCAAAATCGTTAGAGCCGTTTTTTAATTTAAAAAATAACAGATTTTTTGGTGTTTTTTTTGCCAAAAAAGGAGTTGTTTTTCAAAAAAAATCAAAACCTTTTTTCGTGCATCTTTACAGGCTAATTTGACAAGTTTGGTGCAAATTTGTTCGAAATCGATCGAATAGTTTTCTATCTAGCTTTGTAGACAGACATACAGACATTTTGTAAAGATTATTTTTTTGGACTCAGGGGGTCCCAAAACGGATATTTCCACAAAAATCTCAACATCGATTTTTTTTTTGCGATCACTTGACTTTATACTGTAATATAGTGAGAAAGCAAAATACTGAGCGATGCTCGGTCGCCCAGGTACTACGTACTATATACATGCAATTTTTAATGATACGCGAAAATTGTTCTGTTGACCATGATCTTTTGTATGGACATTCGCTTAGAAGGTTGCATTTTGTCTTGTGCGTTGTTTTGCTATTTAGAATGTTGTGTAATTATTCTTTAGAGGCATAAATTGTAAGATCTGCAAGATACCTAAATCCGGTACTGATTGCACCATGCTATTACGTAAGTAGTGTAGAAACAAGAGTTCTGGTACAACCTTGACCTTTTGACCCCAGGTCACCTGACCCTTGCCCCCCAAGGTCAAGATAACAAATTAATTGAGCGTGACTAATTGTTTTAGGTCACGTGACCCTTGACCAAAGGTCACCAGATAACAAATTGACCGTGACGCGATAACAAATTGAGCGTGACTAATTGTTTTACGCTCGATCGAGCGTGTAATCGTAATATACGGGTCGTTGATAAAAAGTTATGGTTCGTACGATTGACGTCAGTATCGAATAGATTCTTGGAATTTATCGATTTCTAAGAATCGTATATGTGTTGACGCCAATAGTTCTGGTTCGTTAAGAAAATGTTACGGGTGATTGATAAAAATATACGGGTCGTTAATAAAAAGTTATGGTTCGTTCGATTGA
>JAGFPH010000135.1:278598-294645 GCA_018207615.1 Philaenus spumarius
TATATGTTGACGCAAATAGTTCTGGTTCGTTAAGAAAATGTTACGGGCGATTGATAAAAATATACGCATGGCTGGTAAAAATATACGGGTCGTTAATAAAAAGTTATGGTTCGCTCGATTGACGTTAGTATCGAACAGGTTCTTGTAATTTATCGATTTCTAAGAATCGTATATAAAACGAGTGCATCGCAATCAAGTATTTTTAAAACGTATCTTAAAATGATGGTGACTAATGAGATCAATGCAATCTAGTATTTTTTTATTGTAAAATGCTTTAAATACTGGTAACTTTTGAAGACGAACATCATTCTGTATTGTTACGCTTTTATTCAACTATTAAATTAGTTTCTAGTATATTACTAATTACTATACTGTGCAAAATAGAAATAGAGCAATCCGTAAAAAGAAACCAGGAGAGCGCTGCGGCTGAACCTATTAAAAAATGTCCGCCTGAAGGACAGCCTTACAAGGAATGGTGGGAAAAAAATAAGGAGTATTTGGAGGAATGCAGCACCATCTCAAGAACGTCTCAGTCTCATGAAACGCTGGCTGAAAGGTTAAAGGAGATCGACGAAGACTTGACGGACAACCAGTATTCTATTGAAGAAACAGATGAAACTTTGGAATCCATTCAGGATTATTTAAATAAATTGGCGGCTGAGTTTCACGTAACTACGGAAGGCAGCATGAATGTAGAACCGGCACCTCCTGAAGAAACTTTTGAATCCATTCAGGACTATTTAAATAAATTTGCGGAAGAAGTTGCTGCAGAGTCTCCTTTAACTACGGAGAACATGAATGAAGATGAATTCGACAAGTATGTTGAGGAATTGCTGGACGATATTGAAGACGAATTTTTATTGCAGTGAAAAGGTAGCAATTATGTATGAAAATGGTTAGTAGTTAAGTGTATGTGATAGAGTTAAGACGTTAAATTAATGATGAAGATCCTTGTTTGTGTTTTATTAATATTAGTTTTAACAGAAAGTAAAATTTATACAAGTAATAATACATTAGATGCATTGCAATATCTTCAGATTTTTGGATTTTTGGAAAATAGTAATGAAACATTGACTGCAGTGAATAATACAGTACTTTCCAGCGCTTTGTTTATTTTTCAAGAGTACTATAATTTATCCTTAGATGGTCAATTAAATAACGAAACGTTAAATTTAATGAACTTTAAACGGTGTGGTGTACGAGATGATGTATCTGGGTTTTCTGCTTCTACAGTTAAATGGAAAAAATTACATATTAAATGGCATTATTCTTACGCTAATTCTAATGTATTAAAAATTACTGAACAAGCGTTTAAAATATGGGAAAGTAATTCTGATCTTTCATTTTCACATAGTATACATAGTCCAGATATATTAATATCAAACAAATATCTTAGCCATAAATATCAAAAACTAAACCAATACTATTGTCCATATGCATTTGATGGTAGAGGTAGTGTATTAGCGCATTCGTTTTTCCCAATTGCAGATGGATCGACTGTAGAAATACATATAGACAACGAAGAAAATTGGTGTTCAGCACAACATTGTTTATCTGATCAATCAAATTTACTACATGTTTTAGTGCATGAAATCGGACATGCATTAGGCTTAAGACATTCAAATGACCGTAAAGCTATTATGTTTCCTTATTATAATGACAAAATAATTAAACTAGGATATGATGACATTTTAGGTATACAAATTTTATATGGTCCTCCTCGTTTACCAGTTTCAACAACGTCTACGACATTACGTCCCACAGCGACTACAGTTTCAACACCTACAATTACACCTGTGGAACCAAATCTATGTAATTTGAAAAATATTAACACTTTTCTAATAGTACATAATCATTTATATATTTTTCATGAGAAATGGGTTTGGCTTGTTAAGTTAGGGGAAGCCTCATATCACAGCGTTTTGTATTTACCTGATTGGTTGCCTTTTCTTCCACAAAACTTTACAAAAATATCTCATGTTTATCAAAGACCATCAGGCGAAGTAGTTATTTTTATTGATTGTCTAATATATATGATTGATTTTCCTTCTTTAAATCTTGTAAGTAATTATCCAAAATATTGTATAGATTTAAATTTACCAAAAGCATCTGTTATTGATGGAGTGGTTAATACGTACAATGGACATACTCTTATTTTCTATAACAAAATATATTTCGCTGAAATTAATGAATGCTCATTCAAAGTTAAATATTGTTGTCGCTCCGGTGAAAGAATTTAATAAAAATTTAGGACGTAGCTCAGTTTGGCGACAAAAGTTTCTAAAATGTTTAGGCCCTTTTAAGGGCCGAAAACGTGGCCTGAAGGGCGTGAGGTGAAGCCTCGGTAAAATGTAGCCTGAAGGGCAGAGAGGTGAAGCCTCGCTAATTCGGTCCTGAAAAGGGCCGAATATGTTAGGGAACGTGAGCCTGAAGGGCGCGTGATTGCAGGTGAAGCCTGTGAACGATGCGTAGCGCTGCGCTGTCGTTGCGATGCGAAGTTTCCTACACGACACCCTTACCAAAGTGTCGTGGTGAAACCTAGTAGCTCGGAGCAGGGTGCGCACTGCCCGGACACCAAGGCTGTAGCCAAGGATAAAAATAGCTACCAAGTTTCCGTAGATTGAAGACCTGTGTCGCTGCGCTGTGAAGTGGTGTAGTCGCAAGAACAAGACTGATTTTGAATTTAGAATTGAATTAATTTATTTTTGTCTTTTATCCTGGCGATCGGCAATACTCCCTCACTAACTCGGCGACTCTCCCTTAGCTTCACTTCTCTCGGCGTGGCACTGGTCCGGCCAATTCTCCCGTAGTTAGGCACTATTCCGGCCAAAGTGTGGTTCGAAGGTCTGTAGCTCGGTTGTCAACCTGGTGTTTGCGGAGTGAGGTACACTCGAGGTTCGCATGGAGTCCAGGTAGGATCCGTTCCAGTTGTGTTGACGAGTTCAGTTCCTTGGCAGCGTCCAGGTAGGAGCTGTTGTTCGCTTGTAGTTAGCTTGGTGGTGAACGAGGTTTTGGGTGTTCGCTTGATGTGTTCGCTTGTAGTGTTCGTTGGTCTGGTGGTAGACGAAGACTTGTTGTTGGCCTGGTGGTGAACGATGACTTGGATGTTCGCTTGGTGTGGTGTTGAACGAAGGTTAATATTTTGGACTATTTCCCCCCGTTATATACAGTTTCGCAGCGAAAAAGTAACATGAAGGTGCGAAATCTAACACTTTGCGGACGTAGTCGGCGAATTGCAGTACAGCAAAGTTGCCGAGTTCCGAACCACTGTAGAGATCTGAAGTGTTGGCGCGTTCTTAAGTTTGCGGTTGCAAGTTCTTAAGTTGGCGTAGGGACTTAGAATATTTTCGACAGAAGCTACGCGGGAGATGGTAACTTTCTCGGACGCCGTGCGATGAACGCCGAGAAAGTTTGAAGTCGTTATTTCGGCCGTTTGAGAATTAATATATTTAGTTTGTTTTCGGCAAACGTGTCTACGGTTGCCACTAAATATATTACGTGACCGGGGAACTGAATTTACTGGGGATTATTGAGATATTACGACAGATGTTTCGCGGGAAATTACCGAACAACTTTCCCGTAAGACAAGGTCTTGTCGGCGGGGAGAAGTTTTACGGTAGAAGTGAAGGTGCCGTTCGCGGTGATGTCGCAGAGTCCTTGGCGGGAGAACGTGTCGACGTATCCCAGACATCTGCAGTGCGTAGTCGGAACGGTCCTTGAGAAAGTTGTGGGGAGATAAAGCTAGTCTCTTTCTCGGAAGATGAGGTGTCAACTTCCGAGGAAAGCAAACGTAGATTGTAGAAGATTGCCGGCCGATATCGTCGTGTCCTTGGCGGTCGAACATGCCTATGTTCGCCAGACAGATAATATACCGACCGGGGCGTAATAGAGTGAAGCTCTGAGGACGTTTAGGCGAGTTTTCCCGTAAAAGGCATTTACGGGAAAAACGCAAGTCGCTGACTGATGTTGGGCCCTTTTGAGGGCCAAAAAGTTAAGTGATGGAATTGATGTTTGAATTGCACTATGTTAGTTTCGCACGAAGAGTAGGTCCTTTTAAGGGCCAAAAAGTTACTCGGTGATTTTTGATTTGTTTTTCCGCTGGACTGTATATACGATGCCGGGGAATCTCACGAAGAATTTAATTATTGATAAATAGAAGTAGCTCCGCTACGACAATATTATGGGTTAATATATGAAAGATTACCAGGTATACCACCGAGTATTGACTCATGTTTTAGGTATAAAAATGGATTATTATATTTCTTTCAAAATGAAACGTATTTTGAATTTGATGAATTTTCTAATCAGTTAATTAGTGCAAAAACCTTTGTTGATCTTTCCATTTTTTGAATAAAATGTTCAAAAACGTCATTTACAGAGATTTTAGATCGTTTTAAAAAACTTGTAACTAAATTAGACGCCATGTCTATATCATTAGAAAACGTTTAGTAGAAGTGATAAGGTGTATTTTGGATTAGACGATGATGTTAAATGTATTGATTGTGAAGTTGCCGTAGGAGAACCAGATTGTAAGTTAGCAAATTTGTAATAAATAATGTATTTATATTATAATGTGGACTGCTTTCTTATTTCATTTCCTCGTCAGTTACTAAACTATGAACATCAATGTGAGAAGAGAAATTGCTAAAGAATTGCATAAGCAAGTTCGAAAAAATTTTCCTAGTCGTTATGTAGAAGTAAAGGGATTAAATGATTTATACCAGGCTGACCTTGTAGAAATGATACAATTCTCTAAAGTAAATAAAGGTTATAAATATATTCTAGTGATAATAGATTGTTTTAGTAAATATGCAATAGCAGTTCCAATAAAGTCTAAAAGTGCTTATGAAATAGAAAAAGCATTGAAACCTATTTTAGATAAACACCCAATGCGTCATTTTCAAACAGATAAAGGTACTGAATTTTACAATTCTAGAGTAAAATTATTACTAGATAAATATAATATAAATCATTATTCAACTTTTTCTGATAAAAAAGCTTCCATTGTAGAAAGACTTAATAGAACTTTAAAGGGTAAAATGTGGCAAGCATTTAGTGAACAAGGCAGTTACAAGTGGTTAGACTTACTTCAAAATATTGTTAATAAATATAATAATACACCTCATAGAACGATAGGTATGAGGCCAATTGAAGTTAATAAAAATAACGAATTTTTAATTTTAAAAAGACTAGGTAAAAACAGAAGACTAAAAGTTGCAAAACGTGATAAGTTCATTAAAGGAGATAAAGTTCGAATAAGTAGATATAAGAAACAGTTTACTAAAGGTTATTTGCCTAATTGGAGTAATGAAGTGTATATGATTTGGAAAGTACATCGTACAATTCCAACAACGTATTTTTTGAAAGATGAATTAGGTAACATTATAAAAGGTGGGTTCTACGAAGAGGAGCTCAGTAAAACAAAGTACAGCGATATATATCTAATAGAGAAGGTGATTCGAAAAAAAGGAAATAAATTGTTAGTGCGTTGGCTTGGTTTCGATAAATCCAGTGACACGTGGATTAACAAAAAAGATTTAAAATGAAAACAACAAAACAAAAGGACTCATTATCAATTATAAATTTTGATTTGTATTTAAATAATCATATAAACTGTAGAAAAAAACACGGTCCCCTTTTACCCAATTCAATCAGATGTATTATTTGCGGACCATCTAATTGCGGAAAGACCAATTTAATGTTTAATTTAATTTTTCATCCAAAAGCTTTGTTTTTCGAAAATATTTACATTTTTTCCAAGTCGATAAATCAACCTAAGTATAAATTTCTTACTCGTATATTCTCAAAAATACCTGAAATAGGATATTTTATATTTACTGAAAATGATGATGTGTTTCATCCAAACGAAGTGAAACCTAATTCTATTATTATATTTGATGATATAGCTTGTGAACGTCAGAATAATATTAGAAATTATTTTGTTATGGGCCGTCATAACGATATTGATTCATTCTATCTTTGTCAAACTTACAGTCACATTCCAAAACAATTGATACGTGACAATGCAAATTTCTTAGTTTTATTCAAACAAGATGACACAAACTTGCGTCATGTATATAACGATCACGTGAATACAGACATGAAATATGATAAGTTTAAAGAAGTATGTTCGATTGCATGGTCAAAAAGTAAAAACAGTTGTTTTATAATAGACAAAGACCGACCTATAAATAAAGGAAGGTACAGAATTGGATTTGATGAATTCATATTGATATAATCAGTTAGTGTTGCGATGGATGAGAGTGTAGATGTCAAAGATCATTACAAAGCATCAAACATACAAATGTTATCAGAGCAAACAATGGCTGTGAAGAAAGTTCCGAATCCGCTTTATTGTTGTGAACTTAAGTGTTTTATTAGAAGAAGAGTTGTAGTCGACGGTATTGCGTGTAGGGTGTGTAATTACTCATATTTTTGTCATTGCAAATGTATAACCGCTCAAAAGCATATCTGGAAGATTGTACTATATAAAACTCAATTCGAAGGATTTGCCTGTTGCGAAGACATATGCGCTCGTTTCACGTGGAATGAATTGTTTAATTGTAAGAGGTGTAGTTGGCATAAGGATATATGCAACTGCGTTTTGGAAAAATGTAAATCCAACAAGACTAGCTGGTTGTATGAAAACGTAAAAAGCATAGCAACGGAAGTTGTGAATAAAGTTCAGAACCCGGATTATTGTTGTGATCTTCAATGTTTTGCCACAGAAGGAACTGAAGTCGACGGAATTGCGTGTAGAGTGTGTAATTATTACTCTTTTTGTCATTGTAACTGTAAAACCGCTCAAAAAGAAATCCGAACGATAATTTTATATAAAACTAAATTTGAAGGATTCACCTGTTGCGAAGACATATGCACTCGGTTCACATGGAAACAGTTATTCAGTTGTAAGAAATGTACTTATAATCATCGTTATAATACACTATGTCGATGCGTTTTGGAAAAATGTAAAACAAACCGAACTGATTGGTAACTGATTGTGTATAACGAAATTGTCAATTAAATAAACAATAAAATGTATATTATAAAAAATATACGGAAGCGTAAAGTTATTTGAATTACCTTGAACATTCTAAGGATAAATCTGTAATAGCGATCGGAGAATGGTGTAAAGATTTGTACGATTAGTTTAAAATGAAAGTGTTGGAAAGTAAATCGACAGTATACATCGAGGTGGTGGGTTAATAAGTTATATTTAAATTCTACCTGGAAAAATTGTAAATCGTACTACAGAGTTACTATCAAAGAGTTAAGTTACTAAATTCTAAGGATAACCCTTTAATAACGAGTAATATTTTGTATGAAAATAAAAACCAAATAGTTTAAAATGAAAGCTGTGCGAAGCAAATCGCACAGTATACATCGAGGCGGTGGGCTGATAAGTACTATTTCAACTCTACCTGGAAAAATTTTAAATCGTGCTATAGACTTATTACCAGTCGAATTACACATACCAGGATATCAATATTGTGGACCAGGTACACGGTTACAACAAAGATTAAATAGAAACGATCCAGGTATTAATAAATTAGATCAAGCTTGTAAGGATCACGATATAGCATATTCAAAATATACAGATTCAAATCATAGAGCTATTGCTGACAATCAATTGGCTAATAAAGCTTGGCAACGAGTCACATCATCAGACGCTAGTTTTGGAGAAAAAGCCGCTGCGTACGCGGTGACTAATATTATGAAAATGAAAAATAAATTAGGAGGCGGTAAAACTAGTAACAAGAAGAAAGGAAACGATAAAACTAAGAATGAAGGAGGAAAAAAGAAGAGAGCTTGTAAAACCAGCAAAGCACTTCTGAATGCATTTCGTCTTTTGAAGGAGAAATGCATTGATAAGAAAAGTGATAAAGTTAAAAAGAAAAACAGTACAATTAAAAAGAAAAGTGGTACAGGTTACTATTTAAAACCATACAAAGGCGGAGGAAGTAAAAAAAAAAATTATTATTAAAATTACCTAATCGAGCGTTATCAAATACTGATTTAGAAAAATATATTTTTGAATTGAAAATACCTAATTTCAGAGGTATATTTATGCGTGATAACCTTCCTTATAAAATTTTACAAAATGAAAACGGTATTGTAAATTTAGATAGTGTTCAAGGAAAAGGAACTCATTGGGTATGCTATCGTAAAATAAATGAGAAAATATCTTATTTTGATAGTTTCGGTAATTTAAAACCTCCACCGGAACTAATAGATTATTTCAAATCATCTTCGAATAATGTAAACATTTATTATAACTACACCACTAAACAGAAAACGAATACAATTAATTGCGGTCATTTGTGTTTAGCGTTTCTAACAGGAAACATCTGATGATATCATGTTATGCTTAAACGGGAGAGGCTCGCAATTATCTTGTGATATTTTTCCGCCAATAGATTTATCTACTCATAAATATGAAATTGGTTTAATCGATCTCATGACGTATAATACAATTCCAAATATTGAAAAAAATTTTAATGATACATTTCACTATGGAGAATTTTTTATTAAAATCCCTGAAGGATCTTACGAATTAGAAAATATGATTTCTTTCTTAAAAGAGACTATGAAACATGAAAAACATGTTGTATTGGATATACGAGGAAATAATAATACTTTGAAAACTAGAATCTTCTGTTCAAAACTTATAAGATTCGACAAGCCTGGTAGCATTGGTCCATTATTAGGATTTGAAAAGAAGAAATTGGAACCTAATATATGGCATACTTCTTCAAATACTGTCAACATTAACAAAGTAGATACAATACGTGTTGCTTGCAACATTGTGCGTGGCTCATATAAAAATGGTGTTGAAGGTCATATTCTTCATGAATTTTATCCCTTAGTCGAGCCAGGTTATAAAATTGTTGAAAAACCGACCACCGTAATATACTTACCTTTAAATATAACTGGACTTCTTCACAACGTATCAGTACGACTCGAGGATCAGGAGGGGCAACTTATAAATTTCAGAGACGAATCTGTTACACTGAGACTTCATTTAAGACGTGAATCTACTTAAGTATGGTATTAGTTTTCAATAATAACAGAAGTAATAATTTACTACCAACCACCAGTTCTAAAAATCGCACTTTTATAAAGTTGACCAGGAGCAACCAAGAGTTTCTAGAATCTTTAGGCTTTATGGTCAATCGAAAATATGTTACAAGTAGATGAAAAAATTATTTTCGATGAAACTATTATCGATTTGGAATACCATACTCATCTGCCATATGCGCAAACAACATATGGGTTAAACGATGAAATACGTATACCTGTTCACCAGCAGAATGTATACACATTGCCTAGCAAAAGTTACATATACATAGAGGGAACGTTTAAAGGAATAAAACCTGATGGTGTTAATGAGGATGATAAAATGGAACTTGTCAGCAATGCGATGGCTTTTCTTTTCGACGAAATACGTTATGAAATCTGTGGTACAGAAATTGATCGCATAAAAAATGTAGGAATAACATCTACAATTAAAAATTTACTAACAAGTCGCGAAGACGAAAAGAATATATTACTAAACGCAGGTTGGAGGTTGGATACATTGCCATTGAAAATTAAAAAAACTTTTTCATTTTGTATCCCATTAAAATTACTACTTGGATTCGCCGAAGATTATAAACATATAATTATGAATGTGAAACAGGAGTTAATACTGTTAAGAAGTTCGTCGAATGTAAATGCGATTGTAACAACGGAAACAAGTCCTAAGGTTGATCTAGTTATAAATAAAATCTTTTGGAAAATACCTTACATTAGAGTTTCAGATGAGTATAACCTATCACTGTTACGATTAACAGATAAAGATCAACCTATATCTGTTCCATTTCGTCGTATGCAACTTCAAGAATATCCAGCGTTACCGGAAACTAAAAATATAACTTGGACAGTGAAAACAGCATCGAATACAGAGAAACCACGTTACGTAATAATTGCGTTTCAAACAAATAGGAAAAATGTTAGCAATAAAAATGCCAGTCATTTTGATTTTTGTAATATTCAAAACGTTAAATTATATCTGAATTCACAATACTATCCCTATGATAATTTTAATGGGAACAAAGCAATTATTTACGATATGTTTGTGAAATTTCAATCGTCCTATACGGCGATAGCGACAACAAACCTTCTGTCGACAAGGATACATTTCTCGCCAAAACTCCGCTATTTGTTATAGACTGTTCAAGGCAAAATGAAACATTGAAAACAGAAACTTTGGATGTACGCGTGGAGATCGAAGCAAGTGAAAATATTGGTGCACAAACAGCAGCTTACTGCCTTATAATTCAAGATGGACTTGTAGAATATACACCTTTGTCTGGTATTGTAAGAAAAATATTTTAGTATTATTAAAAAACAATTTTTTTTGAACAAATGTGTTTTTATTTAAATCCTAATAAATTATTTGATATAGTGAGAAATATACTCATCTTTATGCTATTCTTATATTTTCCATCTGTTCACACACTTGACTCAACTAACTTAAAGATATTATTGGATGGTAAAAGGTTAAATGATTGAAACAATAAAATAATTTAAATATTTATTTCATTTCCTGATATATACATTTAGAACATAACTATACAATAATAAAGTACAAAATAAAATAACAAGTTATACTTTTAAATACATTATTTAAAATAAGTAATTCTCAGTGAATTATATTTATATTAAATGAGACTTACTTTTGACCAGACCTGCTTTTTCGATAATTTTTTTAAATTATCTAACTCAGAAAGTTCTATTTCTATTAACAAATGTGTGCTTTCAGATTTAGATGATTTATTTTCACAAAGGTTATTGAAATTTAATTCCAAACCATCTTCCAAATCAGAAGCACAAGATGAATCATCAAATGATTCTTTTCTTTTACGTTTATTGTTTGTTTTACCTTCTTCCTTTTTTAACAGATCAGTGAGTAATTGTATAAATGAATTACATGCGCCTACAGTATATGTTATCGTTTTAATGTCTGATGAATCTAAATACGTCTGCAGTAATGCTAGTAAATCGTTGAATTGAAATTTATACATTTTATTTTTTTCTAATTTTATTTGCGAAGGTTCTTCGTCAATTAATTTTTCTTTAATACAATTAAATAAAGTGCAATACACATTAAATATATTAGAAATCTCTTTGTCTTTTTCTTTTTCTTAATATTGTTTGATAGGAGTAATTGTCGACTCCCAAGTAACGAAACTATCTACTCCTATAATGATTATTGTTTCTAAAAGCCAACTAATGGTTAATCTATTTCCGATGACATTCCTACGATATTCTTGGTTGATGGACTCCATATCTAAAAAAAAAAAATAAAACAACTAATTAACTCTTGACAGATGATATCTTTTTCACAAATTACAATTCTGTTCCCTTTATTTACTCAAATATCTTTATCTGAATGGTTGAAGATTAATATGATACCCAACTAGATCGTTAATATTTTTCAAGAACATAACCATTTTCTACCAGTTATAAATAACAAAAGATGGTATTTATTTTTCTGAAAAAAACTTTAAACTGTTATTGATATTATAAAGTGATTTACAAGTTTAAATTCATTAATTAATTTTTTGTCTTACCTCGTGATTTGGAGAAGTCCCTTGAGAAATATCGTTAATTTCTTTACAGACTTGCGTCAATAATATTTATGTACTGTTCACTTTCCTCTTGCGTGTTGTTTTTTCCAATCTATTCTTAGACAAAGTCACTGAACATGAACGTTGTGACCATAATATTTTATTGTTGTTAAAGTTATTTAAATCTTTTGAATTTAATAAAAATTGTCTATTAATCCACTCGTAGTTCGCTAACTGAAATGCTCCAACGTTTGTACACTCTAAACCCATAACAAAACTAAACATAGCATGTGTTTTGAATTATTATCGTAAACTCGGTTTAACCTTCACAAAGGCAAAAGTCATTTCAATAAGCAGCAAAGTGCATCTTTTTATCAATCACTCTCAACTATTTTCATTAATATAAATCGATAAATTCCAAGAATTAACTCACTGCTAACGTCAATCAAATGATCCGTATATTTTTATCAAACATGCATTACTTTTTATCAATCACCCGTAATTTTTTCTTAACGAACCGTAACTATTTGCGTCAGTATGAAACCTGAGGATAAATTCCTAAAAACTCAAAGTATCAATTCTTTTCTGTATGAAAACGTTAATATATTTAAAGTCTTCAGTGTTCTGAGAGACGTTGTAAAGATCATGGCTGATAAGCGTCGTAGAGTTCATTTTCGAGACGATTTAAATACTGTTCATTACGTCAGTACTGATTCCGAATATAAGGAGGCGAGAAGCGGTATGTGTTGGTTAATATTAGCAGCGGATCGTGCAAGAGAAGAACGTTTATCTAGTGATTTTAGTAAGCAAGTAGAAATAAACAACAAAAAGGACGTTTTAACACTTCAAGCACCACCCCAAAAATAGATGGCGTGTTCTGGTAGAGATGTTACTGGCTGTTGAGGTGATACTGTTTCTAATTGTACAAAAAAGGATTTAGTAAAGTCTGGTTTTTACCATACAAAACCATTTAAAAATATTGTATGCTGTGGTTGCGGTTGGGAGTCTGGAACAACGAAATTAACAATTAAACACATCAATTTTCTGCATAAAATTTCAAACCCAAATTGTGAACAAAGCAAGAATATTCCTTCAAATTTAATCGAGTATGGAGAGTGTAAAAACATCGTTGTTGACACTGAAAATCTTATGAGAGAAACGTTTCTTTCTTGGCCTAAACAATATCCTAATATTGATGAAATGGTTAACGCCGGTTTTTATTATACTGGAGAAGGAGATGCTGCCAGATGTATTGAATGCGGAATTACAGTTGATCGGTGGGAGGAAGATGATTCTCCAAAATGGGAGCACAGAAGATGGGCATCACATTGTAAGATAGTCGAAAATTATTAATGTAAAAAATGAATGTAAAAACATTGTAAATCATATACATTATAATAATTTTTTGTGAAAATAAAAATAACTTTCAAGACATACTGTATTTACTTACCAAAATATACCATTTTATACGTTAACGTTTAGTGTGTTAGAGAACTCTTTAGTTCAAGTTTAATCAAAATCGAATCAATTGTTATTGAGATATTTGAATTTAAAATATTTTGCCTCTCCTTGGAAGAAATTTTGTGATCATAGCACTTATCATTTGTGAATTTTAAAAAACATAAGTAATTATGAAACAGATACGTTAAGACACACTAGATTGCGTTGCACTCGTTTTATGTTGAACGAGTTGTTTTGTATACATTATAACACTTTATATGAAAATGATTACATTTTTTAAACATACTGTGTCAATTTTAAATATTGTAGACACCACCATTACCATGTGTTTACGTTACTTAGAAGCACTAGATTGCGTTGCTATCGTTTTATATTGAACGAGAAACTTTTGAAACTTACTGTGTCAATTTTAAATATTAAAGACGCCTCCATTAACATGTGTTTACGTTACTTTTAGATACACTAGATTGCGTTGCTCTTGTTTTAAATTGAGCGAGTGGTTTTATATAAAAAATATACATTATAACACTTTTGTAAATGTAATTAAACTTTTGAATCATACTGTTTAAGACAATGTTAATATTATATTGTAGACACCGCCATTAGCATGTGTTTATGATAAGTTTAGACGCACTAGATTGCGTTGCTCTCGTTTTATATTGAACGAGTTGTTTTATATAAAATTAATTTTATATTAAAAAATATACATAATAACACTTTATATGAAAATGTAATTAAACTTTTGAAACATACTGTGTCAATTTTAAATATTTTTGACATCACCAGTAACATGTGTTGACGTTACTAGATTGCGTTACTCTCGTTTTATATTGAACGAGTTGTTTTATATAAAATTAATTTTATATAAAAAAATATACATTATAACCCTTTATATGAAAATGAAATTAAACTTTTGAAACATACTGTATCAATTTCTTCTATTAACGTCAATCAAATGATTCATACGTTTTTACTAATGGCATGTATATTTTTACCAACTATGTGTTAACATAACCCTTGGGTAAGCAACTAAGCGTTTATTTTTTTTAATCACCCGTAACATTTTCTTAACGAACCAGAACTATTGACATCAACATATACGATTCTTAGAAATCGATAAATTAAAAGAATCTGTTTGCTATTAACGTCAATCAAGTGATCCATAACCTTTTATTAAAGACCCGTTTATTTTCATCAGCCATGCGTATCTTTTTATCAATCACCCTTAACATATTCTTAACGAACCAGAACCATTTACGTCAACATATACGATTCTTAGAAATCATAAATTCCAAGAATCTGTTCGATACTAACGTCAATAAAGTGATCCATAACTTTTTATTAACGACCCGTATATTTTCCTAACGATCCGTAACTATTTACGACGGTATAATCATAAACACAATGCGATCACGCGATCGACATGAGGTGATCACGTGTACATTATATTAGAACGTCATATAAAAAATATCCACACTTAATATATGAAAACATAATTAAACATTCGAAACAAACTCTACTTAACACTTTGAAATTTTAAACGCTGTCATTAACATCTGTTTACAATATAACGCTATTATTTGAATGTATAATTACTCTTATTTTATTAACATTTGTTTAAAGTACGTTTTAAAAGGACTAGATTGCGTTGTTAATATGTATTTTTGCAACAGACTCTGTACTCTTACTTAACGCTGTCATTAACAGTACTAGGAAACTATTTAGTTCAAGTTCGATCAAAATCAACTGTTCTTGAGTTATCGATTTTTTTTTAATATTTTGCTCCTTATATTTTTTTGGTTATGCAACCCATATAACACGAATGTTTAAAGCTTGTGTTAGGAAAATCTTTAGTTTAATTTCGATCAAAATCGGATAAACGGTTCTAGAGATATTGAATTTTAAAATATTTCTCCCCTTAATTTTTCGGTTATGCAACCCTCACAAAATGTGGTCAACATACCTTAGATGTGTTCGGAAACTCTTTAGTTTAAGTTCGATCAAAATCGGATCAACTGTTCTTGAGTTATCGAATTTTAAAATATTTTGCTCCTTCTATTTTTTGGTTATGCAACCCATATAACACGAATGTTTAGAGCTTGTGTTAGGAAACTCTTTAGTTTAATTTCGGTCAAAATCGGATAAACGGTTCTAGAGATATTGAATTTTAAAATATTTTGCCCCTTCATTTTTTCGGTTATGCAACCCGCACAACATGTGGTCAACATACCTTGGATGAAGTTTGGTGGTCATAGGACTTACCGTTTGTGAATTTTACCATAACTTTTTATTAACGATCCGTATATTTTTACCAACCATGCATATCTTTTCATCAATCACCCGCAAAATTTTCTTAACGAACCACATTATATCACTTTTTTATGCAAATGTAATTAACACAATGTTAACATTATATTCCAACGAAGCGTAACTTTTTATCAATCACCCGTAACATTTCTTAACGAACCAGAACTATTTACATAAACGTGATCCATTTTATTAAAGGCCCGTATATTTTTACCAACGGATCGTAAATTTTATATACATTATAACACTTTATATAAAATGTAATTAAACTTGTTGTGTACACAGTCATTAACATGTGTTTACGTTATACTTAGACGCTCTAGATTTCGTTGCTCTCGTTTTATATTGAACGAGTTGTTTTATATACATTATAACACTTTATATGAAAATGTAATTAAACTTTTGAAACATACTGTATTAACATTTTCTTAACGAACCAGAACTATTGGCGTCAACACATATACGATTCTTAGAAATCGATAAATTCCAAGAATCTATTCGATACTGACGTCAATCGAACGAACCATAACTTTTTATCAACGACCCGTATATATTACGATTACACGCTCGATCGAGCGTAAAACAATTTGTCACGCTCAATTTGTTATCGCGTCACGGTCAATTTGTTATCTGGTGACCTTTGGTCAAGGGTCAGGTGACCTAAAAC